>JAIFGZ020000724.1:607500-1133838 GCA_019925245.2 Oryza australiensis | reverse complement strand
ATAATAGATCTTCTGTGCGGGCCTCTTAAGCCGTCCACACGGGATAATCGGTCTTTCCAGAGTGTGGTCGCTTCACCCCACGTGAAAATTTGATTTTTAGACTATCTTGTACATGTGGGCAGGCCATCCGTACGGGAAGGTGCCTTTTGACCCACACGCAAAAACCGATTAAAGAGGGCTACGATCGGTTCATGTTGGTGTTTTCAGGTTTGTATGATAGAGCACTATTCCCTTAGAAATAATATAGAGAGTTCGCATACTTCTTTTAAAAAGAAGGAATTAGACGTCACACGCTAACAAAGCATATGATAAATAAGATTAGAGGTTTACCTCACATAACTTCAGCGGACACACATTTTACTATTCAACGTATCTGTATGTAATTGTATATGTAGGTATATGTATTATCTCAAGAGATTAAATCTAAAAGAAACGAGCACATATGCCAGTACTACGACTTTGGACGAGTATAAAAAGTAATTGTATATGTAGGTATAAAAGTATAAGCAGTGGCAGAGTAAGCGTTGTCATGAAATCTGGGCGACGAATAACATTTTGTCGACCAATTATTCTTGACATCGATGACTATTTACAGTGAAGACGTCAGCGCGGCAAAGCTCGGGCGGCCACCCAACCACAAAGACCTTAACTATCATTCCGTAGAGTTTATAATATTCTCATCGCGCGTTTGCAGGTTGGCTTATCAACCGCATCAAAAACTTGAATTTTCAAACATAATTCTAGTGTTGATATTTAGATTTTTCTACCTTGGTTTATTTTTGCCATTGTATTTTAAATCGCTAACATAGACATACAAGTTTTTATCATATAAATTATTTTAGTTGCTCTGTCCATTTTCTTTTCACGGCTTATCAGATATACATCAAACGATGAAAGTTGAAATTATGATTTGAGGTGGGCCAGTAAATTGAATTAAATTCTTGGGATGTCCTTAGGAATATATGGGGTATAGTTTTGTCTATCCCAAACAAGGCCTTTAATTTTTTTTATTGGGTTGAATAACAATAAATATATGATAGATTTATTACAACAATTAATTAATTGGATTAAAAAATGCTTAGCTAGCCAGCTAGGGCCCCAGGTCGATGAATAGAACACAAGTGAACAAGAAAAATAAGGGAAGAAATAAAAAAAATCATATGTTTTTAGCAATAAACAGCGCACCGAGCCTCACAGCCACCCACCTATCCCGCTCCTCTCCCTTTTCTAAAAAAAACTCCCACAAGCATTGGTTGTGTCTATGGCTGTCCAAAAGCTGAAGGCTCACGAGCTATCGACTCATCATCCTAGGCTCGATTCAAGCTCGTACTACTATAGAAATGTACAAAACTGATGACACTGTAGATGTCGAAAGTGTTAAAACCGCACCTATAGATCTTTTCCCATCTCGACTGGCTAAAAACATATACAACCAACACCTTTAAGCAATTATAGGTATCGGTTAATTAAAAACCGATATCTATAATATATTATAGGTGTTAGTTTTTAAAAAACCAACAACCTGTAAAAACCCAACCTCATCGGGAGCCTCGGGATCTCCCTTTTTTTAGTGCAAGGGGCTGAGATGGGGCTTATCTACTCGCCCCCTCTCTTGCCCGTCTCTCTCTCTCCCCTCTCCTCTCCTCCTCCTCCTCCCTCTCCAACGTCGGTGGCATGTGGCTTCTCCGTGGCGGGCGACGTCGGCGGCGGACGAGCAGCGCGCGGCGGTGGCTCCCGACGGGCGGTTTGGGCTATGTGATTTGGGATTTTTTTATCAATTTATGCTATGTGATTTGGAGATTTTGGATTGATTTATGCTATGTGATTTAGGGATTTTGGATCGATGGTGGTGTGGGTAATGAAGAGTGGCTCGATGCATCGACTCAATTAAGCCGATGCATTGAGCACTCGCTTTTTATTTCGAAATCTCAAAGATGTCGGTTCCTAAATTGGCACCTTTGAGTCCTCCTCGAGGGTGCCATCTCGCTAGGTGTCGGTTGAGAAATACGGCATTTATGACATGTTTCCAACCGACACATATAACATTTTTTGTAGTAGTGTCGGCTCGAGGCTTCGGACGAGTCGAGCCCGAGCCTCTCCCAAATATCGTGAGCTTTGTCAAGCTGAACTCGAGCTTCAACGAGCATAGCAATATATTATTTTTATTATTTATTTAATAAATTAGAGGATCAAATATGTTATTTGCATATATCCATACAATGAAGTACATTGTATTGGCATCATATATTTATTTTATTCTTTTTCCACTTGTTATCAATAGGCTCGGCTTGAGCTTGTATCAAGCTTAAGGCTAGCTGAGGTGAGCTCGCTCGAGCTCGGCTCGTTGATAGCCCTAGTTGTGCCGCTAGCCTCTCCACACTCATCTCCTATCCTCTCTCATTCCTACCTACCCATTCGACACTCCAAATATTACTCTCAACCTTTCTAGAGTATAAAAACTATCTTGTAACTCCTCTCCCACCCCTCTCTTTCTGATGAAAAAATTATCTCTTATCTATGAACATAAAAAGAATATATATCTCAATGAAAAAAATATTATTTCACATCAAGAGGAGAGTGGGGGATTGGAGGGACATGATGATCGCGGGGAACGGGAGGGGGCAGATGAGAGCCTGCAAGACAGAGTTAATGTGTGAGTATTTTTTACACGCCTGTGAGGACTGCTACTTACAATAAACATCCCATTAAGCTCTGTACAGTAGGTCTTTGTTTTGTTCTTTTCTTTTTGCCATTTTACCTTTTTTTCTGATTAACTAAATTTGCGTGGCAAAAAGAGGTAAAAGGATATAGCATTCTCCCTTTGGATTGTTTGGTGGGCTAGGGTCCGAGAAAAGAGTTGATGGGCCATATATGAAGGAAGAGAGCAGGCCAGGCTAGCTGCATTACATTTTCAGGCATGGTGTGCGGCCGAATTTTTAGCATTTATAATATTAATTTTTTAAAGATTTACAAAATAATTTTCGGATTCAAAAATTTGCAAAACTAGTTCCTTCCCGCGCCCTGGGAGGCGGGATATAACGCCCTCCAGAGGCGTTTTATCCGGCGTGCGAGACGGTCGTTGGGTGTCGTCTGTCGCGCGTGTAATTTTGCATTTTGGCCCTTCCGCCCTTACAAAGGGCGTTTTTCACCTGTGTAGTGAACAATACTAAACAGTGAATAGTGACCGGTGGTGAACGGTGCAGTGAACGGTGGTGAACAATAAAATGAACATGAAAAACGCCCCGTAAGGGCGGAAAGGTAAAATGTAAATTACACGCGCGTGCGGGACGGATCCAACAGCCGTCTTCACACGTTGGATAAAACGCCCTCTGGGGCGTTTGAATCCCCCTCCCGGAGGCGGGAAGGGCTAGTTTTGCAAATTTTGAACACGAAAATTATTTTTGTAAATCTTAAAAAATTAAAATTATAAATGCCAAAATTTCGTGTGCGGCCTGCCCATAAAAACGTATGTACGGAAGGGATTTTTTATTTTAAATTTTTTTCTTAAAATATTTCAAAAATAATATTTCGTTTCAAAAATTTACAAATATAGACGTTTCACACCCTATAAAAAGACATTTTTAAAAATTACCCTTTCAAAGGATGTTAAGAGATCTAAATGTAAAATTTTTATTTGTGTTCTAACCATTTCCGTCGGTTTTAATTACTAAAAAAATTAATAATACTTATTCGACACTTCAAACGATTTTAAATGAAAAATTAATAAACTACAAAGTTGTAGTTTTTATGAGATCTACAACTTTTATATAAAATTTGTCTCAATCCGATGTCATTTAAAATGTAGATCTAAGATTTTGTTAAAATAGGTTTTAAATTTTTTAACAAATATTTGGACATTTAAATGATATTAAATAAAAAAGTTGTTAACTACCGCTCTTCCGTCTCTACAATTATCATATAAAGTTTGATTTTATTCAAGGTTATATGATATATTTAAAAAAATCATAAAGTTAATAAAGTTATACTGAAAATTTTACATTTAAGTATCGTTAACACTTTTTTAAGGGCGATTTTAAAAACTTTGAAATAAATTTTTTAAAAAATATTTTAATAAAAAATATAAAATCAAAAAAATCTGTACGGAAGTACGTTCGTCAGCGTGGTCCGCATGGAGCCTCGTCACTGATCAATCGATCATTCCAGAATTCCATTTGACATTTTTTCAAATTAACAGCTCATATCCTCCCATCCATATATTATTATTGAAGTAAAAACGAAGCACAGCTAGTTCAAGTGTGTGTACTATACCAGTACGACATTATTATTATTATTGGATTATTATATATGAAAAATATAAGTAGTATACATAGTACACTCCACGTAAAACATTCAAACACATTATTACATCATACAGTGCACGCATGCGGCAAGAAAATAAACAGATTTATCTAGCAGTACGTGAACAGTCACTGATCTCTAGATCGATCTACCCTTCTCTTCTCGTGCACAAGTGCTCAGCTGGAACGAACTCAAGTAATTAGTTGATCCTGCGCGCACAAAAATGAAAATAATTGAGCTACTCAGTTAATAATTGAGCCAACATATCCCTAGTATATATACTCGGTTAATAATTAGTTGATCCTGCGCGCACAAATACAGATAGAGAGATATAGCAGCAGCTTATAATTAATAGGTCAATTACTTGGAGCAGTCGACGGAGGTGCTGATGGGAAAGGAGACGGAGACGCCGCATTTGCTGGGGATGCTGGCGGCGTTGCCCATGTTGAGGTTTCTGACGGAGCCGGCCATGCTCTTGAGGCAGCTGCAGGCCGTGCGCCGGTCAGCCGACGACGAGGCCTTGCCGTTGAGGGTCCTCACCCCGCTGCAGCACGACGACGAGGGCGCTCTCCTCCCCATCACGTACGACAGGCACGGCGCGATCGCCGACGTCACGTCGCCGCAGCTCACCGCCGCCGACGCCCTCTCCGCCACCACCAGCGCCGCCAGCACGGCCACCACCGCAACCAGGGCCATCCGGTGAGCAGCCATTATATCGATCGAGATCTAGCTATTAACTAACTAGCTAGCAGCAACGTACACTAGTATATTGGAGGTATATAGTGAGCTAAAGCCAGCGCTTGTGGTGGAGCTAGTGAGCGATCGAGATGAGAGGCGGGGCGGTATAAATAGCTGGCGCGCGCGAGTGGAGAAGAAAGGGTTATTAGCTGGCAAGCTAGGAAACTTCCAGATCGGGCCGGCCGGAGAGCTATAGTAGCTAGGGCGCATGCGAGATTAATGCATTATTGATCAGCTTAGCGTGTGCATGCATATGCATGCCGTACCAGCCGGTGGTTGAGCCATGGGGGCCCTCGGATTCGTCGATATGTGCATCAATGCCTGCATGTGATCTATCAATCTTTGTATGCATCTTCAGGAACAACATTCTTAATGGTCACCAGTGCTATGTTGCATCTTTTCACTTGATCCATGGATCGATTTCTTTTTTTAGTCGATGGAGTTCAGAGGTGCGAGATGCAGGTCGTAGAGGTGTAGGAGGTCTCGTGTACGTTCATAATTTTTTAAAAAAAATGTTTGGAGGAACATCTTTTCCTTTAAATCTTTTTTAGCTCAAAGGTGTTACATGCGATGCGAAGGATCGATCTAGATAGATAGACATATATTGTAGATGACAAAACCAATGAATAAAGTTATTCTTTTTAAAAAAACTAATATTTAGAGTATGTCAATTTTTCATTGAATAGAAACATGAGTAAAATTATGCAAGTATAAGTTTATACAAGAGAAATAAAGGGCTAAGCTACGGCAACAGATCCTAGAGTCTTTATGCTCTCACCATAGTTCAAGTTTTAGCCTCCTCCTTGATTTTGGACGTCAGGTTTGTCGTCGAGAGTTTTTCGTGTCTAAAGACTCGTTGGTTTCGCTCCTTCAAAACTTCGTAAACTGTTAGGAGGACGAGGATGCGTAACCCTCTTTGTTGGCACCTTGGGGTGGCGGCTAGCCCTGTCCACCATTCATGGACTGTCGTGACTGCGCTCCAACTATCCAGCTTGATTTGCTCCTGGGAGGTCCATGCCAACAGCATTATTCAGATTCTCTTGATGTACCTACATTTCACAAGGAGGTGGAGAACCATCTCTGGGGTATGGTTGCAGAGCGGGCACTAGGAGTTATTTAGCCATCCACGTATCGTCGTCCAGTCAAATATCCACACTCTGTTTTACACCACCAGCCAAGAAAAAAATATATTTTGTTGGCACCTAAGGCTTCCAAATGATCATACTGTAGTTTGTATTGGTTGAACCAAAGAATTGTGGTTTGTATACAAACGTCGCCGGTTATTTCTCGTGGTTTGAGCTTGCAGGTGACCTAATCCGCCTCATCGTCGGTGAGATGCACTTCTTGAATTGCATTTCATAGGGTTACTAGCTAGTC
Source organism: Oryza australiensis (assembly GCA_019925245.2). Lineage (NCBI taxonomy): Eukaryota > Viridiplantae > Streptophyta > Magnoliopsida > Poales > Poaceae > Oryza > Oryza australiensis. The sequence continues at coordinate 1,127,424 of JAIFGZ020000724.1, read as the reverse complement.
TAGGAGCTCAGCTAACATAACACCACTAGCGAGAGATAAGATCTTGTATCCATGTGTCACACTCGATAGAAGGCATGCTTAAAAACTGTGTTCTTTCTCCTCTAATCCGCATAAACATGCGGTGCCAGATCTCTTGGCCTCTTCCTTTTGGCCACGACGAATCCCAAAGCGAGTTATGGGTTCGTCTCTCATGATGATTGTCGTAGCGGCACAGTGAAAAGGATCCTATTCATATCGTCGCACGGTGTGTCTATCCTTACCCATGCCTTTACCGAAACATTTAATTCCTATCATAGCCATCTTACGATAAGCATACTCTTTCTATGACCAATGGCATATCCAAGGGATGGTGAAAAAACTGATAAAGAAAACTCCTATGAGTAAATAAAAGCACTGGTCAATCGGTTTGCCTCCAGATAGTAGTCCCTCGCGTGTGTGTGTGTTATTTCCGCTCCCGTACGCATGCTGCCTAGGGATCCTGGTGATGAGTTGCGGACGGCAAGGGTTAAGCCCGTACATGCATGGACGGCAAGAGGGTGCGAGGGCGCCAGAGTCTGCATCCCACAGGTCAGGTCCGCCAGGAGATTAACTATAGCTGATTAGCTAGGTTTCTCTCTTTTTCACCCTTCTCACCTCACAATGAATGCGATGTGTACTGCAAATTAAATATGAAGAAAGATGAAAATAGTATTGCATCTCTTTTTCTTTTCAGAAACATGAAGCAAATAAGGTAAAGACTGCTTCTCAATCGCCTCCTTCCTTGGCTGTGGCATAAGAGCACACTAAAATCAATCTTCTTCAAATGTCTGCAGCCGAGTAAGCTTTGTAAGTCAAATCTTGTGACTAATATATCATGATAAACTTTCAATATATAATTATATATTGGTAAATTCTATTTAAAAATTTTATACCGTCAATGGCTGTCTTGTAGATGATCGGAGAAAGAGGAGAGAGGGGAGGGTGGAGTGCGAAGTAGCACCTGACATGTAGGTCACATGGTGACTTTTTAGCTGACTTCAAACTTGTCATCCAAATCACCGAGAGTTTTGATAGAAGGGGAGGGGGGAAGGGGTGCACAGTTAGGAGACGTAACGTGGACTTTTTCCTTCCGTCGGTCGGTCGGTCGCTCCAACATTTCGACAGGCAAATCAACATGGAGATTTATGGGCTAAACGTAGGCAAGGCCGCTCTGGCCCAACAACTACCAGGCCACGGTCCAGCTGGAAAACTTTGATACCATGTGTCATTGCTCCCTATCAGCCGACGATTAAGTTGAATGATGATTGATTCCTGGAGGCCCAGGACAGTTTCCGACCACGGATAGAAGCGAGGTGCTGCTACGGAATTTTTATTTTTAAATTTATTTTATTAAAATATTTTTTTAATTTTTTATAAAACTAGTCGTCCGACGTTCTCTAGGAGGACAATTTTTTTAACATGACAGAGCCTGTTGAGGTGGCCTGTTGCCGAGCTCCCCAGACGACATTTTTTACGAGGGAGCCGCTGCAAAATGGTGGAGGGTGACTGGAATCTTGCAAGTGGCCCCTTTGTCCTCCTCTCTTAGTGTTTTTATCCCTCGGCTACAAGATCCCTTCCCTCTCTCAAAATTTTCATTATATTCAACCAAAATCCAAAAAAAGGAGAAAGGGTAAGGAGGAGCAAAATGGGAGCGGCGAAGCCTTGCGCGGTTTGCTAACTCCATCGCGATAGATACGTTCTATCGTATTGTTTTTTTTAATTTCAGCACATTTTAGTTTTATTACTTAGTAAAATCTGGAGCACATATTTGTACACTTTGAGAACTAGATCATACAATATATTTCTAGAAATTGAGACTTAGGACATAGTGCAAATTATATCATATGTTTTAGTTAGACGATAGATCGGAACACATACCCTATTTGTAGAATTTGAGACCTAAGATATATAACAAATTTATAGAACTTAATACTTATGGCGTAGTACATATTGATGAATGTGACATTAGATTTGGTTAGTATGATATAAACTTAGTTAATTTTTCTATCGAGATATAATGTCAAGTAAGGTCATATTTCATTTAGTTCACGGTCAAGACAATCTTAGATTTCATCCAGATGATATTGATCTATTGGATTTTAACATGACATCGAAGGGCGGGCGACAAGGGGATCGTCTGCAGAAATGCTAAGCCGCCCTCCCAGCCATTTTACAGATGACCCTCTGCTCATAAAAAACGCTCTCTGACAAGGAGGTCGCCTGTAAAATACCCTTTCCTTGACAGGTGGATGTTAAGCGAAGGCCAACGACCATCTGTCATGTCAGAAAAATCACCATCTCTCTTCCAGAGGACATCGAACGCCTAATTTTGTAAAATTTTCAAAAAAAATCATTTTAAAAATATTTTAGTAAATAAAATTAGAAAAAAATTCGCTACTACGTCTGGTCGCCGGAACCGCCCGTCGGAGTCGGACTGCCGACCGGATATCTCCACTCGCTGCTAGCTAGCTGCTGGAGAACGATACATGACTTGCAATGCCGTTTCACTTCAAACATTTTAGTCGTATCCCTCCTCTTAGATTAGTACTATTACGGAGAGTTTGTGTGTGTGTGTATATATATATATATATATATATATATTATATATTAATATTAAGCCCAGTGGGACAAACATGTTCAACGGCATCCGTGAGGAGTATAAATTAAGAACATGCCAGAATCTTAGGAGCATTATACGTTGGATTGGCATACGTGTATGATCCAGTTAATCAATTGAAACAATTAACAAGATATGTACTCCATTATTAAAAGACCCTGCATTTGATGGATATACTGAAGAATGCAGTATGGTACAAGGTCCTCTGAGATCACTGATGATTTGTCTGCCCCGTGAAAGGAGACAGATCAAAATCAACCCTCAGAGTCTCACACTAGCTAGCTATATAGAGCTAGCAAACCGCAACGAAGCAGCAATCTAGTAAGCAGTACAGATTAAAAGATGGAAGTAGCTAGGAAATAAGAGATCGAATTGAAGGAGCAACATGCATATATATCTAGCTCGATCTCTCTGACGCACGCAGAGAGCAACTCCAAAATGAGAACTGCAGATCGACCTCTCCTTTATTATTGTCGCATCACTTGACGTTGATCCACTTAGTGCACCCTGCGCACGCACAAATACATAGGCAAATTAACAATATGGTTAATTAAGCTGCTGCTAACACAGATCAAAATCGTAATGAAGTTACTTCAGTGGTAAGTACTAATGGATTAGTAATAATAAATAGGTAGTGTACCTGGAGCAGTCAGTGGAAGGGCTGATGGCGTAGGGGATGTTGACGCCGCACTTGGAGGGGATGCCGGCGATGAGGTCGGGCCTCAGCCCGCCCATGCCGCTCGTCTGCTGCTTCAGGCACGCGCAGGTGGTCTGACGGTCGGCGGTGGTGGCTGCCGCCGAGTTGAGGCTCCTCACCCCGTTGCAGCAGCCGCCGGTCGGGGTGGACACCCTCCCCGTCGCGTACATGATGCACGGCGCCAGCATGCTCTCACCACCTGCCCGCACGTCACCGCGCTCGCCGCCGGCGCCGCCACCAGCAGTGCCAGCACAATCACCGCCGCTACTTGGTTATTCGCCATCACAATATCGAGATCGATCGATCGAGCTAGCTAGCGAGCCAAGATCGAGTTGTGGAATAGAGTGGAGCGTGGTGTGGGTGAGTGAGGGGTAGGGTGGGTTATATAGGGGTTTTGGGCCAGCCGCATATCGATGATAGAGCTATAGATTTTGTTTGGAAAGATTAAGGGAGTGCTCGGCCGAACTTGTTATATCAAATACTTAGACGTTATTTTAAAATAAATATAAATTATTTATAAAACTTATTTATAATCTGTGTCATATCGAATGTTTGGATATTTTAGTCCATGTTACATCGAAGGTTTGGACATCAATTTAAAAACTAAATCTGAATTAATTGTAAAAATAATTGCGAAATCAGGGATTAATTTGCGAGACGAATCTAATGAGTCTAATTACGTCATGATTTGATGATGTGATGCTAAAGTAAAACATTTGCTAATAGTGGATTAATTATGTTTAATAGATTCGTCTCGTGAATTAGCTACCGATTTCGTAATTATTTTTATAATTAGTTCAGATTTAGTCCTCTAAATTGATGTTCAAACATCCAATGTGATATAGACTAAGTGTCCAAACATCCGATGTGACACGAATTAAAATTTAGTTTCTTCATCCAAACACCCCTAAGATGACAAACAATAATCACTACTGGAGAAAGCCAAAATTGTCCCTTCAGTAACCTCGGTAGTCCGGTTGTCAAACCGGGACTACGAATCCGACTAGAGATGAGCGATCTCTAGTCCCGATTAAATAACCGGGACTAGAAATGCATCTTTAGTCCGGTTGAAGCCACCAACCGGACTAAAGATGGCGGAGCCACGTGGCGGCTTCGTCATCTTTAGTCCCATTGGTGGTTCAACTGGGACTAAAGATTTTTTTAATTTTGTTTTTTTCAAAATCCTAAAATCATCACAGATACTGAAATCAAATATCACAGATTCACAAATAGTAATGAACAATACATATCCCAAATGTTTTTTTTTTTTTCTCCACATATCAAATACATCTTCAAAATAAAAAAAATCACGAGATCAAATACTATCACAAATTTGTTCACACATATATACAACAAAATCCACTATATACAATAAAATACAACAACATCAATTTTTGCTCGGCTCGCTGCTCCCTTCGCCGCCGCCGTCTACTTCCGCTGCCGTCGGCTCCGCTCCCGCTGCGCCGCCGGCTCTGCTCCCGCCGCCGCCGCCGCTCCGCTCTCGCTCGCTGGTGAGAAGATGACGCCCGCTGCCGCCACCTCCTTCCCGCTGCCGTTCATTTCCTCCCCTCCCTTGCTTGCCGAGGAGAGGGAGAGGAGAGGAAGAGAGCTAGAGAGAGGGAAAGAGATCTGAAAATGTGCTAAGTGTTGAATCGTGGGAGAAGACGATGCGGCCGGGGATATATATAGCCAATTCATCTTTACTCCCTAGGTTGGTGGCATCAACCGGGACTAAAGATAATTTCCATATTTTCAGTTCATCTTTAGTCCGGTTGGTGTCACCAACCGGGACTAAAGATAATTTCCCTATTTCTAATTCACCTTTAGTCCGTTGGTGCCACCAACCGAACAAAAGATAATTTTCTATTTTTCTAATTTATTTGGTCCCGGCTAGGGTTAACAATTAAATAATTCATTAAATAGGGTCAAATTAAATTTAATACAATAATATTAAAATTTAATCAAACATAGATAATCTTAGACATTAATGTGCTCCTCTAGATATTGTTCCTCTTTTGTCCTCGCTTTCTTCATTTTCATCTCCGTTGAGCAAAAGAGGAAAAATTTGACTTTTTTGTTTTATTTTTTATATTTTTTATGGACTTAGGAGCACACGAGAGGTAACCACGTAAAATTTGAGCGTAAACAAGCAAAAGACGTGGCAAATGAAAATTTGGAAGACACGCTCAAAATAGGAAAAAGCTTCCAAGCTCGAAAAGGCAATCTTCGAGGCTTTTTGGGAAAATAAAATCGCCGAATGTGGCAAAGCGGCGAATGAACGCATCCGAAATTTTTTTGATCGATTTTCATATATGAAACGTCTCGATCGGAGTCCGTATGCGAAAGTTATGGCCGTTTTAAAACCGGCTCTCGCTTAGAGGACGAAATGGGAACAATGCGCGTAAAACTTGTTAAACGCGTATAAACTAGACGTGACGACCAGGGTTTAAATGTCTTTATCAATATTGTACATCCCTCCGATTCGTATATTATCACCAAAATAATTTTACAAAAGATTTTGTATGAGAATCATTAGTTAATAACAATATGATGATATGTAATAACAAAATTAAAGCTTTCTTCTATCTTCAATCACCCACCTCCACACAACACCACACTCTTTGAGATTATAGATACTCTTAAATTAATTTTTGGCCATTTGAATCATGTAGCAAAATTTATATATTTTTATTACGTTCGGTTAAAAATAAGCACATTCATTTTGTCCGGTTGGTAACACCAACCGGGACAAAAATAGCATCTCTAGTCCCGGTTGGTGTTACCAACCGGAACTAAAGATGGTGTCGAGAGTCGTCGAACTTCGTCGAGTGCCGGACATCTTTAGTCCCGTTTGTAGCATCAACCTGGACTAAAGATAGCATCTCTAGTCCCTAGGTTGGTGTTACCAACGGACTAAAGGTGTCCTAGCGCTCCGACAGGGCTCGACAATATTTGAACCGGGACTAGAGGTGATCTTTAGTCCCGATTTGTGACACGAACGGGACTAATGTTCCTAGAAATCCGTAGACTTTTTAAACCGGACTAGAGATGATCTCTAGTCCCGGGTGCAACTCAAACCGAGACAACTGTGATTTTTGTCACTTCAACCAATGATGGTTTCTCCAAGTAGTGAATAAAAGACGATGCATAAAATGCTGGGTTCTGATTACGGATTTCTTGTTTATTTTCTAAATTATATAACTACAAAAATTGTTTTTAGAATCTAAGTCGATGATAGAGCTATAGGTTGAAGATGGATTTGTGAATATCCATCTTTTTTCATGCCATCTTAATAATCATAATAGATTTAAAAAAACAAATTAGATTAAATAGTTAACGTCTATTTGTGGTTATATTTATTGTTTTTATTATAATTTATAAAAGTTAAATATGAACTTGTATTTTTGCATTTTTATGAAGTGACATGTTTTATATTATTTCGATAATTTTTTATGATTATTTAGGTGGTTTGCAAGAATAGAGGATATCCTCATGCCAAATGAAATCACTTTTCCCTATAAGTTTTGTTCGGAGGTAGACGAGAATATGTGAAAAGTTGGGCTGTTTACTGTTCTTTTTTTAAAATTTATAAATTCTTAGAATATGGAAAGCTATATTGTTTGGACGAGTTTGAGATTTTGAGCAAAACTGTAACTACTAAAATTCTCTAGTCTCTTACATTTCTTTCTTTTTTCTTTGCAATAAAAAAAATCAGCCCTACACACTACAACGAGAACCCTCATCTCAATCGGACGGCAACCCTCATCTGTATCGGGTACGACGCTCGTCACGGTGCAAAGGTCAGTGATGTGAGAAGTTATCTCATCGGACAAAAGCTTGTCATTGATACACTTATCTTTGTTGGGCCTAAATTAAAGCCCGTCACTGATAGTTTGACCTAGAAGCCTAGTCAATCAAAAGGCCTATCACCTATGAAATAATCTCAAATGAGCCCAAATCAATGCCCGTCACAAATGACTAACATCAGTGACGGTATTTAACTTAAACCCGTCATAGATGGTGTCATCTGTGACGGGCTTAAGTTAAAGCCCGTCACCGATGAGTGTTTCTCAAACAAAAAAAATAAATTTTGTTTTTGGCTTGCCTCAGGCCTTCGCTAGCCATATTCATATATATAATTATTTACATGAAACCCAATTCAGAACTCACATATGTCATTCACATATTTCACACATCTATTATACAATTTATTTTTAAAATATAGGAAAATATATATGTCGGTGGTATGGGTCCGGGGGTATATCAAGAATATGATGTCTGAAGAAGGAAGACACCTTCGCTTACCGGGGCGCCCCAAAGACACGTCCTGAACAGCTCACGCGGGTCCGGGCCACGGGCGGTCACGTGGCCATCCCGGAGGGGAGCTGGCTCGGGGGCTGCCCGGAGGTCGCCGCTCTCCCGGATGGCAAGGTTCGGGATCACCCGGACCCCTCGTCCATCACCTCGCACCTCTCCGAGAGAGGAGCGAGATCAACTGCCAACTGCCAACCACCACATTTAATGTCTAGAGAGAGGCCAGACGCCTGCCTCGTCACATTTATTGCGATGTGAGGCACGTCTGTCAGCCGCCCATCATCACCCTTTTTGCCCGTCTCGAGGAAGAGAGGGTATAAAGTCTTTGACGGCGACCATAGTATAGCCGCACGGTCATCCCACGCACGCCTCCCCCTACGTCCCGTCCAGTCGCATTAAATGCGTTGGGCGGCCGCGTGGGAGAGAGGATACGAGTGTTGGGGGTATCATGTCGACCCCTCTCCAGGCGGAGGGCCACTGACCGGTAGGCCCCACTGGAGTAGGTAGGTTGGCCCATCCTCACGTCAGCGGGGTAGCTTCCCCGACAAGACAGGGCAAGAACCGCTCCATCACGAGGAGAGGAGTAGAGAAAGCCAGGACTACTATGGTGTCCCCTTGCACTATAAAAGGAGACCCATGTCCATGATAAAGGGGGTTCCTCAACTGGTTCAAGGTTCTGCCATCTTGGAATTAGGTTATTGAGTTGGTCTGTTTCCCGGCCTTCCCAACCTAGGGCTTCAAGCACTCCACCTCAGTCATCAGCTCCAGCTTTCACAGGGAAGAACAACCACACAACCCTTGTAATTCATCCTCCACATAACACAAAAACAGGAGTAGGGTATTACGCCTCCCTGGCGGCCCAAACCTGTATAATTCTTCTGTGTCCTTTGTGATTGCGATTTTCTTTCATCTTCCTGCCTTCCATCTACCTCATCTCAAGTTTGAACCCTAATTCATCGCTCCCCTGTGCCGAACCAAAAAGGGGTCCCCTGGGTCCCCACGTGTTGAGCACACGCATCGACAATATACATGTCCCGTTATACAACCAAAACAAAAGTGACATTATCTCAGATCTATACATGTCCCATTAGCAGTGACTAATATACAACCAATACATGGCATGACATTCATTTTAGATTCAATACATGACATGGCATTCATCTCATATGTATACATGAGGGAGCACAACAACATATGAGGGAGATAGACTTACAGAAGCACGGTGACGCTCGGTGGCGGGCTCGGGGGGCGGCGCTTCGGTGGCGGTGAGGAAGAACGGCGGCGCCAGGCTCGAGAGGGCGCGAGGGACGACGGTGACGGGCTCCGAGAGACGACGACGACGCTAGGGTTTACAATGTAAGGATTTAGAAAATTTTCGCGATCATGTGTAGATCTGAATCGACGCTCAGGCTAGGTTAAATGATTTCGAAGCATATCCATGACGGGCTTAAGTTTAAGCTTGATAGAGATGACATCAGCTCAATAAAGCCAAAGTAAAATCCCGTCGCCAATGGCACTTATTGGTGACGGGCCTAATTGTTATCTCAATCGGACCTCAGGTTGGAGCCCGTCACCGATGATACTCATCGGTGATAGACCTAATTATTATCTCAATCGGACCTCAGGTTGGTGCCCGTCACTGATGAATGTCATCGGTGACGTTTGCATTGGGCCCGACAAAGATATCATAGGTTATCTTTGTCGGGCCATGATTTGAGCCCGTCATCGATAGGTATCATTCGTGACAGATTTGAGTTTTATGCACATTTAATATGTCTGTGCGAGTATATCTTTGTTGACATCTTTTTAGGCTCGTTTGGAATGTTGTTATGATGACCCGCAAAATCTATGGGCCGTTATAGATGAGAGTATCTATAGTAGTGACAACTACTGTTGAATTTCTAGTTCTTTATCAAGTATATATATTTAATGTCTCGCAGTAATACATTCCATAGTACAAGGGAGTACTAACATCCTTTCTCTCCGGAGATATTCTCGCATTAAAATTCCCAAGTAGGATTTAAACACCGATAGATAAAATCATGCACACGTCTATGTGCTTCCCGGTAATTTTCAAGAAGCACAGCGTTTGAATCCTGGAGAAAAGAGGACTTCCGAGTCCGACACATCAGTTGATAACCTTACACGTGCAGTTACACGTGCGGGGCGGTGGAAAGCTAAACACTGTGTGCTTTTGATTAATTGTACATATGACTTTTGATCAGGAGTTGGTGGTTGTTGAGTTGTTTCATTTACTACTTACCTACTTTAATTTGCAGTAGCTTAATTAGGATGAATTCATGGCACCTGCAAGCAGAGAGTTTATATACTACTATATGCTAGGGTTTATATATAGTGTGAGCTACTACGAGTATTTGTGTTTGCATTTCCTGAATGCATATGTCAATGCCATATCATCAAATGTGGACAATGTAGAATTGTAGATAAGTCTATGAACTAGTGTAAATGTTTTGCTAAGGGGGTGTTTAGTTTATAGGACTAAAATTTAGTCTCTGTCACATCGAATGTTTGGTATTAAATATAAACTATTTATAAAACTCATTCATAATCGATGGTTAATTCGCGAGACGAATCTAATAAGTCTAATTATGTCATGATTTGACGATATGATGCAAAAAAATTTGCTAATCATGAATTAATTAGGTTTAATAGATTCGTCTCGTGAATTATCCTTCGGTTCTGTAATTATTTTTATAATTAGTTCACATTTAGTCCTTTAAATTGATGTCCAAATATTCGATCTGACACGGGTTTAGTCCCTCCATCCAAACATCCCCTATATTGTTTGGCGGAGTGGGTGAGTACGTATGTCTTGCATTTATTTACGATGTAGCGTAGCCAAGACAATATCCTAGCTAGTAGTAACTCCTAAGGACAATAGATCAGGGTTCTGTTTGGATCCAGGGGCTAATTTTTAGCCCCTCACTTTTTAGCCCCAATTAGCCCTTAAGGATTCAAACAGGTAAGCTAATTTTGATGCTAAAGTGAATTAGCTCCTCCAAGAGATGCTTATTTAAGCTAATTTGATATGGACCCTATAAATTTCACGTGTTTGAGCACGAGAGGAGCGTGTGCGTCGTCTTTGTTGCTAGAGCGCCACCGTCCATCCCGCTGCCCATCCGTCGCCGTCACCGGTCGTGTCGCCGCCGCCGCCGCCCCTCTCCTCATCTCCTCGCCGCCGGGCACTGCGACGACCAACGCCCATCCACCGCCGCCCTTCCCTCCTTCCTCCGCCGCCTCCTCCTCCACCTCGCCACCGCCGCCACCGCCACGGCCGCCGCCCATCCATCACCGCCCCTCCCTTCCTCCCCCTTGCCGCCGCCTCCTCTCCTCCGTCGTCGCCCTCTCCTCCTCCTCGCGGTCCTGCCCCTGTTGTCCTCCATCAATCCAACGACAAGGCGGCGCGGACATCATGCTGCTTCATCTCCGGTAAGCCCTTGTGCTGATTCATGATGACTTATTTGTAACTTGCTTTGAAAATTGAAATATCCACCTTGAAAGTCAAAAATCTTCATGGAACTTACTACGGTTTGGAACTAAAATAAAACCTACATGGTACTTGTGTTGGTAATAGGACTAGGCATTCGGGTTAACCCGAAATTTCGGTCGGGTATTTCGGGTTTTTCAAAATTTGGGTTTTCAGAATGAAACCCAAAATATAACCCGAACCCCTTATTACCCGAAATTTTGGGTACCCAAAATTTTGGGTCGAGCATTTTGGGTAATCCAAAATTACTAAATGAACCGAACTTAGTACTATAATACTCGTGATGCTTATATTTATCTCGGCTTTGCTTGTTGAACAGCCTAAAGTTGAACTCAACCATACTATATTTATCTCCAATCAGACTATACCATGTTCTTATGGGGTGCTCCACTGCTACTTGCTGCTTGCTATCTCCAACCACATTATATTTATCTTCAATCAGACTAGAAAAAACTTTAAAACGCACGTCGCTACTTGCTGGAATTGAATCAGGATGGTGAAGAACTTACAAGTTACAATTTAAAACACACGGGCAGTCAGGCACAAGGATGGCGTGGGCGCTGGCGCTGGATGTGTCGTCGTGGTGGTCCTGGGTACTGGCCTTGGCGTGGTGGCGACGAGCCAGCGACGGGCATGGCACGGTGGCTCCTGGCGGGCTGGCGGCGAAGGGCGACGGGCGAGGCACGATGCCGCGACGGCGCCGACGAGTCGAGGTCGAGGAGGCGAAGGAGTGCGAACCGGGCATCGCTTGATCCGGCGACGGTGACGGAAGGGCGGGAGCAGCGCGCCGCGGCGGCTGGAAGTGGCTGGGGAGTAGGGTTAGGGATTTGATGGAGTCTTCTCTAAGTTCTCTTTCTCTATTTTGTTATTTTGACTGGCTGGAGACTGGAGCACGGGCTAGGGCTGGCTAGAGCGGGCTGCCTATGCAGGGAGTTCAGGTTTTTGGGTTGTTCGGGTACCGGGTATTGCAACCCGATTGTACCCAAAATAAAGTTAGGTTTTCAGATTTACTACTCGAAAATATTATATTTTTTCGGGCTTCAGGTTTTGGGTTTTTTTGGTTCGGATTCGGGTTTTATCGGGTTTGGGCTTCGGGCTCGGGTTTTATGCTTACTCCTAGTTGGTAACTATATATTAGTGCTTGATCACTTTCCTCTCCAGAATATGCAATTATAGGACTTGATTGTACTGAACATGTCGAATTTTTTAATACAAAATTGAGAAATCTAGATTTGTGGGAAAAAATCTGGAGTCAAGTTTATGTGACCTATTTGCAATTCTTTCAGTAATCATTCTATATCGTGAAACATTATGCTGTTGTTTTCATTTGCACAATGTTCAGAATCTCCTGAAGTTTTTACTTCGAATGCTTCAAATCTTATTTTCAAATCTTCAGAAAATGATTAACTGTAGTGGCTTTCGTTGATGTTCAGGCATGACACGTGTGTAAATCAGTACCGTGCAATGTTTGTTCTACTACATCAGAAAGGCTGCTGATTCTTCTACTACATCAGAAGGTGAAAAAGAAGGGTGCAGTTTATCACCATGTTTGTTGTGAGGTCTGTTCAACATTAATTACTTCAAGGTGTGTTTCTTTTGTGTTGTGCTGAATGGCTGAATAAATGAATGATTTGTGAGAATTACGATTTATCCACTCTTTCGTTAAGGATAGATGTCCTAGTATGGCTACGGTCCTGTAGGACAGTAACACTGGAAATTTTGCTGGGTAGAATTGAATTGTTTCTCCTGAAATTTCACAAGTGATATCCTATACAAAAGAACATCAAAACTGAGAGGAGCAGAAGAGGTTGTACCTTCATATCTTACTTTTTATGTATTAAATGAGATGGTTAAAACGAATGATTAAAAAATATGCGATAAAGATAAATTAGTTCATATATCCAAATTATTAATGAGTTATTGTTAAGGGTTAATTTAAGGCTAATTTTTTTAAAATTAGACCAAGGCCTAGAAAAACTAGCAGGGCTCGGATCAATAAATCAAGCTAAAAACGACATGCACAAGCAGCCATGGATTCAGAAACCAACGTGCATACATACATATTGTGCCCCGCAGATCATTGAGAGTTCGAAGAGAGAAACAAAGCATACGTAGAGCCTCCAATATTACACCAAAACAATAGTAGAAAATTTACATTGTGAATAGAATATTGCAACAGTAATGACAGTATCATTTTTATGTAGGCATATATACACAATACAATTCACAAGCATGAATATTAAAAACTGGCCTTAGAAAGATTGACATTTGACACGCAGCAATTCAATTCCATCTGTGGGCAAACAGAGCAATGGGTACTCCACTGTTGAACGAATCCATATGTTTATTGAATGAAAGCTACCAGCTTCATTTATTTGCAGCCTATCGATTGGGCAGATGGATCATCAGTGTGTCCATACAGATACAGTCATGTGCAGTGCTTGGTCGTATATCAGGTATTTAGATTTGAGGACTAAATTTCAAATTTCTATGTCACATTAGAGGTTTAAATATTAATTTAAAAAATTAATTACAAATTAATTATAAAATAATTATGGCTATTATTAAATCTAATTAATTCGTGATTAACAAATATTTACGGTACCATCATATCGTCACGTAATTAGACTTATTAGATTTGTCTTATGAATTAGTCTTCGATTATAAATAAGTTTTATAAATAGTCTATATTTACTATTTTAAAATAATATCAAAATATTTATACGACAGGAACCGATAAAATTTTAGTTCATTTCAAATACCACGTAAATTTTAGTCACATTCAAACACCACCACGTGGATGGTGCAGAGCTCTAGCAGCCTGCAGCAACCTGATCGATTCATCACTTCATCCAGAGACGTCGCCTAGCAACCTACTCTGTTCATTTGATCCTTATCTCGATCGGTCAGATCAACCTTGTATGCACATGAATGGCATCAACTCCATGCTCCTATGTCACCAACCAACTACATGCCTGAAATAAGAAAATGATAGTTAATTTATATATGGAATTAACGAGATAAGATTAGATATGTCAAAGACAAAGGAGATTATAATTTATAAGATTAGTCATTTTGTATACCTTCTTGCCCCTAATATTTCAGCTCTTAATGCGAGAACATCCTTTCTCTCCAGTAACGTTTTCATTTGTGCCCATATAAATTTCCATTGCTTCTCTTGGTCGTAGGACGGTTTTCGCGCGAATATCCTAGTTACTGTGTTCAAAACCACGTTTACTACGAAAACCACGTCCAAAACCGTTTCGTACCCTTGCAGTAGGCTCGAAAATTTTTCGTGATTTGGAAAACCCTGCTCCATATACACCGAAACTTAAAACTTTTACTGGAATGTCGTTCACCAGCATACAGCAAATACTAATAGTTACCATCTGGCAATATGAAGCCAAGAAAGCATGCATTCTGCAATCCTATTTCTCTTTGCCCATCTAGATCAGCTTCTCAAGCTCGTCATCATGGTATTGACTAGGAGTATTTGACTTCCACCGAAATACTACTTGCTTTGGTACTTGCTGAAAATTCCACCTTTCATGGGCCACTGATCTAGCGAAGCGTTCACATTGAAATTTAGTTCATCACTTCTAAGCAGAGCACAGAGTTCGACTTCATTCTCCTTTTCTGCATTCCAGTAGTCAATTTAGCCAGTGTAATGATACTGACAACAGACACTCAAGTGGAGTAGACATCCAAAATTTCACATATTGCAATGGAAATTCCTGTTGGGAAACAATGCACTTCTCCAAAGTCCTAACCACAGTGACTTTGAAATACTCAAAAACGAGGACTCCCAGTGGAAAAATCCAAGGCATTTGATGGAACAGGCACAATGCAGCACAAGAAGAAGGTTATCTCCCATCTGCTGTGTATCAATACATTAATAGTTTAATACGACTCACAGTGCTTACGAAATTCACAATTCAGCAGTCTTCACTTTGAGAATTAGCAGCAGTATTGGCCTAAACATCACAGAAGGTAATTTTTAGAAAATATGAAATTGTGAATAAACAATATTCAGATAGATAACAAAGTTACTTGAGAAACGTGAACTCACCCATTGCAACTACAGTCTAGCGGTAAAACCAAAGTGGACTTCTGGAAATGAAGCTGAATATTACACTGTACAGCTTGTGGCGGGTCTATTGGCTACCTAAAATTAACTTGGCTGTTTGCAGCGTGCTTTGAGGCATTTTATCTGATCATCTTTGTTCTCAGATGCTCAACTTCACTCCATCTCTTTGCTTCTGCCCGAACCTTTGGTACTGAGTGATATGAGTGAAGGGGCAATGATGTGAGTGATTCTTTTGCTGCCAGTTATTCATGTTTAAAACATTCAGTTGGCCCGGATTCATGATTCAGTTTCAGAAACATTTGTTGTTGATCAACAAAACCATTCAAGCAGCGCTGTCAGTTATTTTTCCAGTGCCATCACACATATGGCCGTCTGGCAATCTGAAGATAAACAAGCATATTCCATAATACTAGTCATAATTTACCCTTCTGTACTTGGCGTTGACTTGGCACCAGCATCAAGATAAAAATGAAACTACCAACATTAAAACTATTGGAGCTACAGCCCAGCGAAACTCAAGAGGGCTGCTATAATTAAAAATGATCATTATTTCCTATAGTGACAGATGTATTTTGGGAGTCAGCGTGGCTAGAGGGAGGCCGAACACCAAAGGATGCAATGTCATGTCAAAAAAGAAAAACAAATCGCTTCGTGAGGGGAAAGAAAACGATGCCTGGGTGCAAGAATTAGACTTCCAATCAAACCATCCCTTAACCGTGGATCTCATTTCTCAGCCGGTCGCCCTTTGGGAGACAGTACGTGCAGTGCAACTCACTGAGGGAGAGGAGGACAACATTGTATGAAAATTCACGAGTCATGGAGCGTACACCGCGGCGTCGGCCTACCAGGCTCAAGGATGCGGATCAACAGTTACGCCTTTCAATTCACTTATCTGTCATGTGTGGGCTTCGGGGAGATGCAAATACCACGCTTGGTTAATAATCCAAAACAGAGTTTGGACCTCCGATCGATTGGCAATAAGAGGATAGCAAAACGACGGACATTGCCCGCTGTGCAAACAAGCGTCTGAGACGGCCTTGCATCTGGTGGCGAACTATAGATACACCAGGAGAATCTGGCAAATGACAGCAGCCTGGATAGGGTACAGTCAAATTGATCACTCGCAGTGGGGCCAGGCAGACTCGGTGCAACAATGGTGGGAAAATCTAGCAACCATGGTGGGAGTACCAAAATAGGGTTTAAAATCTCTCATCTTGCTGGTTGTTTGAGAAATTTGGATGGAAAAAAATCGCCGAATCTTCCAGCACAAGGGACAAACAACGAGTTAACTCCTGTCAAGAATAAAAGAGGAGGCAAGACTTTGGGGCTTGGCGAGAGAAAAACCTCATTGTGTTTTTACCCATTATTGTATAATCTGTATAACAATTATTTTTGTCTTCTCTTAATTTTTTCGTCTTAGGGCCGTATTTCTTAATTTGCTGTTGAAGGGTTATCTTTAATCATCAGATAAGCTTCTTCAATTTTTCCATGGCGGCAAAGCATATCTATCAGGCAGCCATAATGCTTAATATCAGGAACAATTATGTAGTATTCGATCATTCTATTAACCCTCAATCACTAGGCCACCATGGCTGCAGGCGGTCCAGACACCCAAAAATGTGACATGATTTGGCTCAATATTCATGGAATCAAAGAGCTCTAGAGCCTCGTGTGAGCAGCCATGCAATGAGAATCCAACAATCATCGCATTCCAGCATGTAATATCCCTCATGGACATTCTGTCAAAGACCTTCTTGGCGAGATCCAACCTCCCACATTTTGCATACATATCAATGAGTGCATTGCCAACCAAGCCATCAGCTACAATGCCCTTGCTCTGAAGGTTTCTGTGGATGTCTGTCCCCAGTTCCAGCTTGGCAACCTCTGCACAAGCCCCAAGGACTGATACAAGTGTAAGCTCCGTAGGTTCAATGCTATTCTCCTGCATTTCTTGAAAATCTCCAATGCTTGGGTATATTTCCCGAGCTTTGTGTAGCCACTGATCAAAGAGTTCCATGATACAGCATCCCTCTCTGGCATTTCCCTGAAAATCCTTGCAGCCTCATCCGCATGCCATGCCCGATCCTCACATTACGTGAGATCTCAGCATTCCACCATGACAAGTTCCTCTCTGGCATGGCGTGAGATACGCGCTCTGCACCCATCCAGTCTGCGGCTGCACGATGAGCCCCGACCAATGCATTCCATGAGACAGCATTCTTGGCAGGCATTTCGTCGAACATCTTCCTTGCATCCCCGAGGCGACCGAATTTCCCATACATGGAGACGAGCGCATTTTGCACATACCGATCCTTCCCGCAGCCAAGCTTGAAGATGCGGCAATGCAGCTCCATTCCCTTGGAGACGAAGACTGACGCGGCACTGGCGCGAGAGCTCTGCTTGACGGCGGCGCGGGCGCAGGATTTGAGGAGGGCAGGGAAGGCGGGAAGCGGGGTGGGGAGGGAGCACGAGGAGGCATGGTTGAAGAGGACGAGCGCGGACGAGTGAGTTCGAGAGGACGGCCGAAGGGGCCTCGAGTAGTAGGGAGAGTGCAGACGGCGAAGGCGGGAGGCGAGAGAGGAAGACGGGGTGGTGGAGCAGGCCGAGCTTGGCGAGCGGCGCGTGGAGCCGGTGGCCGCCGGCGACGCTCCGGCGAGGAAGCGGCACAGGAGGCGGAGGCGGTCGTGGTTGTGGAACGCATGGATGGGCTGGCGTGGTGGGCCGTGGTTTGGTTAGTGGGCCAAGAAAAAGCCCACGAGGCATTCGAGGCCGCTGAGCTGAATGGTCGCAGGGAAAGGAGGAAACCGTGGCTTGAAGCCGCAGGCAAAGGCAAGCGTGGTCTCCTCCGCCTCCTCTTCGTCTTCCTGCCGCCGACGAGCAATCCAATCATCCATCGTCGCACTCCGCACGAGCACGCGCATCGCGCACATCGTCATCGTTGAGTGACTCATCGACGGCATCATCTCTCTCCGAGCGGAGAAGATACAAGGAGGGAGGGAGGAGCCGTGCGCGAACAAGGGGGGGAGAAAAATTCCACCTTTTCTTTTCTTTTCCCCCTTGTATTCTCTTATTAAAATCCCAAGCCCCCATAATCCGTACCCGCCCCCCATCGCCGGCGGCGCCCAGATCGCCACCGATCGCCTCCGTCGGGGGGCGCCTCCTGCGTCGCCTTAATCCCTCTTCTAGCGGCGGTTGCTTGACGCCCCCGGAGGAAGGAGGGAGGGAGGAGGCAAGTCCGGTCCTCGTGAGCGTAGGGCGTTGGACCGGGCTCCCACGGCACGCCCATGGTTGACAACCAGGGTTGCTCGCCGGCGCTCGAGCCCGTGCCCACGCCGCCCAACCCGGACCCCTCCTCCATCTCGCCGGAGGCCTGGGATCCCCTCGAGGCCGCCGCCGGAGCCGTCGTCGCCCGGATCCAGCCCAACGCGCCATCCGAGGACCGCCGCGCCGCCGTCGTAGCCTACGTCCAGGGCCTCCTCAGGTGCACCGTTGGCTGCCAGGTTCATCTCTTACTTTGCTCCTTCCCTTATTCATGCCTTCATAAAAACTACTACTCTACCTTCATAAAAGCTCTACCTTTCCTTTGTGCGTCAATGCCATGTCCACAATACCTATGTGCTTACTACATGTGAATCCTATTCAGTCGTGTAATTATTCCCTTTCGATCATGTATGTAGCCATCTGCTCTGGGATGTTTAGGGGGATTCTTTCAATACTGTTTCACAAATTGTTTCCATTCTCTGTTAAGACATGGAAATGTATTCAGGACAACATGCTACATACATTGTTGCCTCTGATTTGGCTAATTCCCATACTCGGAGTTTCATATACCTACACTGTGATGGCCCGTGTGGTTTTGCTAACACTAGTGATAGCGCCAAACTGATATTACAAGTTCATATAAATACAAATACTTTCCGCGGCCAGGGTCACAGGTGTAAAATGTTTATTCCCTACGAATGTTTTGATATCCCTTGTCATAGATGGGCTTGATTTTCAGCCGCATAAATCTGATAATCTACTTATGCAAACACTAATATATAGACACATGTTAAGGTCCTGCATTTAACGGTAGCTAACTTGTCGGTACTGGGTTGGAGAGTTGGGTATATATGCACTTTAGTGTCCTTTTTTGTGACGCGGGTCTCCATAGCTTGTTCATCTTGTATGCTCCTTTTGGATAAGTGCCTCTGCTCTACTATATCCTTGCTCGCAAGAAATGGAATAGGGAAAGGTCTACTGTAACACCCCCAGACCGTGGCCGGAAACTGGCATAGTTTTTTATTTTAGTAAGGAGTACTTCCTTTCCTGTTATGTGGCTAGTTATTTTGGATCTTCGTCCATGTCAAACACAAGAGATCTGGTGACAATAGTGTATTTTATAGGATTTGTAGAAGATTCACTGAACAACTATAGAGCATGTACGAGGCACCCAAAAAAAGAAAAACGTACCTGTATGCTATCTTGCATTAGCACTGAAGCATATGCTCCGATATCAATATTTTGGCAAGTATATGTTACTGTGTGGTGTGTGTCCACCATGTTGTACACTGTCTAGTATCAGCAAGCAAGTCATCCACATCGTTGCTCATACTTGTTGATCACGGACTTGTTTAAGCTATAGACATGCGGATGGAGCTAATATCAAACTGTTAATTATGGCAATAATAACCATCAAACACGTAAATGATCTATTCTTTGATATGCTCAAACATGCTTTTTCAACCTTTGTTTATAACTCATTACTAGAATTACTGTTGTGCACAGATGCACTTGGTAGATCATGAATTTTCAAGACAAAGGTGAACAAAAAATAGAAAAGAAGTCAAACAAAAAAATCATAAAACAAGCAGTTTATTGCTTTGTTTCAATTCAATTCTTAACTGGAACCCTTAGCCATTGTGAGATGTACATCTCACAAATAAGTACTGAAAACTGCATAGAAAATTGAGGTTTATTTATTTAATATCGTTCATGTAAATATGTAATATGTGATACGTTTACTACCTTGACATCATGTTCTTTGGGAGCCAAACGCATGTTCCAATGGTGCATAACATGCCCACTGCTAGTTGTTCTATGAGTGCTCCTTAATGCTTAACCCTAGGAATTGGCATGGAATTAGATAGGCAATATGGGATTCTCTGATTCTGTCGTGACTTATGTACAATGGTTGAAAAATAATTATTGCTTGAGCTTTTAGTCCTCTTCGAGCACTGGTATCTCTCTCTCTCTCTTTACTTTGTATTGATTCATCTGACATCATGCTATTTCAAAATACAACTTTAACCTTTTTCTTTCTGTAAAACACAGGTCTTTCCATTTGGATCTGTTCCGTTGAAAACTTATCTTCCTGATGGAGATATTGACTTGACTGCCTTTGGCCACTCAAGTGATGAAATTTTAGCAAAACAAGTACAGGCTGTTTTAGAATCAGAAGAGGCAAGGAAAGATGCTGAATTTGAAGTCAAGGATGTCCAGTATATTCATGCAGAGGTTTTCCTCTTGATGCTCTTTGTTCTTTAGTTTATATAATAATTAGTGTCTAATTCATATGCTTTTATGTTTCTGGTAGTGGTGTCTACTTATGGGTGCTTATGTACTGTGTTTATTATATAAGATTAAGATCACATGAAGCCATTCATGTGATTCATTTGTACATGGATTCTTTTTTTACTCCCCTTATAGCTGCAATCAAACATTTTGCAGTATTCTTATCCTACTATAAACTGGGAAACAACAGTGGAGAAATCCATCGTTTACACATGACATCAATGAAGCATGTGCATATCTCAATATTTCACTGCTAGCAATAAAAATAGGGGGCTTCTATACCATGGGATCGAGGATGGTAGGTATCATATTCTGATACTTATCGGTATCACGTGATATCTACGAGGTATCAGATGATACCACATAGGTATCGGCCAATATCCGTTTGTATCTGGCCTGATACCGACCAGTATCAAGCCGATTCTTAGATATCATACTGTACCATGCTTCTACTTCTCTTTTCTTCTCCTTCAATTCACCAATTCATCCTCTTCTCTTCACCACCAAACAATTCCTCCCAAATTTATCCCCTTCCTCCTGCCCCTTGAAGAAAGCTAGGAACGAGAAAGAGAAAAGATAGTTTGTGGTTGGATCTATGAACCTGTGGATGGAAGACAACACACTTCCATGCCTTCGCTGACCTCCCAGCCTCGGCTTCCACGATGTTGCCATCGCGGGTGGTGTCTTGTCTACCAGTAATAGCGCCTACTCTCCCTCATCGTCACTATCGAGGTGGCGCCTGATAAGTCTGTGGAGGTAGAGGAGGGGGAGGGGGATATGGAGGAGGAAGCGGCGGCATGCGACCGCATGGAGGCTCGATGACAGCGTGACCTTGGCAAAGACTCCAGTGCCAACGCTGCTAGCTCTCCATCTCACCTCCTTCCGATACCGCGCGGAGATCTGTTTTCTTTTTTTATGGATGTGTGGTGGGGCCGAGGGCATCCCGTTCTCCGCAGTGGGAACGGGATGCCGGTGGATAGCATTCCCATAAAAATAAATAGTCAATAGTGATAAAGTAAACTTTCCGCCACTGTGCTCTATTGCCATTTAACAACTAATGCATGCTTTTCAACTAGATTTACGTGTTTTCACAAATTGTTAGTATTTCTGATGGCATCATATTGTCTAAAATAAGTCTTTCTGATGGCAGGTCAAGTTGGTGAAATGCATTGTTCAAAACATCATTGTAGACATCTCATTCAATCAGTTTGGTGGACTATGTACCCTTTGTTTTCTCGAGAAGGTAATGTTTGAAAAGTTGCAATAAATATGTAGTTGCTAGTTCTCTTAAAATACAGATCTATCTTGGTCTGATTTCAAATGTGGTAACAAGCTAGTTCTGTTGTACTTCCTTGTGAGGTTCAACAATTGGAAGACGATTTCTGTAAGATCAGACTGCTCAGGGGAAAATATATCTATAACCATTACGTTTTGCAGGTTGATCAAAAATTTGAAAAAAAACACCTTTTCAAGAGAAGTATAATGCTGATAAAAGCTTGGTGTTATTATGAAAGCCGCATTCTTGGTGCTCACCATGGATTAATTTCTACCTATGCATTGGAGATATTGGTGTTATATATTTTCCATCTTTTCCATGGAACATTGGATGGTCCACTAGCTGTAAGGCCTGACTTCCAACTTTTCTGCAGCATTTGTAAAGTTCTTGTTTCTGACACCCTACATAAATTGCTATAAATATCTCTGTTTTCTGCAGGTCCTCTATAGGTTTCTGGACTATTTTAGCAAATTTGACTGGGACAATAAGGGTATAAGCTTATATGGCCCAGTTTCCTTGTCTTCCCTACCTGAGCTAGTTAGTAAGTGGACGTGGTCTGATCTGTTCCCTCTTTTTTTTGTGATTGGAAGGTTTCTTTTCTCATTGGTCATGCAAGCTTTTTTTTTTCGCAGCTGACTCTCCAGACACTGTTAACGATGATTTTATTATGCGAGAGGACTTTCTCAAGGAATGTGCACAGTGGTTTACTGTCCCCCCTAGAAACTCTGAGAAAATTACTCAAGTCTTTCCCCGAAAATTTTTCAACATAGTGGACCCATTGAAGCAGAGTAACAATCTAGGGCGCAGTGTCAGCAAAGGTTTGTTTCTTACATCCAGGTCATGCATTCTGATGGTAGGCTTGGATGATTAGTCTTGGAAATAAAATATCACAACTTTAGTAAATTTTGGAAAAAATGATGCATTAACTTGTTGTAACTTCACATTTGTTTTCAAATTCATCTTCATCTCATGATTGGCCACTCAGGGGAAGAATGCTTGTTGACTTTTCAAATTTTAGTACTTATGCTACAGATAGCTTAGTTTTTGGGCATTTGCTATACATGCAAAAGGGATAAATTGTCGGTGTGCCCCCTAGTGCACAAGCTTTTTATCCATGGGCCAATAGATTTTAGAACAACTAGCAAAATGCCTATGCGTTGCAACGGGACAACGACACAGGGAGGGAAGCAGGCGGAGGACGAAGGTCCAGGCGGCGGCACGGGAGCTCCGAGCGGCGACGGGAGGGAGGGGCGCGAGGCGTGGCGCGGGCGCGGCGCGGATGGGGACGGAAGAGAGGGACGCAGGAGGTCTTTTTTTTCCATCCAAGCCCTCCCTTTCTTTTCAGCATTAGTACTGTGGGTTAATTTTATAAACACTCAAAGAGTTTTCTGCAAAATAATCCATTTTTCTTCTTTAACTGCGGGTTAATTTCGAAAAAACTCAAGGAGTTTTCTGCAAAATAGCCCAGCAGAACAAAATTTGGATGGAAACACTACTTACTTTATAGATAGTATATAGATTAAGTGCAGAAGAAACTCTATGCCACTTAACTAAGCAGTAATACTTAGTGAATTGGATATTTGCATGCCAGTGTAGTGCAACGTGCCCCTGGACCACCTTACTTTAATACCATACGGCGCTGCTTACTGACATGGTATAAGTTATAACATGGATGTTTATGTCATTTAATTGTTGTTTGTTACATGGGTATTTGCTATTTTAGTTCTGTCCACATGCTAAACTTCCTTTTGCTATACTGCACAATTGCTTATGTGCATTAAGCTGTTGCAGTGCTATTTGTTTTATCCTCAACATTATTCAAGCTGCTATGGACATAGTTTTTTGTCATTTAATTTACCTGGCCTGATCCCATTGTGCAAAGCACAGGTAACTTTCTCCGGATACGCAGTGCATTTGATTTTGGTGCCCGGAAGCTTGGGAAGATTCTTCAAGTGCCTGTCAATTCTACTGTGGATGAAGTGAATCAATTCTTCAGGAACACATTGAAGAGACATTGCAGTAGGGTAAGGCCAGATGTGCAAGAAATAGCTCTGGACTTCAATGGTGAAAGAACCGACAACGATAGTTTGCCTTTATACAATAATAATTCCTTTGGTGATCTATCTGATCAGTTCAATAACATCAGCATTTCGGATTCCCGTAACCATGGGTCGCTAAAGCAAAATGGATGGAATTATAGAGCTGAGAACAAGGAAAGGAAGTCTGTTTCTGGTGGCTGGCTGGCAAGCAAAGCAACAAATCCTGCAACTGCTAATTCAGCTGGTATGATGAGTGGCAGTGAGACTTGTGAGCCTGCATCACCATCAATTACCGGAGCATGTAGCTTGCCATCTGAGGAAGGTCGTGACACACTGGATCTCTTTAATGAGTCAGAAAGTGGTACGAGGGCTGGCATAAAGTATGACACAAACCCGTCACACCGTGGGATGTCAACAGTGGGTTATGAAGGCAGATCCCACCAGTCATTTGAAGAGGTGGATAATGATGATAGAGGTACCATCGATAGCAATTGGTCAGATCTCACTGGAGACTACACAACAAATTTTAATAATCTTCTCTATGCTCAAGGGTTCCACCAAGATTATCCAATGAACCAATATTATCCATTTGGTCCACTGTACTATCCAATACCTTCCCAACCACCTGCACGATATCAGAACAGGCGATCATCAAACGGTCATAGCAGAAATAATCTGTATGGATATGCTGGTACAAATGGAATAGGCCCTGCTCCTTGTGCACCAGGTTATTTAATTATGAGGCCATATAGTCAAATAGATGATTCAAATCGAGCTCGTGGAACTGGCACATACTTCCCTAACCCAGTATGTTCCTCCTTTCATGATCTTATGTTCATACTATTAAGCATATTATGCACATAGAATTCCCTGAGCTTTGTGAACCATCTAGTAGTCTAGGTTTGGCACAAGTGGTAATCCACCTTCTATGTAACACAAATTGCTAAGGAAGATGCACATTTGTGAATAGTAATATCCTTATTATTTCTAACAAGTACAACTTTAGCCTCATTTTGAGTAAACTTTTGGCACTTTTTTTCACATAGTACGCATATCAATACAGGAATCAATAATTTACTAGTACTCTTGTAGTAGAATTATTCTGGATTCGGCCATATCATCTATAGAATATAGTATAGAGCATACCCCCATTAGTTTTATGTTTCTGCTACAGAGCATTTTTCATTTTGCAGGGTTAGCCATTATATTTGCGTCATTTTGAGGTGCTGTCTCGTGTTTTGCTGAGTTTGTTCACCTTGTTCGATTTGTAGAACTTGTCCAAAGACAGGTCACCTTCTGGACGAGGCGGAAGGGGAAAAACTCATGTCCTGCCACATAACCATCAAAGACCTCACCACTACGGTAGAGCTGATACGTCAGCAGATTTGATTCCTTCGGAGGAATTGAGACATATTTATGATCCTGATGCAAATGACTTGGGAATCCCCTCTTCACTGCACATACCAATACCTTCTCCATCTTCCGAAGCTCCAAGGGAAATTGCGCATGGAAATGGTTTTATTCAGCCTCCAGCTAAGAAACTTGAGTTTGGGACCCTGGGAGCATTGCCTTTGGAAGTTACATCCCATGAGCATGGTATTAACAGATTGAATTCTGCTTCTGACAGCCAACCTTCTGCGTCTGCAAGCCCTATGTCTCTGGCACATAATCCTGGAATTGGTTCGAATCAAATGAGGTAAGTATGTTTTGTTTCTTTAGCTGTCAAAGTAAACAACGTCAAGTGTTTATAAGAGGCATACCATAACTAATAATCTCCTTAAAAGAAAATTGAGGTCCACATGCATTTCCCAAAAAATATGGCATGGCAATCATCAGTATTTTCAATCTAAATGTGAAGCATATCTACCGAACTTGAAAATGCTCATTTCCCCTCATTTCCTTTATATTACCTCACCCACCTTGTAACTTACCTATTCAGTTCTAATGCATTTTGAAGAAATTATGTTGCATAATTCCACATTAAACAATTTACAGGAATGCTCAGCCATATCATCTCAAGGACAACAGTGATTTCCCACCGCTATCTAGTTGATGCCATATAGTTCATTGCATATCAGAGGCAACTTGGTCCAAGAAAGATACTGATAAATGGTGTGCAGCGTGTCGTGCAACAATTGCAGGGGTTATTTCTCAAGACAAACATCATCCATCATGTACATCCTATCATTAACTTCACATCCTCCAGTCATCAATTCACCTTGCTGTTGCCTTCCAAAAATGAAAAAGAAAAAAAACAGAAGGCTAATGCTTCGCAGCTTGCTCTGCCATAACATTCCCTGCAAAGGAAATAGTGAGGAAAGAAAGCAGCTCAACCTTTGTGCTATGTAGATACTTATGTTCTCTCTACCTTTGCCCCCTTGAAAAGGGAACAAGTGTGGCGAAGTCAAAAATGCTAGAAAGAAAGTGAGCTATCTTGCTCTGTTGTTTTGACCTCATGAGCATTCCAGTTACTGGGGCTCACTGATTTTTTTTCTGTTTGTGTTTGGAGAGGCATTGTGTTGAAAGGCCCCATGTGTGAAGTAACATTAGCTGCCTGAAGTAATTTGTAGGTTACAGGGGATAGATATGTATGAAACTTTCACTAGATTTACTGTCTCCATAGAAGCAGTTAGTTTAGTAAAAATGATCTTTCTACTTTGCCCTTTGTGCTGTACATGTCTTTGGTTATTAATTTGATTTGTAACATAGTTTTGCTCTGCTGTTGTTAGCTCGCCTCCAGGTTAAAAGAAAGGGGGGGGGGGTGATTTTGAGTAACACAAGCATGATTGCTAGTTAAGTTTCGAGTATCATAGTTCTGTTTTTCTGTTGTTAGCTCGGTGGTTTTTTGCCACGTTGGCGCACACATTACATGTTTTTGGCTGACATGCAGCCATTCAGCGAGTTAATTCACTAGCTCAATGTTAGTAAGATTTCAAAGTAGTGATGATTGATGAGGTGGTAGTGTCTTGTGACATGTAATCGCCACGTAAGCAAACCAAGGTGGTTTTAGTTTGAATGGTGGCAAAGTGGATTTTTTTTTCTTTTTTGAGAAGTTTGAGGTCGTGAAATGCACGCTTCTGTAGTTTAAGGTTGATTTCTAATTGTTTTCAGGAGTTCATGTCGTAAAGCAGACTCTACTCGCTTTCAAACATGGGAGTCTCGAACTCTCGATAGAACATAATTGAATATACATGTCAAAATGTAATTAGACGAATCCTAAAACCCATATTAATCCAAGCTAGTGGATTTTTACATTTTATACATTTTAGACCTTTTTAAAAATTTATTTTATAAATAGATATTTTAAAAAAAAACTTATTTTGAAAATGAACCCTTTTCGTGGCGTAAATGTGGTTGATGCTATGATTTAATATGATTTAATATGATGGCGTGAATGACATTGGTACCGTTCCTCTAGCTTTTATATAGACGGCGTCAATGAAAAGTCTGTTTGTAAAATAAGTTTTTATAATAAATAAAAAGTGAAAAATCCAGCTAGACTGTCAAGGCAGGACAGTACCTAAGGACATGTTTGGAGTTGTTGACTGCATGATTAGCCTAAAATATTAATGAACGCCAGTCAGTGACGCTGTTTTTGTTATATAATTTCATCCTAGATACCATTTTACTACGTCGTAGCAATCTTACAATTATTTCTATAAAATATTTGTTATGGTAGCATTAAACTACATAATAAATCATTTGTTTGAAAACTCCAATAATGCCACTTCTTGTAAGTTGCTTTGGTACCTGGGAAATAAATAAGTTTGGTAAACCAATTATTGTAGTCAGCTTGAGAAAGCTGAAGAAATCAAAGCTAAGCTCGCAGTGTGTTCAGTCTAGGGGTCTTAATTTGGGTTGATTTACGTGCTCAGCTCATTCGTTATTGAATGCTGAATAAGCTTCTTGACAAATACTAGAGTTCAGGGTGGTTAACTCTGGGAGGTACAGAAGAATACTGAGCCTACAATGTATATTTTGTTTCTAGCTCTTACATTAGCTTTTTTATAAGTACGAGGACAAAGTAAAAAAAAGGTTCAATTCCACTACAATGAGTTATATTGTCTCATCATCTCATGAACAATTGAAAAGTTCACAAAATCCATAGAAGAATGAACCATTCAATTCTTATCCTGGCGACTGATGATGTATCGTTCTCTATGAGTCCTTTTCCTTTTCTCGGAAAAAGCACACCAAACTTGCATTTTAAAAATGTATAATTGAACAGTTGACTTTGTGCTAAGTCTGTCGCAGAATTCTGCTAGTGGATAATGCCTTTTGATCTTTAGATCGGATCTTTCTGAATTATTGAGAGACTATCGATTCTCATTGGCCATCATTGGGACCCAGAACCATTTTGCCTGTTTTCATTCTAAACCACTCATATGCTGAGTTTTTGTCCATGTGTCATGAGAACTGGTATATAATTTTTCTAAAGTTCCAAGTGGGTTTTTTGCTGGCATGAATTGTATATAAAGGTTCAGCTAGTTTGTAGGCTCATGTTGTTTCTGAGAGAGAGAAAGATGAGTTTATATATAACCTACTCCTTCTATATCAAAATATAAGAAATTTTGGTTGGATGAAGTCTATTCAGATTTATATTTGTAGTACTAGGATATATATATTGCATCGATCAAATTTTTTTTATATTTTTAAACAAAAGGAGTAATAAGTAGTCTCAAAATGCATGCTTGTCAATATTTAATTAGTTAATCAAGTCCCAATCGTAGGAGGGGTGTGTGTGTTGAGGTTGGAGCCGGTGGTGGTGTTACTAGCACCTTGGCGTAAAGGGATGTTGGAGATGACAAGGACTCCAGGAGAATCCTGAAACCCAAAATAAAGATAGAGAAAAGAGAAGGAGAAATGATCATATGTCTGAATTCAAGATACAATCGTCAGTCCAATCAAAGAAAGTATACCATATATTACAACAATTAGGCATGGTTTAAATTTTGTGAAAACTGAAATACGTTATTGAGGCATTACTTTTCCTGAATAAGAGTATAAGATACTCCTGACTTTTCAGAAGCTTAGATAAAACGTGAAAAGAATATGTCAGATTTATATTACCAAAAAAAAGCAAAGTCAAATACGGATCATGTGAACATATTCTGAAAATTCAGTTGTGGTTGGTCTTCTGCTGTTCCAACGTAACCAACCTTTCCTCCTCTTCCCTCTGCACATCTGAATTGTCAAGCAACCTCAACTCTGTCCATCCTCTCCAATCTCAAGCAGGATAACACAAGAATTCCTCCTTCCCATTCACAATCCTTCCTTCTTCAACAATTTGTCTGATACTTGCATGCCCACAGGCACCTCAAGAAGCTAGCTAGCTGTTTCGGACTTGTGCCATTTCTGCATAAATAGCTCAAAGCCTCTCAGACTCCTGCATTTCTTGCTCAAATGGATATTTCAAGGCATAGATTCTTCAAATTCAGATCACCCGCTGTCTCCTTCCCCTCCATGTAACTTATTTCAAGCTCTCAAGATCAGCAGTTCAGGACGAGAGCCTGACAGAAGAGAAGGACAATATATCTCCAGACTCCTTCCACATATAGTCCATACAAAAAACTCTCATCAATCTATCTATCTTTCCAGCCTCCAGGTGACAAGCAAGATCTGAATTTCTGAAAATTTTCCACCTTTCTCATCAGTACAAATCCCAAGGTTTATTCCTCTGTACCACTACACAACAGAGTGTAGTACGTGTCTCATCAGCATCAAAAGCGACATACTGCAAGCACACCACAATTGAGGTCGATTGCTAGAATCGAATTCCACTTAAATTTGCACGGTGGAAGAGAATCCCCTGCCCGCCTGCTTGATTTGATCAGGATTGTATTGGAGGCATCCAATTCCATCACTCAACCGGAGCTGTCTGCTGTTGCTATCGCCCTATTTCTGCTAGCTCCTGGCGTGCTAGTTTAATTTCTTGCAAAATTCTCTGGCCTCGCGTCGCGTCGCTTGCGTTAGGTGTTCAATTAGTGGCTTGTCGGCGTCAGATGAGTGCAGGGCCGTGCAGGTCGGAGGCGTCCATGGCGTGGATGCTCCTGCGCATCGACTGCTCCCTCCTCGGCTGGCTCCTCTTCCGCGTCGTCTTCTTCGCCTGCCACGCCAAGCAGTACACCATCTTCTAGCACTCACCTAGCTAGCTGTGCTGAATCCATAGCATATACATATATATATACAGCAACTAGTTGAGTTGTTGCTCGCCGGCGACGGTGGCCGAGCATGTCCGGTCCACGGCGGTGCGGCGGCCGGCGGTTGGAGAGAAGTACGGTGCTGGGCGATGACAGAAATGGATACGTCGAGACTGACCCAACTGGGCGCTATGGCCGGGTAATCAATTGAATCTTCTTTGCAATCTGAATTTGCTCCCTTCCTTTTTCCCAAAGAAAATTTTGAGTTCTTTCCCTTCAAAGTTCAATCTTTTCATGACTGCCAAACGATCAGCAAGCAATTCCATGCTATTCAGAATTAATTCAGTGCATTGATTGCTTTTTATTTTACTTGAACATGGATTTTTCAGGAAGATGGCATTAGTAGTAGTATTAATTATGCATGGCTTTAGTCGTTCAGTTCTATGTTCTTTAGATTGGTTGCTAATTACATTCCGAAACACTTATAATCATCAGTTAAACATGTGGATTCTCTTTCAAATAAAGCATGTAGGCTTCATGTTCTTTACCATAATTTTTACTAATCGATTCCATGTTGATGTGAACATCGGAGCTAACAGCTCTAAACTATGCAAAACACAATTATTGTGTCTTCAGTACTATCATCGTATCCATTTGGCTTTTCCTGCTATCTATGGGCTGCATAGGACAATTGAATATTGCACATAGAAACATATCAGGTTTCGTAATCCTAAGCCATTGCTGTACTGAAAGATAACATCAGTTTTTTTTTCTCTATATTGGTCAAATAACGGAAGTGCATCATCAATTTGAGATGGGTGAGAATTCGATTATGATTTCTCTTCCAATTCAATCAAGGGAAGGGTGAGTGTTCCTTATAAAACAAGCTAGAGTTGGTGTTTGGTTGGCATTTGAAGTTTCCTAGTATGTTGGATTTGATCTGAATAGATGAGTATGTTCCATACTTACATGTGTCAATATGTCAATAATTAGATGTTGAAAAAAAGCTTCAAGAGTGGAGTATATGCCGTGTCTGGTCATGCTCATGCCCAACGATTTGATACGATCCTCTCACCTTTTTCTCTCAGTGGGATGAAGTCGTATCGGCAACTTATTAGTTCATCTTTTTCAGTAATTTCTCCATGGTTAGAGCTGTACTATTATTTGTAGCAATATGTGAGCTTTGCAAAAGTGGCTTACCTTTACAAATTTGACTACTACCTAGTACTTGAGCTACTTTTTTATATGCCTAGTATTTTTAACTTTCTGATCAAATTAAAGTACTGGTCGTTTAGTGCTTAATTAGGGAGACTAGCTAATTAGATGAGGTGCTAAAGGCATTCAGTACTAGATTTGTTCTCTTAACTCAAAAGTGTTTCCCCTAAAAAAACTCAAAAGTGTTAATTTTGTTTGACTAGCGAGACCTTAATGTAGCTAAAATCCATCTGGAGTCTGCATTGTTCACTTCAGAACATTCTGAAACAATATATGTAAAACATTTTTAATTTCCATGAAAATTTAAATTTTAAAAGATGACCATATATGTATACTACAATAGATAAATAAAAATTTCTCACCTTTTCTTTAAGAAAAAGCAATTCATTGCAAATTGTAATATACTCCCTTTGTCCCACAGACGCGCACGTACTTTAGAATTCAACTTTTCAAATATTTGACTAATAAATATTTTATTATAAATTAAAATTTGTTTAATGAAAATAATATCATTGGACTGTCATTTAAATTTAGATTATAATTTTGTTACTACAAACATTACATTTATAAAATATTATAGTATACGAGAAATTTAAAGTCAAGTGAAGATGGTGTCAACGCCATGATGCTTAGTGAGTGTAACTGAAGAGAGTAGTACACTAGAAATGATTTTTACCATTGGTTGTATGCTCATGCCGTATTTTCTCTACATGCATGCATGTTTGTTTCTAAAACTTTTAAAGTGCACGGAAGTATAAAATCTTTAGAATTTATTGAAAAGGAAGCATTTCAAATCAAAACTTCTCGATTCAGAATAAAGTAGTTTGGCTAGTTTGACAATATATAGATCAATTAATTAATTTGCTTTTGTGTTGGCATGGATGGATGACTGTAGTGGGTTCAATATTCCGGTTTGCAATTTCTTATATTCAGAAATTTCGGTCCCACCATAGAAATATTTGTAGCTGAAAAAAACATTTTTGAATTATAAAATTTTGTTCAAATTTAACAAAAAAATTGCTCGAACAACTTTTAGGTCTAAAATTTATCGAAATTTGTTAAAAAATTTGACACTGCAGTTGTCGGAGGTGCTGGGGAAGGGTGCGATGAAGACGGTGTACCGTGGGTTCGACGAGCTTCGAGGGGTGGAGGTGGCGTGGAACCAAGCCACCATCTCCGACGTGCTCCGCACCCCGGACGCCCTCCACCGCATGTACGCCGAGGTCAGCCTCCTCGCCGACCTCCGCCACGACGCCATCATCGCCTTCCACGCCTCCTGGGTCGATCCTTCTCCTTCCCGCCGCACCTTCAACTTCATCACCGAGCTCTTCTCCTCCGGCACCCTCCGCTCCTACCGCCTCCGCTACCCACGCGTCAGCCGCCGCGCCATCGCCGCCTGGGCGCGCGCCATCCTCCGCGGCCTCGCCTACCTCCACTCCCGTGGCGTCATCCACCGCGACCTCAAGTGCGACAACATCTTCGTCAATGGCCACCTCGGCCAGGTCAAGATCGGCGACCTCGGCCTCGCCGCCGTCCTCCGCGGTTGTAACTCTGCTCGCAGCGTCATCGGCACGCCGGAGTTCATGGCCCCGGAGATGTACGACGAGCACTACGGCGTTGGCGTTGATGTCTACTCCTTCGGCATGTGCATGCTCGAGATGCTCACCAATGAGTATCCCTACAGCGAGTGCGATAACCCGGCGCAAATCTACAAGAAGGTCACCGCCGGCAAGCTTCCCGACGCCTTCTGCCGCCTCACCGACCCCGACGCGCGCCGCTTCATCGGCCGGTGCCTCGTCGCCGCAGCCCACCGCCCCTCCGCCGAGGATCTCCTGCTCGACCCCTTCCTCTCCTCCCACCACCACGACGATCACAACAACATAATTGCACCGTCGCCGGCGCCGCCATTGCCATTAATGGCGTACACCAGCACCAGTCATCCTAGTGGTGATCAGGAGGAGGAGGAGGCGCCGGCGGAAGCAAGGACGACGGACATGACGATCACCGGGAAGCTGAACAAGGAGCACGACACCATCTTCCTCAAGGTGCAGATCGGCGGCGACGAATCATCATCTGGCGGCAACGTGCGGAACATCTACTTCCCGTTCGATGTGGTGAACGACACGGCCATGGAGGTGGCGACGGAGATGGTGAAGGAACTGGACATCGCCGACCGGGAGCCCACGGAGATCGCCGCCATGATCGAGCAGGAGATCGTGCGGCTGGTGCCAGGGTACAAGCAGCACGAGTACTCGTACGCAGATGACGACCACGACGACGATGACGTCAACGGACACCCTAATCCCTTCTACTACCTCTCCTCTTCACCGACCTCCTCTCAGGGATCTCTCTGCGGGGTGGGGCCCACATCATCAGAGTGGTCCCCTGGCCCACATGACAAAGTTGACTGGTCAAGAGGTATGGACCAAATAGTTTTCATCTTACTAGTATATGCATTTACTAGTATATGCATGCATTTCCACTTTCATATACCAACACCGTGCTATATATATATATATATATATATATATATATATATATATATATATATATATATATATAGTATTATGATCAGAATATGATTGTAGCTATAGAAGATGAAAAAGTTTTATGCAAATAACTTCAGTAGTAGAAGAAACTTGCATAAACATTTTTACATACAATTTGGAAATTGTAGCACTCTCTTGTTCAAAAACATGAAAATAAATGCACATGACGTGGTAGCACGAATGCAGATGATCGATAATATATAGTGGAATGGCACCAACATCCAAATGCATGTACGTATTACATGTAGCTTTTGTTCATTTGCTCAACTGCTTTTGTTCCTAGTCAAGAAATTCCCAAGTCACCATACATATGAAGACACAAATTGGAATACCCAGCTAGTAGCTAGTATATAGAGCTGGGTGGTTGATATATCTTTGTCCAATTTGACGTTGCTATTCGTGCCAATCTTGTGACACGAATGCATGCGTCAGAGTCAGTCATGTATATCGTTTTTTGTTAAGCTTACAGCCAGCTAGCTAGCTGCTACTGCCATGCATTAGGTTTCTCATGCTTAATTGTGGCTATCACTGTAACAATTGATCTCTGCGGAGACATTTTAGACGGGTAAAAATTGAGCTCAGTTAGTCGTGTTTCAATCTTCATCCCGGCTGGCCAGCAGCATACATAATGTCAAATGGAATATTTGTCATGCAATGCATATATCCTAGGCACTATACATATACATACTCAATGAGACTCTTATCGTTTCCGTCATACAGCATCAAATTACTGTCAAAATTTAAATATTTAACTTTAATTTTAAAAATAATTTTAAGATTTTTTATCAAAATTTATTTTTTAACATTGACATGAAGAGTATATATAAAAACAAATTTCGTTTATAAATTATTATTATTTTCTTAATACAACGTATTATTATTCATTTGGTCAAACGATGGTGCATAGCTCGCCATTTCATTTTCATCGACGGCATCTTAATTCATGTCCATTTATTTCATGGCGCACATTATTAATTGCACTAACTAGTAGCTAGTACTTATAGTGCATGATGTTGAAACTTGAAACTGAGCTTGAATGGACTAATCCGACCGACCTTTGGATGCATCCATGGTGTAGATTACTGTTACTACCCTCCAAGCAGCGTCAGCGTCAGCGACGACGATAACTGCAGCACGAGCTCACTCTCTGCTGCAGCACGAGCTAGTGCTGGAAGCCTGCATCATTGCTCGGCCTCTTCCAGCAGATTCGGGCCAGCATCTGATCAAGACGGAGGAGGAGGAGGAGGAAGGCACGCCGGACGGCCGCGGCAGCGAGAGGTCGCCGGAGAGGAGGAGCGACGGCGGCGGAGGATGAGTCGGAACAGGTCGATGGTGGACATGCGGAGCCAGCTGCTGCACCGGACGCTGGTGGAGGAGCTCAACAAACGCCTCTTCTTCAACACCGTCGGCTCCGTCCATGACATCGGCTTCCGCGACCCCACCTGCGGATCATCGTCTTCGTCTTCCTCTATCTCTTCACAGCACCGCCGGAGAAGCAGCAGCAAGATCGACCACAAGCACCACTACATGTTCTGAATAGGTTTTCGGAGCAAATTAATTTGGTAGTATGTACAGAATCAGATACAGAGTATGTCACGCCGGCGTGCTGCAGCTAATTAGTCTCCGGTGAATCAATGTGCATCTATTCGAGTGCATATATAAATGCGTGTTGTCAATGAGAGTTTTGCCACGCGACGTGTGAATGAAAATTCGAGTGATATGTACGTATAGTTGTGACCAATGGAATACAAAATACTAGCAATGCATGCTGCTACTGCATCATTTCGGCAGCAATGCAGTGAGCAGAGTTCTTTTTTTCCTGATGAACAGTTTGCCCTCAGTTGCACTCTTCTTCTTCTTCTGGTTCTCTTTTTTGTTGAAAGTGTTTTTAGGTAAGCTGAGTTTGCTGGTCGTTCTCCTAAATCTTTTCCAATCCAAGTCTCTTTTTTTCCCGAAATTGATTGTGGAAATCAACCAAGATTTTCTACCCAAATCATCTTGGGCCCTGCAACGCGTAAATGCAGCCTGTAACTTGCTGTATGTGTGTCGCCAGCTTCAGAGGAGGGCACGGCAAAGATCCAGAGTCCATGGTCAAATGTTCCCCATCCCATTTACATCTCTCTCTTGATCCAATGCAACCATTCATTGTAGTACTAGTACTAAAACTTGACATCTTCTCCAAGCACATATCCTAATATGCCTAATTGTATTTTTATGAAAGAAAATCATGCATGTGTTTGCCTCTGCCTCATCTTGAAACAAGGTGATCCATGTGTATCAGGTATCGTTGTCAAGGACCAAATTAATTAGCCCCTGTTTAGTCATAACTGAAAAGTGAAAATATTTTGAATTTTGATCAATTTTTTAGCTTTTTTAACTAAACAGGGGTTGAAAAGTTAGGATGAAATAATTTCAGATTTGAGACTAATTTGACAAAAAGGTGAAATTTTGGATTGGGAGATATACATAAGAGTTGCATGCATCATGCATTTACTACAACCCAAAAATTTTTCACATGCAACTAAACATTTACTCTTGTGAAAAGATTTTACCCAAAAATTTTTGAATGAAAAATTTTCACCAAATTTTGCAACTAAACATGCCCTTAACCTGCATATCTTGTTAACCTCTCTACATTTGTATCTAGCTAATTGATCATCTCCTAATTAAAAGGTAAATGAACCCGGCCAAATTTTATCTTCAATTCCAACATCAATTTGCATCACAGCATTCAGAATTCAAAGAATTGCAGGGGATACCAAAGAATAACGTTCCATTCATTGTTGCAAACTAGGACTACTAGCTACCAAATCGATCTCATGTAGTATATATATGTGCATAGCTTCTGTATATCCAACAAATCAAGAAAAAGAATGAAAAAGGAAGAAACAATAAAAAGAACTAGTGTGTGTTATACTCATACATACACAATTAAGATCGAGAGCCTACAGAGGAGGAGGAGGAAAAGGAAGAGGTCATGAAGTAGCTAGCTAGTTTAGTTTGTGTTCTTGCTGGGGGCGGATGGCTGTGGCCTTCCTCTGGGCTTCATACTTGTCAACCAAGACAGCTGCTGCCGCTGCTGCTGCACCAGTTGTTCTTCAGTCGTCGTCGAATCTGCTGATGCTGTCTCTGATTCGTGCTTCAGCTGCGGCTGCATCGGCGTCGGCGACGGAAGAAGCAGAGGCCTGCTGCAACTGGCGTGGTGTGCGAAGAAGACGAGCAGGAGGAGCAGCAACGACGACGAGGACTTCTTCTTGGCTGACAAGAACAATGTGGCCATTCTTTTCTTGTGATCTCAACTTGAGTTCCTGTATGTGTTGGAAGCCAAGATGGATGGATGTGCAGAGGAATTGAAGCACAGCTAAGGTAGCTAGCCGGGATATAAATAGAATAGGTAGCCGCAGATTGAAGAAAGCTTCTATTAAGTCAATGGAGAGGAGACGATCGATCGAATTAACTCTCTCTCTCACACATACAATGATACAAGACGTGTTTCCTCTTCCAAAAGATTAGCTCTCAAGACGTGTGGAATCAAGGTTTGCAAGCTGGAAGGAAGAAGCAGAAGAAGAAAACTTGGTCTGAGGCCTGGAGACGTGCGGATCAAGTTGAAGCTAGCAACGATCGATCGAGGACGACGCGTTTTCACTATCAAGCTCCACCTGGCGACACCGTGTAGCCGTGTACACGTTGATGCTACGTAGTAGTAGTAGTATACATTGTTCTTCGACTTGATATATCAAGTCTACATCTACTATGCCTTTGTTAATCCCTCAACCTTAATTGACTTGATTTGACTTCACATCCCCTTGCTTCTTTCACAAAGCACCAGTACGGAACAAAAAAACATTCAACATGAATGCTCGTAAAGCAGCAGTACATGATACCAGCGCGAAGACAAGAAGCTGAACGCAACGACGGGGAGCGAGCTTTCTAGTGGCCTTCGCTTTCATTTCATTTTTTTAAAAAATAAAATGAGCACGTGTTTCATTGATATAGCAGAAAAAGAAATCATATGCAGAAAAAAAAGAAAGAAACTCACCCGGTTATATTGAAACATCAACACGGGCAAACACTTAACTTGAGCCTCCACAACACCCTTTGAAAACCAACTCACAACACTCAGCCGCCAACTCACAACACTCAGCCGACAGATTGAAACCTTATATAACGACACTCACCAAACCTACACATAACTAGCAATCAAAACATTACAGCAAAGCTCCAAGTCAATTGGACATTAGGGAAAGACAGACTGCACTGCACCGAAAGGGTCCCCGCCACACGGTACCCATCGTCGCTATGCCGCTGCAACGCTAAATCCCACCCGATAGGGTGAAAACCATCAGATCCGGATCTCTCATAGGACTCAGCGCGCGGGGGCCTCGTCACATACGCCGTTGGACACCACCTCGCCGTTCGCGGGGCCACGCCACGCTGCTATTGCACTCCTCTTCACGGGGGTCACGTCACGCCCGCTACTGCATTCCTCATCACAGATCTGTTTCTTTTGTCACCATCATAGCGAGAGAGAAGTTGCCCAGCTCCCCCGATCTCCATCGAAACACTGAGCCGTCGCAGAGAGTCGACCTAGCGTCGTTGCCTCACCCTCGCTTAGTCTTCTCCGCCAAGACAGCAAACCAGAGAAGTCCCTTACACCATCTTCCGAAGATGCACCACACCGAATAGCCCAGCAAGGCTGAGCAATCCATCATGATCCGCTGCAAGCCTAGTCCTCGAACAATGCCATCGCCGTAAGCGTCGTCTACTGACGCAGTCCCACACTGCACTGACCGTTGCCAAGCAGCGTCAGCTGCCGCGGTTCGCTGCAAGCCATCAGAAACCAACAACCATGCAAACAACCCCTGGTTGCCACCATAACTTGGAAAGCCTGCACAAGAGCTCGTCAACCCCCATTAAGCTCTTCACACGCAGAGAGGTTGCCATCGGCTAAGGCTTCCCAAGACTCTGGTCCGCCGTTGCGCTTCCCCTCGCCATGCCGCCACACCCGCGCCTCCGAATCTATCATCGCCCATCACTGCACCGACGTCCCCCTATCGGCCATCCTTCGCGTGCCGCCACCGGCCGCGCCTTGTTGTGCTGCACCGGCCTCTGTCTCCGACGGCCACACGTCATCGCGACACTTTGGCCACCGGCCACCACCATCGATGGTTGGTCCTCTCCGTGCCACCTTGCGTCGTGACCGTGAGCCGGCCACGCCTCGCCACGTCGTCTCCGCACCGTGCGCCCTTCCGGTCACCTCCGTCGTCGGCCACGTCTCCGCACCGCGCGCCCTTCCGATCACCTCCGTCGCCGGCCACGTCTCTGCACTGCGCGCCCTTCCCGCATCCTCGTCATGCTGCAGCATCCAGACTCTGACCTCTCCAAGTGCCGACACAGACGTGTTGCCTCCGGCCACGCGGGCACCAGATCCAAGCATGTGCCTGCCGGATTCGGGCATGCTTCTACTTCCTTTTTTCTCTTTTCTCTTTTCTTTTTCTTTTCTTTTTCTTTTCTTTCTTTTTTTCCTTTTTTTCCTTTTTTTCTCGTTTTTCCCTCTTTTTCCCCTAGTCTTTGCCATCGCTGCC
Organism: Oryza australiensis; assembly: GCA_019925245.2. Lineage (NCBI taxonomy): Eukaryota > Viridiplantae > Streptophyta > Magnoliopsida > Poales > Poaceae > Oryza > Oryza australiensis. The sequence goes on along the minus strand of JAIFGZ020000724.1, from coordinate 1,087,826 downwards.
ACAGCGCCATCGCCATCACTGTTGCCACATCCTCCCCGGAGCCGTGTTGGTAGACGCCCCCGCCGCCCCGCCGGCGCCATCCCCGATTACCAGCCCGCCGGCGCCATTCCGCCGGCGGCTCGGGTCCGGGCCGCCGCCCGTCGCCCCGCCGCTAGCCGTCGTCCCCGCCGCCACCAAGTCGCCACCGCCTCGCAACTAGCGAGAAGCCCCGCCGACGCCATCCTTGAGGTTGCGCGGCTTTGCCGATGATCGCTTGGACGGTGGCAAGGCGGAGGAGGAAGGAGGGGAAGAGGGTGGCCGGCTGAACTTGTTGTTGCCGGTGGCGGTGGGGAAGGAAACCCTAGGTCGCCGCGGTTCGCCTCTGAGTTCGCCTCGCTAGCATTTGAATTTCGAGTCTGCAGCTAGGCTTTGCTCTATTTTGTCTGGCATGTTATTTAGGTCTACATGGTGAGATATTTGATAATTTGCTTCCATTCCAAATTAAATTAAGAGTATGTTTGATGTTAGCCAATAGGGCGAGAGTTAAGTCTATTTCAGGTTTTTGGTTGGACGAAGGTTATAATTTTATCTTACAGCTAACATGCGAGCACTCTTTGGTTGAGTAATATACTCCTTTCTTTCCCGCAAAAGAAAAAAGAGTATGTTTGGTGGATTTTTGACGGCTATAGCTTCTTTTAAAATCAATAGACTTACTTTTTTTCAGATTCCGACAAATTATACATAGCTGTAAAATATAAAGCTTTTGACTCTGCAGGCCATCTCAGTTTGGTACTTAATGTTTGCTCAGTCGTATAGACAAATGGGCCTCATGTCCATAAGTGCCATGTAAGCATCACATACCTCCACGTAAGATGAAAGACCAGGTAACGTGGAGGTAAGTATCCAAGTTGCTCAGAGAGGCAAAATGAGCTGGTTTTAATAGTTATGATAATATTTATATCTGGTTTTACGGTTGGGTGATATGAATCAAATTTGAATATAGTTAAGAGAGCCAAAATGGAATTTTTCCTATTTTTGCAGACATACCTCTTTGTAATCATATGTAATTTCTACTGAAACATGAATGGTATTTTTGGCAAACTTATAAAAATAAACAAATACTTTCTCTATTGGTAGTAGAACCAATTTATATCGTTTATTTTTTTTAATTCAATGGATCACGTCTGGTGTCCCATGACGTCCAATGACAAGTATTTGAAAAGGCAGAGAACATCTATTATTAAAAAAGTGTTTTGCAATTATTTAGACCGTATGTAAGATACTATTTATATCCTTCATCTGAAAATACATACGTACATGTGTGTGTGTGTATATATATATATATATATATATATATATATATATATATATATATATATATATATGTCAATGTCGGTGATCGACACGCGGGAATCCGAGGGACCTTTTTTAGTTCGGCATAGGGGAGTAGTGAATCGGGGTTCAAACTCGTGGGGAGATAGATGGAAAGGTAGAAAGATGGAAGAAAACCGCAATCACGGGGGACACGGAAGAATTATACGGTTCATGCCGTCGAGAGACGTAATACCTTACTCCTGTTCTTGCACTATGCGGAGGATGAATTACAAGTGCTGGGTGGTTGTTCTTCCTTGGGAGGGATAGAACTGATGACCGAGGTCAAATGCTTCAGGCTCAAGGTACTCAAAATGGCAGAACCTTAGCTTTGTTTTCTGGACAGTTGAGGAACCTCTTTTATGATGGACTTAGGCCTTCTTTTATAGTGCAAGGGGACACCACAGTAGCCCTGATTTTCTCTACTCCGCTCTACGTGATGGAGCGGTTCTTGCCCTATCTTATCGGGGAAGCTACCCATATTCTTGTTCCTGTTGCCGCGTCACGGTAGTTGGTGGAGAAAATGGGCGTCGTGGCCGCCATGCTGCTGACGTGAGGATGGGCCAACCTACCTACTCCAGCGGGGCCTACCGATCAGTGGCCCTTCACCTGGAGAGGCGTCGACGCAACACCCCCACCGCTCATGTTCTCTCTCCCACGCGGCCGCCCAACGCATTTAATGCGACTGGACGGGGCGTGGAGGGAGGCGTGCGTGGAGTGACCGTGCAGTCATACCGCGGTCGCCGTCAAAGACTTCATACTCTCTTTGCCTCGTGACGGGCAAAAAGGAATGATGATGAGCGGCTGACAGACGTGCTTCACATCGCAATAAATACGGCGGGACAGACGTCTAGCCTCTCTCTGGGCATTAAATATGATGGTTGGCCGTTGGTGGTTGAGCTCGCCCCTCTCTCGGAGAGATGCGGGGTGAAGGACGGGGGGTCCGGGTGATCCCGGACCCTGCCGTTTGAGAGCGGCAGCCTCCGGGCAGCCCCCGAGCCAAGCCCCTTTTGGGGTGGCCACGTGGCCGCCCATGGCCCGGACCCGCTTGATCCATCCAGGACATATCTTTGGTGCGCCCTGGTGAGCGAAGGCGTTTCCCTTCTTCAGATATCACATCCTCGACATACCCCCGGACCCATATCACCGACAATATATATATATATATATATATATATATATATATATATATATATATATATATATATTAAGATTTGTGTGGGCCGCACTCATCCCATGTGGCATGACCGAATCTATAATTTGAAAACTCAAATTAAAAATCCGAACCATTTAAATTGTTCTACATATTAATATCGCATTGTATACCAAATTTTATATTTTTTCAAAATTTACTATTTTATCGGATTAATCAAAGATACAATAAAATAGATACTACGAAATCGTTGGATTAATGCATCTTTGACCTATTCAATAAAATAGTAAAATAATTTGAAAAAAATATAAAATGTGGTCCACAAGGTGATATTAATATGTAGAACAGTTTGAACAGTTTGAATTTTCAATTTGAGTTTTCAAATTAAAGATTCGGCCATGTCACACGGGATGAGGCTGTGCGGCGCGTCACACAGTAGTCCTATATATATATATATATATATTGGTTAATTGGCTAATCTATCTCAAAGTTAGTCTTCTATGTAAATAGTAAAGATAGTTAATTAGCCAATTAACCAATACAGAATTGCTACGTACAACGACATATTGCAGAATACAATACACAAGGTCAACATTCTTTATTCAATACAACTGCATATGGTCAAAATTAAAGCGAACTCTCTACAGCACAATCTATCTGCTATCTGAATTTGGGATCAGTTTCATCAGAAATACCGGTGTCTTGTTGATCATGACAGAGGAACACCCTGCATGCCACCATCGTTTCACCCATCTTGATCCCCGGCGTCACGGTGAATGCAACGCCATCTCCTCTGCCACGATCACCGGCGGCCGCGGTGGCCACGACGCTCTCCATGTACACCGCCGCGTACCTGCACCCCCTCCTCGCATAGAACATCCTGACGCTTCCACGGCCGGAACATCGCCGCCGCGCCGTCACCGCCACCTGCAGCGCCCACGCCGACCTCGCCATCGTCGCGAACGCCCTGTAGAACCACGTCCTCGGCTGCCCGCCTCGCGACACGAACGCCCTCACGTCCAGATTATTTCTGAACATCGCTGCCTCCATCTCTGACGAAACGGCCGCTAAATATTTTGTTCGACAGAACCTCGCGAAGCTGGAGTTGTGGTGTTTCATCAACGCGTCCAGAGGGTCACAGCACCTCATGATTCGATCAAAGCGAGCAAGACCGAGTTGATCATCGTCTTCAGTTTCATCATGTACTGCAAACATTGTTCGTGACAGGTAAGCTTCCAACGAGTACCTCTTGTATGATGAATGTTCATCTGCATTGTTGGTACAGTGATCAGGTGTGGAAATCAAGCTAAAGATCAGCTCTGCGAAATTATGCACCGATGTCGAAGCAACCTTGAACAAATCGAAGACTGCACTGGGTGTCGTCAATTTTTTGAGGACAATGGAGTAATATTTCTCATGCTTATTAACTGATGGTTTTCTGATCTTGATCTGTTTATTCAGTCTCGAATTCGCACTCTTCAGACCATCCAGCTCTCTTCTCAATAGCATAATGTCTGAATCTTTTTTCCTCATCTCAGCCTCCAGTTCCTGCACCAGCGACCATCGATCATTGATCAGTGACCCGACTCTGCCATTCCAACTGCATAAGCTCTGCAGAGCTGTGAGCGAGTCGAGCTCCGAGGCGATGATCTCATCGGCGAAGGCTATCTTTGGAGGATTAAATGGGATATGAGCTTTCTGCAGCTTGATGTAGGCTGACTTGATAGCCCCGATTTCCTCAAGCAGCCTTTCGATTACTAGTCTCTGATCATATCCTCCGCAGTAATCTCCGAATTCTGTCTTCATGTCAGCAAATTCAGGCGCGGTACAAATCTTTGTGATTTTGCAGAGCTTGGAGAAGCCTAGTACGAGTGCAGGACACTGCAGGTGCTCCTTGCAACAGAACTTCTTGGTGTTCTTGACTCCATTGGGGCTGATTCACTGCAAACGCAGAAACAAAGAAGAATCTTTGAGACGAGAAGGGGGACCATAATGCTTAAAATTCTATAAAAAGAATCAATGCATGTTTGAACTTGGTTTACTTCTCCTCTAATTTGATAGGGACTAAAAAAGCTCTGTTTATGACCACAGACCAAATGCAGCTACACCTTTCCTTTTCTGAAATATAAACCAAAGAGGAAACAACAGAGCAAATGAACATGCTCGAAATATGCAGTTCTTGTGCTTAATCAGTAGCCATCACTGTTTGAACAGATGCACAACAAAATTCAGATACTAGTACATTCTACCAGTACTAGATTTGAGCAATAAGCTGGAGCCTAACATTTGCTTGGTCGTAATGGATAAAATTGGAGAAAGCAGTGTACAACAGTTAGAGCCATGCATGAGCAAGAAAACATGTATACCAAGAACCTACAATTCATGAACCAAACAATAACTTATAAGTTGCAGACAAACAGATCTATTCCTCGAATATGGAGTACCTACCTGCGAGGCTGGGACTGAAGTAAAATGCTGAATTGAATTGGTGTAGAGTGACGAAGACGAAGAATGAAGAAGAAGAAACCGCCTTCCCCCGGCTAAAATTGGAACATTTTCAAGTCTGGTACTGCTGGTTGCCATGCTAGCCTCTCTCTCTCTCTCTCTCTCTCTGCTAGTACTACTGGACTACTGGTAGCTGAGTAAAGCGAAAGAGCAGTGGTGGTGGTGCAAGCAAGGACAAGAGATGGAACATGGCAGTGGCATTGGGAACAACAAAAGCAAAAAGTTGCAGAGACAAGATCTTTGCGATGCATTGTGGCCGCTGGAATGGACAGTCTGCTGTCCCCTAGTGTCTCAAAGCAAAAGTGAAAAAAAGTGGTAAAAATGAACGAATTGGGATGATCTTCCATTCCAGCCAAACCTTTTCCAACATTTGTCTACTTCAAAATCAAATTGCAGACACTTTCCGATATGTATCTATCACTTTATACGTTTTCAAATGTAGCACTAGACCTATATGACGTACTAAATACTCCCTTCATTCCTTAATACAAGGCGTAACTGTTCGCAACACAGACTAAAAACCATATAAATACTAGTTATAGCGATTAATTTTTGTCTCGTTTCAACGTGTGCGGCGCCCATCTTTGTTGATCCGATGTCTTCTGCATGCATAGGAATAGGAGGAGATGATAGTCTTCAATGCTTGCATGCACATCAAATGGGAGCCAAGGAGATGGCGCCCTATATTCTGAAATTTTTGGATGAAATGCAGTTACGCCTTCTATTTAGGAACGGAGGGAGTATCTGGGACTAACTCTTACGATGGGTAGATTGTGAAAGACGGACCCTTCAACTGTCCTTCGACAAATTGGCAGGGAAGATGGTGGCATGGCGCGGAAGAAACTTGGGGCTCGTCGGACGAACAACACTTATCAAATCAGTGCTATCTCGTAGCCAGTCTACCTCCTTACAGCCTTGAAGGTCTCCAAGGAGTCGATGGAGATGCTCGACAAGCAAAGAAATAGTTTCCTGTGGGTAGGCTCGGATAAGCTAATACGAGGAAAATGCAAAGTAAACTAGAAAGGAACATGATGGCGATCGGTGGATTGGGAGTATTGAATTTAGAAGGTTTTGCTAGGGCGCTATGGGTCAGATGGCTATGGCAGGAATGGAAATCCTCAAAAAGAAACTTGGATCGGGCTGGACACCCCAAGCAACGACATGACAGAATTCTTTTTGCCGCAGCGACAGCGATAACTATGGGGGATGGAGCAATGTCTAGTTTCTGAAACTTGGTCTGGATGCAAGGGCGCCGCCTGAAGGATGTGCTGCCACTAGTGTAAGCAATATCCAAAAGAAAAAACAGAAGCATGAAAAAGGTGTAAATGATAATACATATGCACAAGATCTCAATCTCTCATTCACTTGAGCAATGACAGTTGAGCTGCTGGACCAAATAATGACCCTGTGGACGACAGTGCAAAACATGCAGCTCACTCCAGACGTGGCAGATGAAATCACATGGAAGCTCATAAACCATGATGCGTACACAACAAGCTCTGCCTACAATGCGCAGTTCCTTGGGTCCACCAACACAAACTATGACATGATCATTTGGAAAATGTGGGGTCCAAACAAATGTAAGGTTTTCACATGGTTGGCCATTCAAAACAAGGTCTGGACGGCAGAGAGGCACACTACCGAGGATGACCAAACAACACTTTTTGCCTGCTGGATGTTCCATCTCCTCGTAGACTGCACATACTCTAGAAGGATTTGAGACAGCATCGCATGCTGGACGTCGCAAGAGCACATCAAACCAACCAACTATATTCAAATTACATCGTTTCAAGGCTGATGGACGACGATGGCTACACACCCAGGGACGCCCAGGAAAGGAGTCCGCACCATGCTGCTCCTAGTGACATAGAAGATTTGGAAAGAAAGAAACCAAAGAATGTTTCAGCTCAACGAGCTCTCAACATTATCATTCTCCACGAAGATAAAGGAGGAGGCCAATACCTAGGCCCTAGCCGGCGCAAAAAGGCTAGCCTAGATCATCCCTTAGTTGTTCTCCTTTCTCTATAAATTTGAAAAGTTACAACTTTGGACAGTTTTTTTTCTCCCATTATATTCAATGAAATGGGCACATTTTGATGCCGTTTCGTTAAAAAATATAGTACTAACTCCATCCAAAATTATAGCAATTTGGATGGGGCAAATCCTGGTAGTATAAACCAGATGTCTAAATTCTCAGTAATAATATGTGTTTCAGCTGATCTTACGTTACTATAACAGAGGGAGTAACATATATGTCCTTGTCATAGTACATAATATAGTAGGTTATGTGTTTGGAACAAAACATCGAAAAAGCTTGAATAAATTATATACTAAAACAATCGTCGATTATAAACCTCAAAATATACTTTATGAAATACATTTGGAAATATACTCGGAGAAACAATACTATACGTACAGAAGCACTTAACATACAGAGAAGTCAGGTCCCAATAAAAGTAGGATACTGGACAGTTAGATAGATAGATGGCGTCAGTCAGACCATGTTATCTGCTATGTGCTGCGGCGGCGGCGGCGGCGGCGGCGGCGTGGGACCTGCAGAGCGGGCAGGTCGTGCGGTTGCGCAGCCACCTGACGACGCAATCCTTGTGGAACGCGTTCGCGCACTGGCAGCATCCTCCATCTCCCCGCTCGCCGGCCGCCATGCTCCTCGTTGCGGTCGTCGACGTCTTTAGGTCGTAGCAGCAGCCTCTCGATCAACATGTCGTACTCGTGCGCCGCCGATCGACTTCTTGTTGCCGTCGACGTTGCGGTGGATGAGTCTGACCACCTCGGCGATGGTGACGGCGAGCAACCACACGGCCACGGCGATGCAGGCGAGGAAGCAGAGAAAGATGGTGCCCCAAATGAGGCAGTCCAACGAAATCCTCCGCGTCCATGCCTGCCAATGCAAGCACTCGATCGATGCCTCAATATTGTTGAACAATGTTGATATATGCTAGCCGCCTCTGGCTTAATTGATCGTATAGTATAGTTATAGTATGCCTGTATATGGCGATTGACCTGTGTTATCTGGATCGATGGATCGTATCACAGTCACAGTTCGATCTTTTTCTTTCTCGGGTGATTAATTAAAGATCCAATCAACAGGCAACAATATTGTAGTTGTTCGGGTTTTTTTCATGTATGCATGGACTGCTGGACTGATGATCATAACAATATTTTTATCTAGATCCATATATTGTGAAATACATACCTAAAATATGTACGTACATGCTACTCCTGTTTTTGGATCTGGATAAAAATGCAACATATGATTGATCTGCTCCAATCCAACAGTACATTATATGGGTGCACAACATAATTGAATTGGAAATTGGAAAACCAAAAACAGTATAAAGAGATAGTTGCGGGATGCTGTTCTTGAAAGAGCAGTCGATTTGGCAGGCGTTCGGGTTTTCGTTAGGGGTAGGAACTCTCGCCGGCCGGCAGCATCCTGTACGCCGTGTGCGTCCTCCTCCTATGGTGCGTCGATCGCCGACGTCGACATGCCGGTGCGCCGCCGGTCGATCCGAAGAAGGTGAAGATCTGGCTGCCGGACCACGCGCACCGGCGGCGGCGGCAAGATGAGTCGTCGGAGTGCAGCATATGCCTGGGGGAGTTGGAGTGGGGAGAGGTGCTGCACGCTGGCGGCGTGTATACATCATCTGAGTCATCTGACTGAGCACGTGAAGGTACCTCATCTGAGCACGTGTATATACATGGGGATCTGAGTCATCAGCATCGGCGTGTACATCTTTCTACTACGAATATGGGTTTATTTGAATAATTTAGTCCGAATATTTAGATATTATTTTAAAGTATTATAAACTATTTATGAAATTCATTCATAATTGATGAATAATTTGTAAGATAAATTTAATAAACCTAATTTATATTATGATTTGACGTTGTGATGTTACAGTAAATATTTTGCTAATCATCTTAATAGACTTGTCTCGTAAATTATCCTTCGATTTTATAATTATTTTTATAATTAATTTATATTTAGTTTTTAAATTAATATTAAAATCTGATCTGACACGAAAAATATAGTCCCTCTATCAAAAAAACCTTATATGTATGTGCATGATTAATAATCATTTAGAAATGAAAGGAAGAGAAGAGAGACCAATAGTCAGAGTTGTGTGGTGTGGAGCACGGGAGATAGCTTAGGTGTACATGTGTGCGTGCACACGTGGCAGTGACCCAGCATCATCGATCGATAGAGGAATTTTTGTCACTATTTTCGTTATTGCGACGTACGCTAGGCACCTGCATGCAGCCATCCATTCGCATCCAGATTTGTGCTGTTCAGAGAGTAATACTCGTGTTCCAATTAGTACCAGTCTCTTTTTGACATTAATGTATTCAACCATGTGAAACAAACATATTATTTGCTTCCTTCAAAAGTTTATATAAGTCGACAGGTAGAATAAATTTATTTATACTGCAACACCTCCGTACGCTTGAACTTTAATGATTGGAGTGTTTGATTCATTTGATTTTATTTTTAATATTCATTTGATGCTTAATATTTTTTACATACAAATGAATTATATGAGTGTTTGCAAAGAAAAGACCAAGTTATTCTTAATGCAATGTCACTAGTCCATTTGGCAAAGAGTAAAATGCAACAAATGAGGTCTGATGTGTGGGTTTCATTCTTTGAAAAGGTTACAATGTTTTACAACAAATTTGGCATTTAAGTTCTTAGAATGAAAAATAATTATGTGTCGTATGGAAGATCAGCATGTTTTGCTCCAGTCCAAACAAATGATCACTTTAGAAGAGAAGTGTATATTGGAGTCATTGATAAAATTAGCCAAGAGCTTGATAGTCGATTTGATGAGGTAAATATGGAGTTGCTTACTTGTATAGCTGCTTTGAATACAACAGATTCTTTCGCTTCTTTTGATGCAAACAAGATACAAATACTTGCTGAAATTTAGCCTAATGAATTTTCAAGCTCTGACTTGCTAAGACTCGTTTTGCAACTTGAAAACTTTATTAATAATATGAGAAAAGATGAATTGTTCAAAGGCATGAACAATCTAGTTGACCTCTCAGTAAAACTTGTTGAAACATAAAGGGACAAAGTTTATCATTGGGTCTATTTACTTATCAAGTTGGTATTGCTTCTACCGGTGCTAGCACAAGTGTTGAAAGAATATTTTCTGGAATGACTTTTATCAAAAACAAGCTGAGAAATAAGATGGATGATAACCTTCTGAATGATTGTCTAGTTACTTTTATTGAGCGAAATATCTTCTTACAATTAAGTGAAGAAGAGATCATCAACACTTTCATAGCTATTAAAAGGTGCAGATCTGAGAAGAAATAGTAACATATTGCTCTTCAACTTATGGGTACGCAATGTTAAAAAATTAGACTCATTTATTTTATAAATATCTATATGTTCTTTTATCTTAATTGTGTTTTATAATTCATAAACTTATGTACGATATGTTAATTTATTATGGTTAAAATATTTTTTAGATAATAGACCACCATTTATTTCTTTTCTCTTCCATCCCAAAATATACTACTTCTATTTTATACTACAAATCATCGTTTTAACCTTTTATTTTAGAATTACTAAATAGATGAAGTAGTAACCAATCATCACTTTCTCCGATTGTTAATTTATTTTAAAATGAATGGAGTGTGTTTTCTCACTTGGGTCAATATGACATCTGATTGTGATTCAGAAGAGCCGATCGAGAAAGCTGGTTATCCGTAGGTAAAATGCAGATAAGAGGATATTTACATGGTGTCTGACTGAAAAAATAGTTTTTTTTATCAAAACAACCCGTACAGTGTGACGTTTCTACTAATATAACAAAAAAAACAGTCTACTATAGTCAAAAAATAAAAAAAATCACATACGCGTTTACGTTTGATCCTTGCTGCTGAAAATAAAACAAACACACGACAACCCTAAGAAGATCACAACACCCCTAAGAAATAGATCTTCTGAACGTTGTCTCCAGAAATGATACAACCTCAAGAGTTCCACCGCCGCCCGTCCTAGGGAGCCAGGACGTGGTTTTCATCTAAAGAAGCCATTGGAACGAGGAGTAAAAATACAACAACGTTCTAAGGGGAACACGACGCTCGTAGGCGTCGTCGTTGCCGACCCAAAGGCTAGACTTTCGCCAGTAGTTTTCTTACCCTCCAGTATCTTTGAGTGCCTATCAGGTTCAGCAGCCATCATCAGCTAAACTCCTTCAACACACAACCATCGCTCCAATGCCTCATCATCCATCAAAGCAGGATCTCAACCTCTGACACGCTCCAGATCCATCCACGTGGAAGGGTTGGAGAGGGAGAGGGTAAGAGAGAAGGATGGATCCCCTCTCCTCCACACTAGTTTGTCTAGCGTGGCCATCTTGCGTGCGGCAAGGCGCCACCACAAGAGGACAAACGTCTGGATAGGAACTTGACACAGCCTTCAACGCCACCTCATGGCGCTACTGTCGGCGCCGCCTTGGCCAGGCTGCCCGTGTCATCCACAACTGGCTGCCTGGTCGCATCGCTGCCGCCTTTGCCGTCCTCCTACCACAGCGGCCTCGTGCCCACACCGCTCTGATGAGGACATCAATACTACCGATACATCCACGCCTCCACACGTATAACTTCATGGCCCAATAACCCGCGCTCGTGCACGTCAACTCAACCATCAGGTGAGTTCATTCTTAAGTTTATGTTCCTCTTTTTTATACCCTGGAGGCGCGTGCACTTTTGTTTTACTCAGGAACGATGGAGAGGATCCAACGGGAAGAGGATTCGCACGGGGTGGATTCGGACTGCAGCACAGTGCCAAGTTCTAACGGCCGCCACGACTTCATGCAAACTCCGATTTGGGCGTGCAAGTACTTGATGGAAAGGTTATCAAGCCTACTTTCAAATGGATCCAGCCCCATGTCAATATCTGTTCTGGAGCGGCCGCAATTGTTCTTTTTCTACCGAGTGTTTTCTGTCTTTGGTGCTGCGTCACTCTTTTGGCCCAATGGGCCGTGTATCAAGTTGGGCCCATTAGGGGCGCGTCCTAGGGTTTAGCACGACTCCGGCACCCCTGTGGTCGTCTCTCCCCTCTACTTAATCCTTCAGCCGCCACCAAGAAGGGCGAGTTTTGTTGATTAGAGTTAGCCTTTTGCTACTTGCACACAGCGCGCGTGTCGGCTAGACCGTCCGTCTGTTTGTTTTCGGAACTCCACCATATCATGTATTCAGATTGAATCTTTCATCTTAATATATAGCAATTTCAGTGCTTGTTTTACTTGTTCTTGCTTGTTCTTCGATTGCTTGCAGGACGAGTGTCCTAGTGGCCGGGTTGTCGCGCACCGCAAGATCGCGTCAACCATCGGAGACGGTGTATCGGTTGCTAAGGCGCATCGTCCTTGGACGGTTGTAGTCGGGCCGTGAACGTCGCCTCTATTCCCCAATCGAGTTATCCTCCACCTCTCATCGAAAGATCGGGACTAAACCTTAGCGGGATCGCATCACGCTCTCGTCTCCATGCCACACTCGTCGGCCACGAGCCTCCATGCCACGCTCATTGGCCGCTCTTGTCCCCGCGCTGCCGATGCCTCCACTGCTAGCCACGGACGCCACTCGTGTCGGCCTCCCCACAGCCGTCGGCGTCACACACGTCGTCCTCCTGATGCCATTGACGTCGTCCTCACATAGTCGCTGGCTTCGCCGCACCGCCAATGCCTCCACTACTAGCTGCCACTGTCACCTGCGCCGGCGTCCCACTGCTGTCGGCGCCATCCACGCCCTCCACGACGTCTTGCTGCTGCTGACGCCATCGGCTCTACTACGCCATGCCATCCACAACTTCCCATCACGTGTCACCCCTGCCCCCGTCGTGCGCAGCCCGTGTCGACTGCTCCTCGGTCAGATCCGAGTGGGATCGCCGGATCTAGCCGCAGGAGGACCGGATCTGGTCAGGGTGGTGTCGGATCCACCGCCTCACACCGGAGAAAGCCGTCGCCGCCCACACTGGCCTCCTCGCAACCATTGGCACCACCCGCGCCAGCCTCCCGCTGCCATCAACGCCGCCCATGCTAGCCTCCCCGCAGCCATCGGCGCCACCCGCGTCGGCCTCCCGCTGCCATCGGCGCCATCCACGCCCTCCACGATGTCTTGCTGCTGTTGACGCTGCCGGCTCCGCTGCGCCATGCTGTCCACGACCTCCTATCGCGTGTCGTCCCTGTCCCTGTTGCGCGTCGCCCGTGCTAGCTACTCCTCGGCCATATCCGAATAGGGTTGCCGAATCTAGCCATGGGAGGACCGGATCTCGTCGGGGCGGTGCCAGATCCACCGCCTCACGGAGAAAGCCGTTGCCGTCCTTTGGCTTTCTAAGCTTCGCGCCTCCTCTTCTACGCTAAAGGCGGAGTGTCGCCGAGGTTTGGCCCCACTGCCGCCATCCTAGCTTGCGCCCGGTTCTCCCGACGGTGCACTCCGGTGACGGCGAGACGGAGATGATCAAGGGAGGGGAGGCGGCGGACGGATACGGTTCGCCTCGAGCCGCCTACGCGTGGGCGACGCAGAGCAAGCGGTGAATCCAACGGATAAAAATCAGAGTCTATTTTTATTGTGTGCATACATGCATAGATTTAATTGTGAGAGGTTATCCGAAATTTGCTCTTTTTTCTGGCTTGCATGCATGCAGGTCATCCGAGATTTGTTCATTTTTTCTAGCTTATATGCATGTTTGGATTTAACAAGAAGTGATCGATTATATTACTGTAATGTTAGCCCGTGTATGGTACTAGTGAAAACAAGTTTCATATGATCATTCAATACCGCTTACAGAAGATCCATCTAGCACACGGATAAACGTGTTCGCCCTGAGCCACCCGCGCGTGGGCGACGCGAAGAAGTGCTGAATGCAATGAAAAAATAGTTTCATATGGTGATCATTCAATACCGCTTGCAGTAGATCCATCTAGCACACGGATAAATGGCACCAACCATTTCCGATGGCCTGATGAACAGCCAGTCTATATAGTCTGCGCATCGATGACTCAGCAAAGGATAAGATTGTGAGATGAGCCATGCATTTTGGAGTTACTCCTAACCAAAATCACATGGATTAACATTGGTTCCACAGAAAATAAAGTTGCAGTTATGGGAATCATATTAAAGAAGACAACAAGTGCTAAATTTCTGTGAGACAGCAGCACCACCGTTCAATAGTATATTCATATGGAACAGCATAAACAGATCTAAAACGAATTAGCATTGAGCTTATGTTTTTTAACTTTTCTGAAAAGCTAACTTTTTAAAAAATTAGTTTTCTAAAAAGTTAACTTATTGACTGATGATCTTTTACTATTAGCTTTTATAATAAAATTTTATCTTATCAGTATAAAAAATTAAAAAACTTATTTCACTTAGCTTTTTCAGCTTTTTTATTTATTTTCTCGTAACTCCGCTTTTGAAAACAATAAAATGACTGGCAGTTTTAGTTTTTGTTTTTAAAGTGGTTTCTAAAAGCCTATCCGTAAAACTAAAACAAACCGGACCTGCAGTCGATAATGTGCTTGTTTCAAGAACACAATTACGCGCCGTACCATCAACGATTGTGAATATAAATTATTTAATACCCCAAACCAAACCAAGCCAAGCCAAATGAATGATTGCCATTGTGAAGAAGACAGTGAGCGGTACAGATGGATATGCTCTCCTCTGTGTGTGATGCGGTGCCCAGGAAACGCGGCCCAAGTCCAACCAAATCGGGGGTTATTATCGTCAAATCAAACTGCTAATAATGCTCGGCTGTTTCTTCTCCAAACTCGACTCTCCATTGGAGAGCTCGGCTCTCCTCTCCTGCCCTGCTCGGTTCCCCCCTTGTATAAGAGAGAACCCTCGCCTTAGTTCTCGCTGTCCTCGCATCCATTCCAGATACTACTACCATTGAAAAGCAAGCAAGAGCGCGCTCTCTCTCTACCCAAGCAGGTTTTGAGAAAGAAAGTGGGGGAACAAATCCAAAAAGTTCACCTTTTTATTATCCAAACAAGTTTGGAGTTTGTTACCTGAATCTCCTCTTCTTCTTCTTCTTCCTGTCATCGGAAGGTATGCGGTTCCTCTGTCCATCTCATCATCTTCTAGTGTTTCTACAGATTCTTGTTTGTTTCTTTGCTGTTTCCTGTATTCTCTTTTGTTCCACTGTAGAGGCACATAAGTATAATAAATCTATGGTTCGCTGTGTTGATTCGAGTAGATGCGGAAATTTCTACTTTTTAGTTGAATTTGTGCCGTGCGGATGCAAGTCCTGTCGTTTAATTGAATACGATGTTATACCCTCTTGCAATGCCATGTTTGCGAGTTGAGGTATAGAAAGGGGACCAGGTTTTCCCTTCTCTATGGCCGCCATCTCGCCTAATCTTTGAGAATATAAATCGGTTCATGAAGGAGCACATTCCATTAGATGCAGAAATGTGTCGCCTGCCATGAAAATCCTAACTCTGCATGCATGTGCCGGTCCCTCGTCCTGATTATTCTCTGAATTCTTGCTTATTGATTTGCTTCTCCAATTTCTAATCTGTTAGAAATCCGAATAGTTTTTTAGGGGCAAAAGACCCAACAATCTGTTAGAAATCCGAATGATTTTGGTTTCTGAATTTATAACTGAATTTTTCCCCTCCGGCCCTCCCCTTTCTGAATCTGATCAACGAAACTGGAAGTTCCTTATATTAACAAGTGATTATGCAACTCGTTGAACTCATCTAAGTACGTCCTGATTGATTCCAGTAGGTAATGCTTTACTAGGTACAAAAACGGAGTTGAGTATACTACAATAAACCTTTAAAATTCTGTATGGTTATTTTTATTTGGTCGTAAGTTCTTACAGACTTTCAGATTATCATACATAACTTGTTAGCACTTGTGTGCATATCCTACAATATTCTCTTATTGAATCTGATGTCTGTTTTTGTCTGGGCAGGGAACTCCATAAAAACAAGCAGTTAAAACATCAAGGAATGCTGAAAGATGTGCTTGCAGAGAAGAAATTTGTCCTGTGAGATAAAGCAGACTGCTGGTTCACCAGCGCTACTGATCTGCTCAAGTCTTGATGTGAGTGATCAACTTTCCTGCACTAATTCTACACCATTCAGACTCCGAAACAACGATGGTATAAGAATGTCGTTCTCCATCCATGATCATGACCTTGGGGAGGATGGCTAAAGAAGTGCAGTCCATCTGATTGGTGGTCAAAACATAGTCCTGAGATTTATATCTTTGTGGGCATGGAGAGTAGAGGGAAGATTCTAATGGAGAGGTATGAGCTGGGGAGATTGTTGGGGAAAGGAACATTTGGCAAAGTGCACTACGCAAGGAATCTGGAGTCAAACCAGAGTGTGGCCATAAAGATGATGGACAAACAGCAGGTGCTGAAGGTTGGGCTTTCGGAGCAGATCAAACGTGAGATCACAACAATGCGGTTGGTGGCTCATAAGAACATTGTTCAGCTTCATGAGGTCATGGCAACACGGAACAAGATCTACTTTGTCATGGAGTTTTTGAAAGGTGGTGAGCTCTTTGAAAAGGTTGCAAAGCGTGGAAAGCTTACAGAGGGTGTTGCACATAAGTACTTCCAGCAACTCATCAGTGCAGTGGATTACTGCCACAGCCAAGGTGTGTATCATCGTGACTTGAAGCCTGAGAACCTGCTGTTGGATGAGAATGAGAACCTGAAGGTCTCAGACTTTGGACTTAGTGCGCTTTCGGAGTCGAAGAGGCAAGATGGCCTACTCCATACCACCTGTGGAACACCTGCATATGTTGCTCCAGAGGTGATCAGCAAGATAGGCTATGATGGTGCAAAGTCAGATATTTGGTCTTGTGGTGTTATCCTGTTTGTTCTTGTTGCTGGGTATCTCCCTTTCCAGGGCCCAAACTTGATGGAGATGTATCGGAAGATCCAACATGGTGATTTCAAGTGCCCCAGTTGGTTTTCGCGCAAACTCCAGAAGTTGTTGTACAAGATCATGGACCCCAACCCAAGCACACGAATTTCAATCCAGAAGATAAAGGAGTCTACCTGGTTCCGGAAAGGTCATGATGAGAACCGTATTTTGAAGGAGAGAACTTTGAATGAAAACATGACCAGAAATGCTGCTCCAACGCTTGGTGTGAGGCGCAAGAAAAATGCTCATGAAGATGTGAAGCCCATGTCAGTGGCAAACTTAAATGCCTTTGAAATTATCTCTTTCTCGACGGGGTTTGATATCTCTGGCATGTTCATCGAAAAGGAACGCAGAAATGAGGTAAGGTTCACTTCAGATAAATCTGCCTTGACCATCATCTCAAAGCTGGAAGATGTCGCAAAGGCGCTGAATCTTAGGGTAAGGAAGAAAGAAAATGGTGTAGTGAAGATGCAAGGGAGGAAGGAGGGAAGGAATGGTGTTCTTCAGTTTGACATAGAGATATTTGAGGTCACTACTTGCTGTCATATCATCGAGATGAAACAAACAAGTGGTGATTCACTGGAGTACCGGCAGCTGCTGGAGGAGGGCATCCTGCCAGCTCTGAAGGACATTGTCTTGGCCTGGCATGGAGATGAATAACAGCAGTCGCAAGAGTAGGTTTGGATGTCTCGAGCATTTAGTTTCCGCTCCTCAAATTCATTAGGTTTTAGCTCAAATGATTTTATTCATCATGCCTGTGTTCTTTTTAGCAACTATGTTTTTGTATCTGGAGAGTTCATGTCGAGGCAATGTATGCAATTGTATGTCGAGAGTTCATGTTGAGGCAATTTATTCAACATTTAGATGGAGTTTGTTGAGACAGTAATTTTATGAGAAATTGAGCTGCAATATAAAAGTTGGCTTTGAGCCTTTGACGCTTTGTTCAGCTATTCGTCCTTGTCCTGTCATAAAGCTCTGTTTGGGTGAAATGTTGTGACACCATTAGCAAGGTTTCTACAGCATGAAGTATGCAACTCTTGGTATTCCTCAGGAGCTCTAAGAATTTCTTGAGTTTTTATTACCAACTTTTTGATGAAAATTTTCATATTAACGGTGCTACAGAGGGCTGCTATACTTTATCAGCAAATGAACATAAGTCGCTTTCAAAAAATTAAAAGGAAAACTGAAGTGGCTTCTCATTCAGTGGATGAACAAGATAACACAAGTGCACAGTCGTACAAGATAGTAACAGGAAGGCAACAAAATACAAAAAAATTACAGTTTCATTGGAAGGCCGAAACAACATTTTTTTTGAAGAATAAGGATATCCTTGCATTTGCTACATAGCTACAGAGAGCGAAGCTATTGGTAAACAAAAGAAATTATGAAACACATGTTGATCAGTCTGAACAAAAACTATTTAAACTCCACTTGTGAGTTGAGGAAAATAAATTGTCACTGTCACTAAGGATAGATCCAATATCCAAGAGCTCATTTTTCACGGTACTAATTGATCACCCAACAACTTTCCAAGATGTAATAATACTAATCAGACGGTCCATTATGCCGACTGGATGTGGTTAATCTCAACAACCCACTCGCAGCTGTGACAAGTTGTACACATGACAAAGACTATACTCTAAAGTTTGCAACTTGCAAAATTTCCCACCTGGATGCTTCTGTCCTCCGTAAGATTTCATAATTTTTGTTCTTTGAGAAATAATACTGAGATATCATGATAGATTCCTGATAAGATCGATGTAAATTAGAGAGAAAAAACGTTTTGGATAAGTCATGTCGTCATGCAACATTCAGTTCTACCACTATACATTTATTACTATATCTTTCTGCTGTTGCTAGTTTATATACAGTAGTTTTGTCTTGATATGATATATGTTTAAAAAGGCCTGGCCGACAATATGTGATTGTCATGTGGATAAACCTTTTAATAACCAGTAAAGCGAACAAACACAGAGGGAACAGTACTCTGAATTAGCAAGAGATGGAGAAAAACCTTGACCTGCTTGTTCATTGTGGGCTCTCCAACACTAAAAGCTACTCTATAGCATCTCCGTCCAAAAGAAAACGAGATTTAAAGAAAGAGACGTTCATCAAAATATTTTTTTTAAAAAAATTATAAGCATGTGAAAATTGTACATGTGACCTCAAGGTTGAAACTATACATCTCTTATCATTACAATATCAAATGCATCTCAGTACATCTCTGTCCATGCACGATGTTCGCCTTCATCTCATCCGATCATCTCCCCGATCCATGCCACATCCGCCGCCGCCGCCATTCTTCCTTTTCCTGCTACCTCCAACTGTGCAGTGATGCCTAGGAGTTTTGGTGCTGCCACCTCCTGAGTTCTTCTCATTGCTCTCTGGCTAGGAATTCGATCGTCTCATATACGTGCCTGCGGAGAGAATCAGGCCGGTTTAGATAATAAAGATCGATCGCAGATTGCAAAGAATTGAAAGGAAATCCACATCCTTTGCGGCGCTGCGCTGCTGCGGCAGGTATGGGTTTTTCTTTCTCCATCCATTGCTCTTTCGTTCTATTGGTCGATCTGAGCTCGTCATTTTCTGTTTCTTTTATTTGTTTGTAACAAATAGAATCATCCCAGCAGATAATAAAGGTATAGAAGATCAGTTTTGGTTCGAAAAATTAAAGATATGGGGAGACGATTTCTGAACCTTGTGGTGGAGAACGCACTCCCGCAGTGGACTGTACTCTCTGCGACGCATACCTGCAAATAATCTCTTCTACACATCAACAAGAGCAGCTGAAGAGGCAACGGCAAAGTCCCAAGAATCATTCAAGGCGTACGTAAGGAACACCATGGCAGTAAACATCAGCATCGACATAGGCATCCTGAGTTCGCCTCTCTCCTCGCCAATAATGAGAACAGGATCCTCATCGCCGACCACAGTGAACATACCATCGTCTTTGACGCCGACTCCTCCTCCGTCGTCGCATTTCCCAACCTCAATTCTTCCAAGAGTTCTGCCGCCATTACACTCCCCATCAAAACAACAACAAAAACAACATTAGTAGCGACATGTGGGATCAAGACAGCCTCTACGTGATGTCCCAGAGTGCTGACCCTGAAACCAAGGATTACTGCTTTGAAGTGCTCAACTACTCTTCTCCTTGTAAGGATTTTCGTGGGAGGAGTCCCTTTTGTAGTTCTCTACAGCCGCTGCCCTTCGCCAACTACATGCATACCGACATTGCTTCCTACACGGTGGTTGACAGCTCCACTATCTATGTTTCTTCTATGGAGCCAGACGCTACTTGCGCCTTCGACACAGTGGGGTGTCGGTGGCATCGCCTGGGCTGCTGGACAATGCCATTCGATGGCAAAGCTGAGTATGTGCCAGAGCTCAAGCTCTGGTTCGGGCTATCCGCCGATCACCCCTACAGCTTGTGCGCTTGTGATCTCCTCTCCGATCGATGCAGCAAAGCCACCCACGGTGCAGCAGCAGCACACTTGGGTGAACCTTGACATACCTGAATCCTGGTTGCCCTGGAACATTGACCTCATCAACCTGGGCTGTGGCAGCTTTTGCGTCGTCAAGATTTTCCGTTCTATGGCAGGTGACAGCACATTTGGTTTCTCCGATTACGATGACGATGACACAATGGACTCTGACCCGATTCAGGGGAAATTCGCTGTCTTGACTGGCCTACAGATGGTTCGCCCTTGTGGTAAAGATGGTGATGATCAAGGTGGTGTCCTGATGATCAAGCACAAGTCCATGTACTACATCTTTTGGGACTATGAGATCGAATGGGTTGTCTGAAGCTGAGGATACTATCAAGCAGCTAGCTAGCATATGTGCCCAAATTTCATTTTGATGTTTGAAGCAATTACTGCTAGCTTTAATCTGATATGCATTATATCATGCACGTTTCTAGCTAGCTAGTGGACTGCTGTAAGAGACCCTAGTTAATTTGTAATTAATAGGATTGGATTTCTAAATCAGTAGTGGTATCTGGGTATAATATTTCTAATTAGTACCTGATATGCATGTACCCATTCTAACGCAAAATCGAATTGGTTCTGAAACTTAATATCATTTTGCTATATATGAAGCAGAATGGGTTCGTGAAACTGATTTCATTTTCGTATGAAACAATATGCTGCATTTGATTTGCAATTTATCATCCAGATTTCCAGTTTACTGTAAGGGACTAGTGAGTAGGATTGGAAATTGGGAACTCTAAATTAGTGGTCTGTAAGAGTCTACTTTTGCTAATTGTATGAAGCAATATTACTCTTTCTGGCTATCGACACATTATTTATTCACATACCATGGGTGCAGTGCAACAAGGCCCTAACTAGCTGCTGGCTGTATCTTCAAGAGAACTATCTTGTCAGAATGGAAAAGCAGTGAAAACAGTGGGGACTGAAGATTTTTCCTTGTCAGCTGAACTAAATTTGGCCAAGTGTTCTATCTAAAACTAATACTATCATTATGATTTCTGTGAATCAGCTCATATGGCCTAATCTTATTTATTTTGATACTCTGAAGGCTGAAGCAATGCTTTTATCTGATATGCAATTTGGCATCCACATTTCTAGTGAACTATAAGAGACTAATGATCAATTAGTGGTGGTATACTTAACAGTTAAGTAGGATTGGAATTCTAAACTAGCTAGTGGCATGTAATATTCTAGTGTCTTTTGGTCCTAACTGAATGACATTACTGGGCTGGCGTGTCATTTGCTAGCTAGATAGTGGTACAACAATATGTATCTTACTGTCATATCCTGGTTTTCACTACCTCTCTGCAACCAGAAGCTTCATCTGTATATGTTGTTGAGCAAATACTAGTTCTGAATTCCTTGCAGCGGTACGAAGTCATGCGTTGTCTCCGCTTCATAAGCACGATTACTTGGAGGAAAGCAATTTATTCATGGATAAGGTATAATTAGTTGATGCAGTGCTTGATAGATATGATATAATTTTGTTGCCTCTGCAATGCCTGCACAGTTAGGAAGTAGGCCATACGGGTGGCACGGCCCGACACGACACGGGCACGGGAGCGGCACAGCCGTTTAGGCATGGCTCGTTAGGCACGGTTGCTTAAACGGGCCATGTCGTGTCGCCCGCGTGCCATGCCCCAGCCCAAGCACGGTCTACGGCTGGTTGGGGCGTGCCCATGCCGGCACGGCACGCGCAAAGCCCACGGGCCGAGTCGGCACGGCCAGCCCATTTGCACAATGAATGTTAAAAAAGAAAAAAGGTTGACAAAAAGGTTAAAAAATGTTGAAGAAAGGTTAAAAAAATAATGACTTTCTCATGGTAAAAATATGAAAAGAAATGGTTTAGTAATATTTTTGTCATCTTGAAAAATTAAAAATGATAGATTCATGATGTTGAAATTATTAAAAGAAAAATTCACACTAACTAAAATATTGCAAAAAATATGTTAAAAATAGTAATGACATGTATTGATGTTTATATTATTATAGGATACAATGATACATGCTCATCGTTAAAAACTTTGTTATATAAAAACTCATAGAAAAAACGAGAAAGCCATGACAAAGAAAAGAGCGCTCAAAAGATCACAACTAATTCTAACAAAATTCTATTAGGGTTGATCTCGGATCTAAGTAGAGTTGCTCGAATTGGACGGCCAATTCTTGGTTGTCCGAGTGTATTGGGCATGTTGTCTAGCAAGCTCCCGCTTTAACGCTTTAGTAGCATTTCGACGTGGTCGCGCTCGATTCATCCTCCGATCTTCGATGATTCGGTCGCATAGACGAAGGCCGATTCGGAGGACACCGTCGACACGGCACCTCAACACATCCCGTGCTAGTTTTGAAAGCACGTGATATGCTATCTTGTGGTCATTCCACCATCCGAGGACGTTGAAGTCTTGTGCTTCATGATGGATGGCGTCATGTCCAAATAACCGAACAACTCTTCGGCCACACCATGCGAAGAGGCATCTCCACTTGCAAGGTGGACGAACTTCCATCACCTTGGCTTGAAGACGATCCACCATAAATTCTACCCCATCGTATCTTCTTCTTATCTGAGTAGTGGGATAGGAGGGGGTCTCTGCTGGCGAACTCCCGAAACTTTAATTCATACTTTCCAAAAACTTCATATAGTTTATCCCTAACCTCGATAAAAAAACTATAATTTACACCTATAGTATCTCCAAGAAGTGATAAAATAGAGGCAATCCTCCTAATTTACACCTAGGATCTAAAACGAAAGCAAAAGTATACAACATAGGTATAGTTTTCTAATATTTAAATATTTTTGTTTCATGTGAAAGCAATTTTAGTTAAAACATCATTGTCGATGTCGGAGATCGACACGCGGAATCCGAGGGACCCCTTTTTGGTTCGGCACGGGAGCGGTGAATCCTGGTTTAAACTCGCGGTGAGGACAAGATGATGCGGATGAGGCGGGAAAAGTCAAGACTGCAGAGACGCAGAGGTTTATACAGTTCGGGCCACCTATGAGGTGTAACACCCTACTCCGTTACGTATGTAGTATGAGGGATGAATTTACAAGGAGCAATGAGGATGTTCCTTTTGGGAGTCAAAGGAAGACAAGGAATTGCTGAGAACTAGGCTGTTGCCCAGAGACTGATGAACCAAGCCGAGGAACCTCGAAGAATCCGAGTCGAACCCCTTTATGAGGGACTTGGGCCTCCTTTTATAGTACAAGGGGACACCACAAGTGGCCCCGATTTCATCTACTTTGCTCCACGTGATGGAGCGGCTTTTGCTTTGCCTTGTTGGAGAAGCCACTTCGTCTTTGTTCCTGTTGCTACGTCATGGGGGTAGGCGGAAAAAGGTGGTCGTCGTGGTAGCCATGCTGGCCGACGCGCGTGATGGCTCGCCTACCTACTCCGATGGGGCCCGCCGGTCGGCGGCCCATCTTTTCGAGTAGGTGCGACACGGCGCCTCCTGCGCTCATACTCCCTCTCTCCCCACGCGGTCGCCCAACGCATTAAACGCGACTAGACAGGGCGTGAGGGAGGCGCGTGCGCGGAGTGGATGCGCGGCCATACCGTGGTCACGCCAAGGACTTAGGCCCCTTTGCCTCGTGGCGACGAAGGGGTGATAATGAGAGCGATTGACGGGCCCGCCTCACATCGCATTAAATGCAGCGGGGCGGCGCTCGGCCTTTTCTCTTTTTGGGCATTAAATGGGGTGGTTGGCGGTTGGACTCGCCCTCCCTCGAGAGGTGCGGGGTGAGGGATGGGGGTCCGGTAACCCGGGACTCCCGCCATCCGGGGTCCGGTGATTCCGGACCGCCGCTTGGGAGCACGGCGCCTCCGGCAGCCTCCGAGCCGAGCCCTCCTGGGTGGCCACGTGGCCGCCCGTGGCCGGACTCGCTTGGGCCATTCAGACATATTTTGATGCGCCTCGGTGAGCAAGGGCGTCTTTCTTTTCTCGGACGTCATACCTCGACATACCCTGGGCCCATATCACCGACAATCATCATTTTCATATTCTTTAAACAAAGAAGCAATTTCAAGAATGTTATGCAAAATTATATTGGCATTCGGATAATAAACTTGGGATAGAGTAAGAGTACAATCATAAAAAGTTTTAAGAAATTGGTAAAATTTTTGGACAATTGCCCAAATATGTTCATTCAGATCGACGACCCGTCATTGTTTCTTGCGCCACCACGTGATGAACAAAATCGTAAGTAAATCACTATAAGGTCAAACAACTTTTAACATTAAATAAGTTGCCTTCCATCGATGCTTTGCATCGGTGACAAACTTACGTGCTCTCTTACCGGTCGCATGGCAAAACCTCTTCCATGCAGCAATCCGTGGGTTAGAAGCGTTAACCACGCGATTGCTTGACGAACAATGTCGATGTGATCACCTACTCTCTTCATCCCAGCCTTATCTACAAGATTAAATTCATTAATTACCTCCCTAATTCTTTCAGCTATGTTTTCCCTGTGTGTGAGACATCTATTAACCTAAAACCTAAAACTCTCTTTTGCAATTGCCAATCATCATCAACAAAATGAACAACTACGCTAAGATAGTCTTCCCTAGCTCTACTACTCCATATATCCGAAGTAACACTAACAGAGAAAGTGCATGTACAAAAAGTTTCTTAAGTGCGGTAGATTCCTTCTAATAAACATTTTCTAAATCCCTAGTTGTTGTTTGCCTACTCACGCTTTAAACCTAGGGTTATGAGATTGCTTGAATGTATTTTTCAAAAGCGAAGACTTCCTAAGTTCAGGGGTAAATCTTGCTGACGATTAACCGACAAGAGATTCCCGAGCAACCATGGGATCTTACTCCCAACTACGTACCGTACCATCCGGGTTTGGCATCGCTTCTTGTCGGAGTTGTATTCCTTGCTTCTTGACACACGAATCCGCATGGCGCTTTAGGTGTCCTGTACCACCGAAGATCTAGCGAGATAAAATTGTCCTACATGTTCTACAATGGGCATCGATACCTCCCTTCCGTCGGGGGCTATTTCCTTCACCTCGTCGAAGTACCGCCACACACCGAGATTCTCAATATTTTTGAGCCTGTGTGTCGAAACACTTCCGCTCGCGGTTCCGGAAAATCCTTCAAGTCGTCGCCACCGTCTGAATCCGGTACCTCCTCCACGGATGGTGGAGTTGGAGCCAATCTGGAGGCATCGTCAAACCCCAAAATGTAGTTGGGGTCGAAATCACCCAAAGTGAACGAAGGCGACGGTATGGATAGTTCGGATTCATTCGAAAATTTAAACCAAAATAAACAAATTTTAGAATATTTATTCAATTCACAAAAAATACAAATAATACATAAATATGAATATCACTTACATCTTTCCAACCGCGAGCTCTTCAAACCTCTCCTATCAAACTATTGAACTACAAAACTAATTTTGATTTTTGACAAAATTTGAACAAATTTTGTCAAAATCAAAAAATTGCACACTTGAGAGCAAAGAGAGCACTTGAGAGCACAAGATAAGAAGTTTGGGGTGAGGAGAAATGGCTGGGGTGGATGCCCTTTTTATAGGATGAAATTTCATATTTTTTGAATTTTTTCGGATTTTTTATGAATTTTTAGCCCTCCAACGACTATTTTGAAATTTGAACGTTAATATAGCCGTTATGGCCACATGGCACACTTTGATTGGCTCGTGCACAGCGCCGTCCGAACGGCCGTCTCCCTCGGCGCCACGTGTCGCCGCCATTGGCCCCCGCCCCGCATGCCGTGCCGGCCGTGGGTCATGCCGTGCCCAGGCCGCACGATACGCAGTCGTGTCGTCGTGTGCGTGCCGGTCCAGCGGGCTCGCAGCCCGTGCACGGCACGGCCTAACGTGTCGTGCCGGCATGGCCCATCACCAACCGTGTCGTACGGTGCATAGTACAACCATGCCCGGCCGGTATGGACTCGGCCCGACCCATCTGGTCGTCACTACCCCTTCCTGCAACATGTGAAAATGAAGTAAAACCAACCTAAAGGGTGAAAGCCAAGGTAAGAAATGTACCATGTGATAGGATAGAAAAATAAAATTAAAACATTTGAGAATATATAAATAACTTGCTTATTTTCAGACAATGTAAATATGATATCTGGTTTAACCCTCTGAAAGGGCCAAGTGGTTCGGTTGTCTTCTGGAGTAGTTCATCTTCTAGCTTGCCCCCTTAGCTAATTTCCTCTTTATACCTGGGCTGTTATCTTTTGGTTTAGGGGTGATAGTGTTAAAATGTTCTATCTGTTATCTCCATGTAAGGTGGTGTCCTCAGCAATTACCTAGTGGTACCAAAAAAAACTTACTATGTTTCTCTCAACAAAAACATCAAAACTCCTTTTTTTAGAGAAAAGAAAAAGGAAAGGGGGGCAAATCAGCTGAGAAAGACACATTTTCTCAGCATCAGAGTGTTTACAGTGATCATAGATGATCACCATGTATATATAGAGAGAGGAAAATAGCTTCGCATTCAAATGATAGGCGCAGTGGTAACTTTAGATGATGATGATAGGTAGTGGTAACTTTTGTTTGGCTCAAAACAAAATGATTAAAATAATATTTACTCCAAATGCGAATTAACCCTAAAACACTGACCCAACAAATTTAAATTTTTGCTGGCAACGGATTTTCCAACCCTATAGGACAGCAATCCAATCAGAAAATAATCAATTTTCTTGCTGGTTGTCATCTAGTGTAGGGCCATGGCCCAAAGCCACGAGTTTCGACGCCTTCATCTAATCCATCTGACTCCGCCGCCGCCTGCTAATAACTTCTTCACTTTGATTCGATTGTTCAGGGCAGTTTAATTCATACTGTGTTTGGAAGGGACGACAGATCGATGGGTCCATGACGATATCTGAATCTGTTGGCGCCGCATACCCGCCAATCGTCTCTTCTACCCATCAACCAGAGCAGCCGACCACCGTTTGGGAGGTGATCAAGCCATTTGGCTACTATAACATAGAACAGGTTTTCTGAAACTAGTGATAGTATCATTTTGGTTACTATTCTGATATGCATTTTTTCGTCCACATTTCTACTGGACTGTAATTAGGAGAGTACAACTGTGTCTTCTGCTTGCATTGGATTGCAGACTGTGATTTGCAACCCCTGCTACTATGCCCGCCGGCAGGCGGCAGCATATATACATGTGTTTTGAAGAATGCATATATGCTCCAGCAACCAGTAATCTTCTTAACAGGATGTGTACAACCAATTTTCCTTTGCACATTATTGCTATATATCTTACCTAAATAACTTACACAAGATGACATCAACCATGAAATCGTTGTCCCTTCCTTTACAAGTGGCATCACAAATACCAGGCACAAAACAGGACAATTCAGAAACACAGTTCCGGACCAGATACTTCAAACAATACATGGAAAGGAAGAAAGCTATGTTGATGTAGCATTTCAACAAAATAAAATTCTGTTCAAGCATCATTTCAACAAAAAGAAAAATACAGGCCGACCATTGTATTCTGAAACTTCAGTCCAAGTCTCATGTATTAATAAGCCATATTCCCAGCATTGCCCCCAGCTATCCACTCGTTGTTTTAAGTTACACGACAAGGCTCAAACGTGAACTATTTTGTACATATTCACTTCAACATATAATCCTCATGTTACAATTGCCATTGTATTACACTTCAACAACAAAATCTAACCACGATATGGGTTACATCTGTTCCCAAATCAACAAAGTATGATATAAATATCAGAACTCCATCACTGGGCCTTCTCGGATTCATATTTTGTCGGTGGTGAAACAAGAGTGCGCCAAAGGTATTTCCCGCTTGCCATGTCCACCATTGTCCAGAATCCTGTTTTCAAAGCCGACCCAACCTACAGTTTCATGCAACGTTCACTTCAATTGAGAGAAAATTATGTAGCAAGCAAAGGAATGAAATCCAAGATTATGCTGTAGCTTGGTTATTAAGCATGAAGATATGGCGTCAGCACCCATTTTTACTACATACTACAAAAGATGCAACACTGGAACAAAAAGTAGGGCTATAAGTTTTTTTTTAAAAAAAAAAGGGCTACAAGTTTTTGGGCCTGGAAATATAAATTTCAGGCATCGTCAACAAGACAACAACCTAATCTTTTCCCTAGTACTTCTTTCGACACTCCAGCATCTCCAGTGTATAAATTATTATCTTTACATAATCCATAAGGACAGATTCACAATGTAAAACCATGATTTCATTGTTTGACACAATCTAAGAATTACTGCCAACTAGCCAACTACATGTTGCTGTTTAAGTAGGATTTGTTATCAACCACACTGCAACTATAGAAATATTTCAAATCAGCTCATTTTTTAGTATGATTCCTGATAAGTTGCATGCAATTTTTTTTCTTTGGAAGAAGAATAGGCAATATCTTTGCTTATCGTATTAAAACAGTGGTTGCAGTATACAAGTTTGGACAAGTAGATCCAAAGCATGTATACATAGGTTGTGGAATGATCAGTGTTAGTTCCTTTTTAACCTCCAAGATCTAGAACAATCAGCAGGATTCAACAAAACTGTACTGAAACATTTGTTCTGATTGATATAAGCCTGAAAAAAAGGTGACCGAAAATGAAGTCGTGAATCTACAAATTAGCAGAGCCATTGGATTTTTTGTTGTTGTTTTGCATAGTCAATTATGTTAGTGAGGTACTGCTGTGGAAAAAGAAAAAAAGAGACAACATATTTTATGCACTAAGAACAAACATGCTTGTGATTTATCTGAAAATTAGGAATGCCAGAAACATTTCCAAAGCACTTATTTTTCTACTCTTCATGGGGAAAATAGCCAAAAGATTTCTCCTTTTTTTCCCCAGCCGTAGCAACAAAGCCTCAGTAGAATTGCTAGCTGCCATGTCAAGCAACGGCAAACTAGACCCCCAAAGACAAGACAATGTTGAGATTTGCAATAAGATGGGGACGCAGAATGGGGCTCGTAGCAGGAAGCAGTAGGATTGAAGCGACCAGGATGTCCGTGTGTGCGAGGTAACCTAACCCAAGAATAGTGTGGAGCGACCAAGAAAGATTGGTTTTCCCCCCCTTTTATTACCTTGGAATGGAGGGGCACGGGGGCCCTTTCCCTGGGGGATTCGGAGCCATCGGCATCGTCGTGGAGGTCGGAATCAGGGTCGGCGTTGAGGCCCCGGATGAGGAAGAATCCGGCGATGGTGGCGGAGAGGAAGATGAGGATCACCCTCAGCGGGCACATTCCTTCTTGCCTTCCTCGAATGCCGTCCAATCAATGGCTAATCGAAAGGAAGGAGGAAGCAAAGGCAAGGCAAGAGAGAGGAAGGGTTGGGCCTTCCTTTCCTTCTCTTTTGACTAGCTAGCTACAGATGCTTGAGGCTGCAGCACGCCCCACCTAACGCCACCGGCTTCTCTTCTCCTCTCCGCTCCTCTTCTCTTTCTTGGGAATATTAAAGTAACAAATCAAGGGAAGGTGAGAGAAGAAGAAGAAGAAGAAGATACAAACACGAGATCAAGCTCGATGACGGCGCCGGCGCCGTGCGCTGCAGCAAGCTTAGCTAGATATCGAGGTAGGAGGCGAGAGGAGGAAGAAGGTGGAATTCTCAAATCTCAACGAGGAGGAAGAGGAAAATGGAGATGGGATTTGGCAAAACAAAAACAGGACAAGAATTTATTTTTTATTTATGTGGGGTGTCAAAACGAACGCGGCCGGCCAAGCATGGAAAAACGGACGCGGTCCGCCTCTTTGGGCCCGCATGTCATTCTCTGCTTGTAACAGCCAATCTCTCTCTCTCCTGTTGACCTCTTCTTTTTCTCTCTTTTGACGCATTATGCAAACCACGTTGATGTGTCACTTCTAAAACTTTGAATTACAAACTCTTCATTAGCTATAATCCAATCTTTTTATATAATTCTTGACCACACACCAGTTATTACTAGTATAGTAGATAGTAAAAAGAATTAAGAATTAATATATCTCAAGTGCCTAGGCTAAAGTAAACTTTTTAAGATAATTTTTAGACACAAGGCACATGGCCCGGCTTCTATTGAAAGCCAAACATGGCAAGATAGTTCTGGGGTTACCCGTTAACTTTTTCGATAATAAAAATGATTTACACACAAACTAAAGTAAACATGTGACCATGTGCCATTATTCATAGTCATGAAGTGAAGGTAGTGCGTCTAGAACCTTATCTTGCCTAGTATTAGTATATGATTTCCATCCCTTTAGTTCTTTTACTTAATTGTTCCCGGGTTTTTTATCAGTATAGTATATATATCGCAGTGGTCTCCACGTTTCTTCCATGGCGGGTAGCAAGTTAGTACTAAACGAACCTTTTACAAGCAAAATTTTCTTCTAGAAGATGGACCATAAAAAATTTAATTAGTATTCATTCATTAGTCTATCCGTGCATGTTATCCTATTGTTGGTTTGGAAAGTCAACATGCGTACTGGATTAGTGGTTACCAACTACGGAGTATTCTTAAATTCCATCTTAAAAAATAACTATATATCTGGTTTTTTTCCATCATAATGGATAGCAAACATATCATTAGCCAGCTAGGTATAGCTGCTGTTAATTCTTGAAGACACAGGGATACAGCCAAGCAGATTTGTTGTAATTAGGTACACCTAGTTTATACACTACTACTGTAGAGTATATATATAGTATATATATACTCTATAAATATACTATATGTATATTTAATATGGCATTTTATTTTGTTTTTCCAGTTGAGAAAATAGGAGACAAGCATCCAACTGTACTTACTACTAGTATCGAGCAAGTGTCGTTTTTCGGAGGAAAGAAAGAAAAGCAAGCTATCGAGTATCGATCAGCATCAAGGATATATACATGCGTATTCTGGCTTGTCATGTAATGCATGCTGTATCGATCATTGCAAATTGAGTTAATTGTAAGCTTGCTTCGTTTCTTCCAAGCATTTGTTTCTACTGATCGAGTAATGACTTTTCTTGCTCCATCTCCTCTCAATTAGGAGTAAATTCTCAAACGGGATGGGATCGAAGGAAGTTTCTATCTATTTTCCACGAGCAGAGCAGTCGTTCCATCGCTCTCAAGCTTGTTGGTTCACACGCACGCAGCAGGCCACTTGCACAACTGCAAGAGACTTGAGACGAGGGCCGGCCGGCCGGCCAAGCCAAACTGGTTTTCATTTCAGCTTTTGGGTATGCTAAAAGTTTTCAGCTTTTGGGGCTTTTGGATGGCTTTTCAGCACAAGAAACTATGAACCAAACAGTTAGCTTTTAAATTTGGTTTTTGAGAAAATATTTGAACTAGAAAAATTTCAGAAGCCAAAAGCTCGCTCTTGTTTCTAAGAGAAAAGTTAAAACTCATTAAAAACAATTTGTTCTATTATTTTTAGATTATTTTTTATGCAAATTTAGATTTTTTTTCTCAAAAGCTGGTTCTCAAACGGCCTTTGATTTCTGGCTTATAGAGTTTCAGTTTTTCATAGGCCAAAAACAACTTCTAACTTTTAAAAATCTCAGTCTTTAAATCAGACAGACAGATAGATACATGCATGTGCAGTCGGCCAACCAGGCCAAGTCCGGCGGCTATATCATCTCTCATTTTATGGAGTTATAATCATGGACAATACAGCCCTGATATCCTACCCAAATGTTTGTTTTGACTGAGATACATCGAACAACTCTAAATGTTTCTGCACTGGCAGAGGCACAGAGTGAGCTCTCGTCGTGCCGCAACCAAAACGCCCAATTAATCATGTCCACCAACACAACAATATATAGTTGGGCAGGCAGCTAGCTAGCTGACCCACTTGCAATGCAATTTTGGTTTGACTTTTGTGGACCAGACTGATGCAAAAGGTAAGCATGCAGATTAACAAACCCAATACTCAACTTATGGAGATCAAGGAACTGTGTGCTGGATAACAAGCACAAAAGTTGCAGTTCGTGGGAACAGCACTTGCTCCACAAAACCACAAGCATTCCTTCATTACATCCTCTCTTCTCCCTCACCACTCAGCAGACTGAAAGCAACAAGGTCACACTAGAAAAGAACTAACCAGTCCAACCTCAGGGCAATCTAGATACTCCATATCCCAGTGAAGATAATATCAGCAACAGCTGGCCAACTAACTGAAACTGATGATTTCACTAGTCACCCGCAGTAATAAGAGCAAAGCAAGTGATTGTGCACCATGAGTTCCCAGCCCATTTTGCATTGAATCCAAAAACAAAAACAAAAAGAGGTTAAATGCGCCAAACCATCAGGTGAGAGGCCTAATGCAAACGCATGTTAACAGGTTAAGTGATACTAAATAAAAGGGGACTATCATTCGCATCAAAGGAATACAGTCCAACATATCACCTTGACTCCCTAAACTCAAATGAGGCAAAGGAAGCCTTGGCCCGACATTGTGTTCTATATGTTCTATGTTGTCTCTTTTTGATTGAACGACCAAACTGACTGTACATCAGGATTAGTTGAAAAAAGCCACCGCCAACAACATGTGCCCCTGTTGGCAAGCAAATCTTACTAGCTTCCTGAGGTCCATTCAGCACCACTGCCTCCCTGCATAAATCATAATCAAACAAAATCTGAGTTCCAGGAAGATAAACGTATCTGTTTTGAATAATGCATGACTTAGGTCAACAGATGTAATAAAATCGAGTCATCAGTTGCAGCATACAAATTATTATTAGGCATTCTTATTAGTTGCCTACAACAATATTTTCAACACCAAACACTTGTCGAAGAATGCCGGAAAAGTTCAGGTATACATAGTTCACCATGTAACTTCTGAAAATGCAGTACAGCCAAGAGCCAACCATAAAATCCAACGGCCACAAACAGGAAGAAGGGGTAAAAGAACAAGGATTACACAATCATATATTCCATTTGTATAGGGCCCTGTACCTAGTTCCAAGCTAGCAACTTGTCCAGCGCAAATATTCCAGGATATGACATTGTTTAATTCAGACCATGTAAATGCAATTTCTTAGTTGAGAGTTAGCCCTAAGGCATATCTGTAAAAAAAAACTAAATCACCTATTTATTCGACCCACCAGAGCAATACATGCAAGGGAAAGGAAACGAATGGTGAAATTTATCGGCAGTTTCAAGTGATGATAGCGATAATCAATTCAAAACAACATCCACGTTGGCATATTGAAAACCCCTGTATATGACCTGGTCAGTGCATAGAACCCGCACGTGATCTAGTAGTTGTATTTATTGGTGCTTAGCCAACCATAGATGCCCATAACTATAATCACATAATGCAGACCAATGGCCACACGTTGAACCCAGCAGATAAAGCAGCAAACTAAATGACTAAATCTTTGATTGCAAATATAACAAGTGAGACCACATAAAGTAGAACCTCCCAAAAATATTTCTCCAAAGTTTTCAAAAACTTTGCACCTGGTTTCAAAGGAATGTCCTTAGTGACTCAATTGTTTGTTTACAACTCAACAGGATACCTCGAACCCCAGAAAATCAACCCAGTCAGAAAACAAGCATTTTTTTCTATACTACATTAAAAGAGAGTAGATGTGGTGGCACCACCACCACTGTGTCATGTGGGACCCAGGAACAGTGGGGAGGGGAAGGGGAAGCTTGTATATACCTGCTAGCAAGCTAGAGAAAAAAGGTAAGAGTATCTGTTTGAACCAAATGGTGGAAAAAATCTACATCAATCAAATATGACAGTAGTAGAATATAAATAATTTACATTCATTTTTTATTATTGGAAGCAACGATGTAGTTTAATGTTTAGCTCAACATATGTATATATAAAGTAATTGTGCAAATGCAGGCTGATGATTAGCCAGCAAAAATGATTTTATTTTGCTTTTCAGGCTTTATAACATAATATGATCAAGTTATTCTTCTTAATTTCCGTTGCAACGCACGGGTATTTAGCTAGTACTTTAAGAAAAAAACAAATGGCAGTCTAATCACAAACGCTTGTGTACCGATAACATGGAAGATGGCTACAAATTGCTAGAGAAACTGAACAGTGAGCCCATAACTGATTGCTCTGCCATGTTGCCAACATTACATCAATCTATCGTGCCTGCTCTATTTACTACATGCCAACAGTTCTGCAAGTCTGAGACCTACCCTACAAAAAACACCGAAGTATAAAAGCAAACCCTGTCAAGTTTCATTATCTTGGAGCAGATGCTTGGTCTTATGCCTCAAACATGAAACTTGGTTTGTTTGAACTATAAAACAGTTTTTTCCATTAAAGTAATAAAATAAGCCCATACCATGCATCATTCTGTCATTCACAACAAAGTCAAATGAGATGCAGGCAAACCGATCAACATTATGAACAATCAAACACATTTTCTAAACAATTGTGTCAGACATCTACAATGTAAAAAGATCTATACTAAAAAATATTGATTTATTTATGGTGAAACAACCAGTTGACAAAATTCACATAAACAGCACTCATCCATTCATGGATTCACGCATGGTGCTTATCAGTTATTTAGTTTGGACAGACAGTTAATTGAACTCCACTCTCACCCATTGAGTATTAACATACAGTGCCCCATCCCCACGCTGACCCCAAAACAACCCAAAGAAAAAGAGCCAGACCAGGACTGTTGAAACAAATTCCAGATTGGTAGTACGTTTAATTTCTACAACATCATCATCCTTTCCAGCTAACACTTCGAATGCCAGTGGAGCATCATCAAGAACCACTAGAGAGTATACCACATCAATCCATAGTTCCATATGAAATATAGAAATATACATTCTTTAAAAGAAATAACAAAGAAATATTGAAGACAACAAATGCAGAAACACATAATCGCATGCCATGTGACGTGTTTCTCATAAACAGGATCCATAGAAAACTTGCACCTTGTCGTCAAAGATTACTAATGCCTCTATTTGTCTAAAGCCAAAATAACCATCCATAGAAGGATGCAACCACTGCAATACATGGTCAAAGTGGGCCATGGTCCCCGGCTTTTGGAAAAAAGAATTGCTATTATGAAAATTTATATATTTGCTTCCTTGATTCCTTCTAAGTTGGAGACTCAAGAGTGTATTGTTTGCTCTTAAATGGTATCACTCTTGCCCCTTTTTATAGATAAAGTGGTAGCACCCTTCCTAGTCACTATGACAAAATTTAGAAATTTAGAAGCCCCCATGGCATATGATTATTCCTTGTAAGATTACCATGCTAATTTGTTGTCATTTTTTTTCCTTTGTGTATTGATACATGAAGCTACATTAGTTATGAATTTTTACGACCTAAATGAAATTTATGCTCACATAATCAAAGTGCGGGTAGGGTAATTCTGTTGTAAGTTATGACCATGTTTCTAGCTCAAACCAAGGTTATCGAATTGTTTCCTATAATGGAAGCAAATGCTTCGTTGCTGCAGAAAATACTGAAAGTGGTACAAGAATGTCACAACAGACTTACTTGGACAAAGAATGACCAGGTGGCCCAATGGGGTGCAAACGGGCTGATTTGTTTGGTGATCCAAAATCCAAATCGTTGTGTATAGCATTCTCTGAGACATCATGTGAAAGGAACAGACTCCTTGTATCAAGAGGCAATTGCTGGAAAGGCGCTTTCTGCAGCCATAAATCATTGTCATCCAAACCAGAACCCACTGAGCTTCTTGTTCCACCATTCAAATGACTGACACCATGGTTAAATTGATTTGTGCTTGGTAGGAGCCACTCAGTCTGAGGACCTCGTAGACCTAAACTTTCTTGAACTAATGGCGTGCTCCACATTTGCCATGTGCCCTGTTCATTGCTAGCCTCAGGCAAAATGGAACCATTAGGCCCTTTTCCAGTTGAGTGCCTAATAGGATTATCCTCAAATGTACGTGATCTTGAAAGAGGAGATTCGATCGGTGAAGGCTTTGCATGTGTTTCCTTGGTGATGTCACTAGAGATGAACCTGCTATCCAAGTCAAGAGGAAAGTTATCTAGGGACTCTGAAACTGGCCCAAGCAAAGCAATTGCATCAGGATCATAGCATGGGTCCTCAAATTGTTCTGGTTCTTCAAACACTGTTGGTTCTGGCTCACAATAGTAGGGCATATGTCCAGCTGGAAAATGAGAAAGTGACATGTTGGCAGGTGCTCCATTCACTGGTGGAAAACCTGGATATCGCATACAACGGCTTGAACTAGGGTTACTGTCCAGAGGGGGATACTGCGATAGGAAGATTTGGGCATTGCTAATCTGTGCTCCATATGGTTCTGGTTGCCCATTGTTTTCACGGGCTGAAGCAGGAACATCAGGACAAGGTGACACAGACGCTGAGCGACTAAACAGCTGGTGCCATGACTTTTTAAGGCCAGTAGGTTGTGACTGCACATTTGGACTAACCTGCATGAAAGCATAACAAAAATGCAAATGGTATTTGTAAGATGATAATCAGGGTGAAAACAATTAATGACATATGTCGTAATCGTAACAGATAAGACTGCTGCAGCAATTAATGCCTTTGTTACTCACAGGTCGATGAACATTAGTCCATGAATTTGTCGTTCCTCCAGCAGTAGCAGATTTGGCTGTTGCAGGATGTTGGGCATCTCTTTTTACTACATTACTCTGGTCAGTTACAGTAACAAGCGGTTTAGTCACCTTGTTAACTTGAGGAGAAGAGGTCTGAGCACTTCTACCAAAAAGGAACCGCCACCAAAACCTCTTGAAGAAGATAATAGACCGCCTGTCATACGGCCAAAGTACTTTGCCTTGCTCTGTACTGTCTTACTACCCTGGTTGTTAGCATCAAAATTATAGGGCTTATGACCATCAGCCCCAACTCTTGTTGCATCCCGCTTCTCTGGCTCGTTTCTTCTATCAGAATCCCGTTTTCTCTCCCCTTCCCTGGTCACTCTTCTCTCAATATCCTCGCAATCTGAATTGCTCTTGCTTGATCCCTTATCCTTCTCATCCTTCCTCCTCCTCTCCTGCCGTCTACGTTCCACTTCCTTCCGAGGATCCTTCTCTCCAACAGGGGTAGCGCCTTTGGATCGCTCTTCAGCCTCTGCTTTCTCATCCCTTAGCCTCCTCCGCTCCTCCACAAGCTTGGCCATCTCCTCCCGTTGCTTGCGTTCCTCCTCCTCTAGCATTTCCTTTTCCAGCCTCGCGAGCCTCTTCTCCTCCGCCTTCCTTTTCGCCTTCTCGACTCTGCTCTCCTCAGCCTTTGCTCCGTTCTCCCCTTCTTTTGCTAATCGTTTACCATTTCGGCCCAAGCCTTCGCCATCCCCCGAGGAGCCAAATCTGAGCACTTCCCTAAAGAACCACCTCATGCTCACACAAAAGGAAGAGAACAAGCGCCATGAGAATCCCGAGTACAGGTTATCGGAGGAGCAGCGTAGGTCGAGCCAGTAGGCTGGGTCGCCGGCAGCATTTGCCCAATCTTGACTGCAAGGCCAGCCCGTGGGTACCGTCCCCACGGAGCTGAGGTCAAGCACGGGGCGCTTGGAGACGTGGCCGCAGTAGGAGCACATGAACTTTCCACCGCCGGGGTTCTGGTCGCGGTAGGGGTTGTTGCAGTTGCGGCAGCGGCGGGTGGCGGTCTTGCGGAGCTTGTGGAGCTGGAGGGCGTGGGCGCGGCGCTCCTCGCGGAGGCGGGCGGAGCGGCGGGCGCGCCAGAGGGAGAGGCGAGGGAGGAGGATCTCGTACCAGAAGAGGGTGAGGAGGAGGACGGAGACGCAGGCGAGGCGAGGGGAGGTGACCTCGAAGCGGTAGGCGGCGGGGAGGAGCTGGGAGAGCGCCCAGAGGAGGATGAGCGGGAGCACCAGCCACGGCAGCATGGTGGCGACGCGCCGCGACCACCGTTGCACGGCGCAAAGTATACACATTATCCGCCCGCCTCCGCCTCCGCCGCCTCCTCCTCCGTACCAATCTCCGCCTGCTCGATCGCCAGCGCCTCCTCTCTCAAACCCTAACGGAAGGGAAGAAGCTTGCTCGGTCGGGAAGATTGCTGCGATGCGATGCGCCGGGGCCAAACCGAAGAGGGAAACCCTGAAATGGAGGGGAAGAAGAGGGGAAACCCAATTAAAGGCGGGTGCTTTGGTGTGGGATGCGAGATGCTGTCCTTCGGGGCGGGATTAAGAGGACAGATTGGGAATGGAGAGGGGGAGCTCGAGGTGGGTGGTAGCTATAGCCATGGCGAAAACCCTAGCTTTCCTTTCCGATTGCCTTCCCCTCTTCGCCTTCTTTTGTCTTAATTCCTCTTTTCCTTTTTTTTTCTGTTCTCTGCTCTTCTCGCGAGGCAAAGGATAATTGATAAAGCGTCTCGACGCAGCTTCTGCCAGCGTCTCTTCTTCTTCCCTTTTCCTCCTTTTCCTTTGCTTCCTTCGTTGCCATTTTTGCTTTCTTTTCCTCTTGTTAATTTTGGCTTTGGTCTCATCTTTTGCTTCTCCTTAACTGCGAGTACTAGTACTACATAATGAAAACTATAATATATAATATAATAGTACTACAAAATTTTAAACATATGAGTTATATTGAAAATTATCTATATTTACTAGAATATTCATGTATTCTAGAGTATGCTTTCTGTGTTTTTTGTCATGTCGTCTCAAACTTTGACTGTTATCGTAACATTTTGTTTTTGTCCTGATAATTATTTTCAATTCAGGACATAATACTGTTTTATAGGGCTTCCTTTTATAAACGAGCATGAAAAGAATGGGTGAACTATAGTTCTCTTTATGTGAAAGCCAGTATATGTCTTTTTTTTACCATAATTGTATACTGTTTACAAATGTTACGAGTCGATAGAAGAAAAAGAAAGTATATAAAATAGGATTCATCTCCTACACCAAGAAAGAAATAAGGCTGCCTTTTAACATCTTGTTTATAAATGTAAAGATATCATCATTTTTTAAGTGTATCAACTATCATGGTTCTAAAATTTTAAAATAATATTAACTTCCAAAGTATTAATGTATTATGATACCTGTTGAATAATTAAGCACATGCTTTCCAAAAGCATAAGCACACACAAAATGTCAACTTTTCGTTATTAAATCAAGGTGTTTGTCAAATGCTATGGGTTGCTTTTAGTAGTATTTAGTTTTATTGTCCAATATATTGTCATGGGTTTTGAAACGAAACCATTTGTTCCGTTAAAATGGCCACATTGCCTGTCACGAAAGCATAGTTTCTTCAACATGAAGTTTCTCAT
This sequence comes from Oryza australiensis, assembly GCA_019925245.2. NCBI lineage: Eukaryota > Viridiplantae > Streptophyta > Magnoliopsida > Poales > Poaceae > Oryza > Oryza australiensis. Next base: position 1,048,250 of record JAIFGZ020000724.1, on the reverse strand, counting down.
GTTCATGATTTTTCTCTTATTTTGTTGTTATTTGTTGTTGTATGTGTTTTTAGGGAGAAGCTTATGCTTATAATTACCACAATCAATAAGAAAAACAAACCAAAATGAATGAAATTTAGGTAGTTGATGTTGTGAAACGTGTGGCTATACTCTAAAAAGATATATCAACGTCAATTATAAATGTATGAAAAAGGTTATACTATATAGTATATAGTATGCAGTACCAATATAATCAAATCTAAACTTGTCACGAGGAAAAACCTAATTAAAGACGGCTCTTTGATACAGATGATAGATATTATCCTTCAGAACGGGATTAGTAGAGATTGGGAATGAAGGAAGAGGGAGCTCAAGGTGGGTGGTAGCTATGGGAAAACCCTAGCTTAGCCTTTGGATTGGCTTGCCTTCTCTCTTTGTATTCTCTTGTCTTATTTGACTTTCTATTTTTTCCTTCTCTTCTTATGAGACATGGGATAAAGCATCTACACATCTCCTCTTTTCCTTTATGATCTTTGACATGGAAACAGAAAGGAGGGTTGGGATAAATGAGGTAAAATGAATGGATGGTTAATATTAAAACTTTTTTTAGCGAATCGGCATGAGACTGCTTATTTCATCGAATATATCGAAAAAGTTTACATCACGGGATAAAAAAGAGAAAAGGTGTGGCTACATAAGGTCAAATTAAAACAAGCATCACATTCTCATCTTCTCTTTGATTTTTGCGTAAATACTAGGTGCCAAGGTTTTTTTGTGTTCGGACGCTCTTTGATTTCCCAAGGTCTTCTTGTGTTCGGACGCTCTTTGATTTTTGTCTTTTAGATCCCCAAGTGATTAATAAGACTAGCTTGCATGTTTCCCTTTGGGAGGTCAAGTTTGCTAACATTTTTCACGATTCCTGAACCTTGTAGCAGCGTTTACTGGTTGGGTGCAAGTTGTTGTCAGGCCACCCAATTTGCCAATCATGCGGTTATAATTTCTTCAACATGAAGTTTCCCACATCCATGAAGTATTTTCTTTGAAAAGGTGCTTATGCTTACTAATTACCAAAAGCAAAATGAAAAAAACAAACCAAAAAGAACAAAAAATAGGTTGCAACATTGTGCATCATGTGGCTACACTCCAAAGACATATATTAGCATTATTATAAAATATACTAGATGTGGTATCTATGGTATCAAATCTAATATGGATATCAAGTATGATATTTATAGATAATATACTGATATCAAAACGATTTTTAGGTTTCGAGGTATAAAGTATCAAAAATAATCAGTTTAGTACCTAAATATCATGTTGAAGTCCATATAGACTCTTCTATAAACTGTCCTCTTTTTTCTTACATAAAAATGTGTACCTGCAGAGGGCAGTTATGGCATGAATATTTAGAGCAAAATGATTTTTTATTTCAATTCCTTTGTAAATATTCGCATTTCGTGGCTGCGTGGGCTCGCGGGCATCGGGAGAAGCCATCCGGCCCAAGTCGCCGGGATCTAGAAGCCGCGGCAAATCCGGCCGGAATCCCCACCACCACCGGCTGGCTCCCGTTCACTCTCTCCTTCCTGCAAACTTGGCAGCCATGGCCACCGTCCCGTGTTTCCCGGCCAGCCGGGGACACCCAGCGCGCGGCGTCGTCGCTAGGAGCAGGAAGGCCGCCGGAGGAATCAGGAGCCAACGGCCGCGGAGCCACTCTGGGGTTTTCCTGTGCCGCTCCTCCACGACGGGGAGCAGGAGGATGGATGACTACAACACGGCCATGAAGAGAATGATGCGCAATCCCTACGAATACCACCATGATTTAGGTCGGTACCAATCATGTTTCCTCGTATACGCGGTCGGATAGGTAGCTTTTGATTGATCCTAGATAATGATTCGATTTTGGAATGGGGATTGTTAATCTCGTCCTGCCAAAATGATTGATTTGGTTTCTGCACGCGCTGTGTTGTTATAGCATTACTGCATTAGTGCGTTTATATCAGTTGATATTCGATTGTCCCATCCATGAGGCCTGAGATACTATAACTCTAAGTAACTGGTGGATCAATGCGTATCTGTGTTATTAAGGTTTTCTTGTGAAACCTGCTGCATTTCCAAGGGGAGTTCCCTGCTAGCAGTGGCCACTCTGAACCAATACCGTCTCCGGCCTGAAGCAGCCGAGGAAGCTTGGAGTGCCTGAGTATCTTCTTTCAGAAATGTATCCACCTACTATTAGAATTATGAGTTGGAATGTTAAGAGGGGCAAATAACCCAAGTAAAAGAGCTCTAATTAGAGAGTCGGTTAAGTCTTGTTCAGCGTCTGTGGTATGTTTTCAGGAGACCAAAATGTCGGATGTAAGCCGATTTCATGTGTTTGAATTGTGTGGTCCAGAGTTTAATGACTTCATGGTGGTGCTTGCTGTTCAAACTCGGGAGGAATTGTTATTGCTTGGAAAGGGGATTCCATTCAAGGAACTTTAATTCATCGAGAAATTGGTCTATCTCAGTAAAACTTGACTGGACTAATGGACAGAGATCCTGGTCCCTCACTTCTGTCTATGGTCCTCAAACCGACGCTGAGAAGTTGTTATTTCTGGAGGAGCTGCGGAAATCAAAAAACACTGCCAGGATGAATGGCTTGTAATGGGAGACTTCAACATGATAGTACAAGCAGCTGACAAAAACAATGCCAGAATTAATAGAAGAATTATGAATGCTTTTCAAGTACCATCAGTGGAATAGAGTTAAGAGATTTATATCTCATTGGAAGGCGTTATACATGGAGCAATGACCAACGCAACCCTACTCTTGTAAACTGGACATAGCTCTTGTACATAGCTCATGACTACTTCTTGAATTTCATGGGCAGGGATAACTCAGAAGATGAAATGTTGGATCTCAGTCAAATCCCAATGGCTAAAGCAGACTTATCAACTCTAGAAGTGCCTTTACGAGAGGAGGAGGTGTGGGCGGCGTGAAGGCAATGCTGACTGAAAAATCTCCAGGACCGGATGGCTACACGGGTTTATTCCTTCAAAGATGTTGGGGGACAATAAAACAAGATGTTATGGCTGCTTTGGCAAAATTCTATACTGGAAATTCTCGAACCTCCGTAAGCTGAACTCGCTATGATCACTCTCCCGCCTAAGAAAGAATCGCCCAACCTACTCAAGGACTATCGCCCAATCAGTTTGGTACATAGTTTTTCAAAGCTGGCAATGAAAATCATGGCTAGGCGTTTGGCTCCAAGGATGAATGAACTAGTCCCCCTTCTCAGACAGCCTTTATCAGAAATCGAAGAATTCAGGAAAACTTTCTGTTTGTAAAGAATTTGGTCCTTCAATTTCACAAGCAAAAGAAACCAATGATGTTTTTCAAATTGGACATCTCCAAAGCTTTCGACTGCTTTCTGGACTTTCCTTGTGTCAATGCTTCAACACGAGGATTTCGGCCAAATTGGAGAAGGTGGATTACTATGGTTCGTTGACACCAAAATCTTCTATTCAAATAAATGGTGATCTGACCCAATCCTTCAAATATGGAAGAGGCTTAGGACAGGGGACCCCCGTCTCCTTTGCTTTTTGTTCTAGTCATGGACACACTAAAGGCCCTTGTTACTAAGGCTGAAACCGAGAAGTTCTTATCACCTTTGAAGGCAAGACAGAACATTCCTCATATTTCTCTCTATGCCGATGATGCGCTTATATTTTTCGGACCGAGCCAGAGGAGATCAAGACAATCAAAGGTCTTATTGACATCTTTGGCAGAGCAACGGGTTTGAAGGTGAATCTATCCAAGAGTGCACTAACGCCAATATACTGCGATGAACAACAGGTTGCCATGACAAAGACGATGTTGGCTTGTGATATTCAGTTATTTCCTATACCTACTTGGGCCTTCCCGTGGGGACTAGGAAGCCAACTAAAGATGAGTTACAAGTAATGTTAGACAAGTTGGGGAAGAAAGTTGCCACTGAAACCCAAAATGTTATCCATTGATGGTAGACTCTGCTTAGTTAAGTCAGTTCTGATGACTCTCCCAACTTATCACATGACAGCTATTGAGGTACCCCGTTGGGCAGTAAAAGAAATTGAACGAAAATGCCGAGGATTTCTCTGGAAGGGTCAAGAACAAGTATGTGGTGGTCATTGTCTAGTAGCTTGGAAGAAGATCTGCAGGCCGGTTCAGAAAGGAGGTTTGGGAATAAAAGATCTAACTTTGCAAGGACAAGCACTTCGAGTGCAGTGGGTATTCAAACAAGTGGAGCAAAAGAGCAGGCCTTGGGCAACAATAGGATATAATGCAACTGCAGATGTAAAGAACCTGGCTGCTTCGGCTACACGGTTCATCGTAGGAAACGAAAAGAACATTCAGTTTTGGACCGGCAATTGGGCAAGAAAAGGAAGCTTCGACTGGAGATGGCCGGTCTTATATTCTTACGTTCGTCGTGCAAAACTGACAGTTGCGATGTGTTGCCGCAACACAAATGGACCAAATGGGTTCAAGGTGCGCCTTCATTGCAGGCCATGGAGGAATTCCTTCACCTTTGGGATGAAATAAGGGATTTCACGCTGCAATCCGACGAGGACAAGGTGATTTGGTTACCATGAAAATATGGGATTTTCTCTCGTTAAATCAGCATATGCAAGGTTCTTTCAAACTGCAGAGGATTGTCCTTATGGTGCCTTAACTGAAGTCCAAAGCTCCCCGCCGGTAAATTTTTACCTGGTTATTGCTAAGAAGTAGCGTCCGACAACCGATAATCTCGCAAAAAGAAACTGGGCTCATGATGATTCTTGCCCGCTGTGCCGCCGGGAATTTGAAACCTGCAAGCATCTCTTTGTTTCCTGTGCTTTCACCACTGAGGTATGGAGGAAGTTGAGGCATTGGTTTAGAATAAGCTTGTCGTTGCCATCGAACGAAGTGGTGATCTGGGAGAGTGGTGGCTGCAATCGCGTAAGAATTTCAGCGGAACAGGCGAGTCTCCTTCGATGCGGTTGTACAGCTCGTTTGCTGGAAAATTTGGAAGGAGCGAAACGCAAGAATATTCGAAAACAAGGAAAAGATGGTGGCACAGGTAGCAGATGACATCAATGAAGAAATTGGTGTTTGGCACTGAGTGGGGATTTTCAGTTACGGAGAAGTTAATTGAGTCTTTAGTCCTGTTGTCGGACGGTGTACAGTTTCTTTCTCTGGTTTCTTTGCTTCCCCGCTGCTAAATAAACGGCAGAACTCAATAAGTCTAGCCGTGGCATTTTACTGCCGAAAACAATGTACTCTTCTCCTTTAATCTTAAAATTTGGGTGGTGTCTTATCCGTCCCAGCCAAAAAAAAAGGTTTTCTTGTGTGGATGTTGAGCAATCCTAGACTGGACTCGATCAACATTTTGGTAAAGACTCAATCTTGTCGTAGGAGATTTGGCATCTTTCCTAAATCAGGCCTGGGAAAAATGTCAAATCAGTGAGAAATTGCGAGAGGTTTCCATAAGAAAAGATTGCAGGATATAGGACAAGTCTAGATGTGGTGTTCTGTTCTATCCATCTGTGCAAATGTTGCTTAGTTGCTTATGATGCATCATGGTTCATGTCCATCATAAGTGTGCTAAAAATGTAAGGAATTGATAATAGTTTGTGACGATTGTCAAAAACCATGGCAAGGAAAAAGGAACTAAACATCCAGTTTCCTGAGTTGAGACTTTCTTAATAGAACCATTTTAGCTTAGATGGCAGTTTCACTGTGTTACCCTAAATAGAACTATTTGTGAATCACTTGCATAATTATTGAAGTTATAATACCATATGTGAAAAATGTATCTTTTAAAGATGCTATACATCCTTATCTTTTTACATTAAATGTCTGTGAAACATCCGTTCTTCTATAAGTTCTGCGCAAGTTCTTGCTGAAGAAATAGCGATTTCTGGATATAAGAAATAAGAATTTATCATGGAAGAAAATATTGGTGTCATACCTTGTCATCAACTTACTTAATTGAATTGCACATCTTGCTTTTAAAGCCACTGAAATAGACAATGCAATTATCTGGAGCAAAACAAAATGACCATACTTTGTGTTTATGTATCTTTTACCAAGTTACTTCTGGAATGTAGGTATGAATTATGCTGTCATAAGTGATAGCTTGATTGTTGGCTCGCAACCTCAAAAGCCAGAGGATATTGATCACTTAAAAAATGAGGAGAAAGTAGCATTTATTCTTTGCTTACAGCAGGACAAGGACATTGAATATTGGGACATTGGTTTCCAAGCTATTGTCAACAGGTGCAAAGAACTTGGCATAAAGCACATCAGAAGACCAGTAAGACACTTATTTATGTAGTGAGCTAGTATCATGATTAATTTGCTTACGAAATTTTGACTCAAACAAAAAATGAGCACATCTTTGTTCTGTCTACATTTCTACTTTCAAGCTTGATTAACTTTTATAGTGTCTGGTCCTTTGCACCTGTGCATTTTTTTATTCATATAAACATGACAGATGAGCTAAGAAGTTGTTTAACGAGAAAACGGGGTAATTGTTTTTTATTGCAATGAGCACAGCTGGCCTTGTCCTTTGCATTGGACTTTATCATTCATTTGAGATAATCACAAATTATATCCACCTAGCAAGCTTTCATATTTCCGTTATTTGACGAGATAGGTGAAAACTATAAAATGTTGACCTCCAACAGTGTACATCAGAAGAGCGTAAAGTATGGTATGATGCTATCTTTGAGTGCCAAAAGTAAACTATAAAAGTCTAGGAAATAATTAATTCCAATGAAGTTAGTTGCAAGTTTTATTATGAAAGTGAAAGTTAAAAGTTTGCACTTATTTGGTTTCAGGCAGTGGACTTCAATCCAGATTCATTGAGGACTCAATTGCCCAAAGCAGTCTCATCACTAGAATGGGCTATATCGGAAGGCAAAGGACGGGTCTATGTCCATTGCACTGCTGGACTTGGGAGGGCACCTGCAGTTGCAATTGCTTACATGTTTTGGTTCGAGAATATGGATGTAGGTTTCATCTTCTTGAATTCTTTACTTGTCAAAGTTATAAGCCAGGCCACATTCTTATCATTTATCTTTTGCTTGCAGCTTAAGACAGCTTATGAGAAGCTAACTTCCAAAAGGCCCTGCGGACCCAATAAGAGAGCGATCCGTGCGGCAACTTATGATCTTGCTAAGAATGATCCACATAAAGAGTCGTTTGAGAGTCTGCAAGAGCATGCTTTTGAGGGCATTGCTGACTCGGAGAGGAGGTTAATTCAAGAACGGGTCCGTGCTCTTCGCGAGGCTTGAGAAGTAAATGAAAACTTCTCCATATCCTTCTATTCAAGCCTACAGGTCAGGAAATGCAGTAAACATATGATAGAACTAAATAAACAAATCTGTGTGAATTAAACTCATTATGGAGCACACGACAGCGGAACCTAGCTCCTTGAGAAGTATTCTTCTTTGCTGCCATTTGCTAGATGGTGCAGATGAAGAGGTTTTGATTCACCTATCCTCGGAATAAAGCTCAGACAAGATCTAATACAGTTGGTCTCTGGTAAAAATAAGACAAATAAGGAGGTGCCGGAAGATGGTATTGCTCTGGATGATCTTGGTTCTTGGTTGCAATTGCTTAGTCTTAATGGCGACCAGCTGTGTAAATGGGAAACCCACACGTACATAGTACCTTGTAAATTCAGAGTATCGAATAAGGCCGTCTTGAGACTGTCACTTAGCTCATGTGTACGACTATTGCTGTTTAAGTTTACTGTTATTTATGTTTTCCTGACAATTTGATTATTATAACAAGTTATTGCTGTAGGCAAAGCATTCCATTCCTACTGGAATTTTTGCTATGCACTTGACCTGTATTTTCAGTTTTCTTATTGTCCCAAATTTCACACTCTTGAGTTGTGGAGAAAGAATACTTGATGAAATGACTTACATATTTTTTCCCTATAAATAAGACATATGCTCTTACACCACGCATGATGTACCAACCAATCTTATGTAGTTATATAGCAATATGGTAGCTGACTAACTCCCTGGTTTACTGAAGTACAGACACAGCTGTTTCTGAAAACACAACCCTCAAGACCAACAACAGCTTTGTAAGCTTAAACTGAGACAGTGAATCATCAGGAACCTTTGGATCTTATCATGAACCATCAAGGCGACAGTGCTGCATGGAAAAAGAACAACATCAGAATGCAAAAATCCAGAATGAGCAATGTAAATTAACAGGAAGAAAGCAAATTGTGGCTGAACCTGAAGAGAGCGTCGACCAGGAGTCAGGAACACGCGTGAGCACCGGTGGGTTTGGCTGCCCGGCTGCCATAATCATATCAATCACAAGAATCAATATCTCAATTTTTCGTCAGAAAGAAATTCATCTGATCAAGATCAATCAGTGCATGAATGGCAAGTGAAGGTAATGATGAGATGAACTGACTGAAGCACATGAAGAGGACTTGTGGCGGGAGGACGAGGCCGCAGGCGATGGGGAGGTACATCATCCGCACGGGATCCACGGGTTTCGGCAGCATCCGGTTCACGTCGCCGAGGATCACGGGGCACAGGCACCTCAACGTCCGGTCACCCTCCGCCGCCGCCGCCGTGCTGTTCAGGAACATCCCCAGCCCGCCGCAGCACTCGCTCGTCGGCGTCGGGGTCTCCGCCTCCGCCCCGTCAAGAACGACGCGCACGTCGTCAGCCCCGCTAGTGACGTCACGCAGTCCGTCGGCGACGACGACGACGAACCCGCGCCGCTGCCCGGCAGGCCCGGGATGTAGGTGCCGGGCGGCGTCGTCTGCGCCGACCTCCCGCACGACGGCGGCAGCGAGCCGCCGGCGGCCGCGGGTGGAGACAGTGGCAGGCCGGGGACTGACGACGACGGCGGTGATGGCTTCGGCGCCGCCGCGCGCGGCGACGTCCTTGCTCCGGGGTATCCAGGGAAGCGCTGGCGGCTTCCCGGGAAGCCGGGGAAGCGGAGGGCGCGGGTCTCCGACGAGACCAAGGCTGCCTTCCTCCTCGGTCTCATCGCTTCCGACGGCGTCGCCATCACAGAAGCAACCACGACGAGCAAGACGACGACGGCGCGCTTGGATGCGGTGACGCCATCATCTTCTTCTTCGCTTGATCAATGATCAGCAACCAGCACGAGAGGCTCGCAGCTTGATGATCCGGCGTGGCGCGCGTCTCGTTTTATAACTCACGCGGTGATTCTTCGCGCGCAATTTTAAAAAGGATTAGCACAAAGATCATGCAAGGCAATATTCATTCTACTCTTCACCATTCAATCTTGGGCTCTCTCGCTTTGCAAAGAAAAATAAGAAATGCAGCTTGTCTTTACATGCATGCATCCGTGTGTTCCAGAAATTAAGCAGGTCTAGCACTTCAAATGTAAACATGAATACATGATCAATAAATGATCAGAAAGCACCGTGGGAGCACTTCTGTAGGATCAAAACACTCAACAGAAGGTACAGTAAATTGCACATGCCTGCAGATCATATTGAGTTCCAAAAGAAGCAAAATACCCAACAAATCCAGCATTGTTTTCTCATTAACACTGTAACAAGTCACATACATTGCCGGCCATTTGCAAGACAGTGTTCTTTCTAACAATAGATGCAGAGATCACATACTCATCTGTTCATCTATTCATACAATATGCCCTCTCTTCTCTCTATATATGCTGTATCCTTCCTGTAGTAATCCTAATGCTATATTGAAAACAATTTTTTTAAATGAATCTGCTGTAACATTTAGAAGGCAAAAAGAACATGCCCGTGTCGATCTGCCATATTCCTTTCTACACTCTGGTTACAGTATGCATTTCTGTGAGTACATGCAGCAGTTCCCCGTATCGAGCATTTGTATCAAGAACACTACAAGCGAAAAAGTAATCTACAACGACCTTATCACCAGGTACCTGTCTAGGAATCTAAGATGCAAAAGAAGCAACATGAACCTTAGCAAGGTTTGTCTGGAGCCGCCCAAATGAAAAGCCGTTAGAAGCCACACGAAGCAGAGCTGTTATCAAAAGGGAGAAAGATAATTCTTCAGTGATATCACGACCTAGCAAAGGCAAAAAGGCACACACTTGACAGCATATGCCTTTTTAAGCAATCCTATGTGGTTATGCGGTACAAATACAATGACTCAAGCCATGACTCGTACCGGCAACGCGTAGAGGGTGACCATGGATGCCTTCTTCTCAAGGCTGCTGAACAACAAACTGTATATTCCGGCAGCTGTTGCATCACCAAGCCTTTGAACAACAACATCTATACAGACCTATTAGAAAATATATTCATTAGTTAAATAATCAAAACATAAATTGGTCATACATTTTTGAACATGTATTTAAGATGATTTTAAATATAATCTGGTATTTACAGTAAAGACTAAGAAGGCAACTTCCAAACTGACTATTTTTCTACGATAGTCTACTTAATTTGGAAATTCAACTTCAAATTTCGCTGCTAATCACCCACTCTCCATTTTACGAGACAAGGCTAACTCTGATGTGCCTGGGTGAATTCAAAACACAGCCAATATTGAATGGCCAACATTTCTAAGAAATACCAAATTGCTTCCCTATGCAGTGTGTGTGTGTGTGTGTGTGTGTGTGTGTGAAACAACAGCATGGAAGATAGAACACACCACAAGTGTTGATGTGTATATGCTTGATATCTACTGGAGACATCTATAACACAATGCAAATTGATGAAAATTGGTGAGCAATCCAGAGATTAGATATTTTATTAGTTCTCAGTGGTGCATGATGTTGTGTGTACTACTGACACAACAAATCTGTAGCATTCAAGCAAATGTATTCTTCCGTTTCTTATTGGTCACTAAACACAAATTAGGTAAGGGCATATCTTTCACCTTGGCTTTGTACTTCTCATCCTGTGAGACAACTGTGAATAGCAATTCCCTTCCTGGTCTTGTCAAAACATAAGTAGTTACCTACAGAGAATAAAAGATGAGATTGGGAAAGCAACAATTTAACTGCATGAAGCAGAGCTAACATCCAGAAATCTAAATTGCACAAAAATGGATTATGAGTGCTTAGATATCCTTGACGTGCAAAAATACTAGATTAAATTCAAATTAATGTGTCTCAGCTCTCAAATATGAATATCCAGGTGATAATGAATGCTCACATCTGGATATGCATATTTATTTGTATGTGACTTTTGGAAATTACCAATTAATGGTAAAAACGGTTATTACACCAAAAGTTCAATCATAGCTCCCTGGTCTATATGTACCTTTCGAATTGTTTCAGTGACAGCAACAGCAACCCAAGTTGGCCATAGAGCAAGGGCAACCATATTTAATGTGGCCATGAATGGGGATGCACAGATAGCAACTGTTACACCGGCTACGGTAAGGATACGACCCTGAAATAGTTGTTTAATTCATTACATGAATCAGTAAAGAAATTTCAAGAATGCCTTTTTTTTCAAAATGAAAGAAGAAAAAGAAATTAGCAAAACTTCCTCAGTCATTGCATTTCTAACAACGTATTGGTTAGGACATGTTTTTCATTATATTGTTTTTGTCAATGTTAATAAGTTGTTCAGTACTTGGACATGTAGTGATGTAGACATGCAGTACATCATTTTGACTACATTGTAATGAACTCTTCCCTTCTTTTGATGATATAAGATGCGAATTAGCTCTTAAATGTCAAATTGAAGAACATATGCGTGTATGAGAATCACATCTGAGTTCAGAAGGAAAAGCTATTGAAATTTTTACACATTCTTGTCTTCAAAAGAACAAAGGAGGATATCACTAAATAATAAGTTCAATGTTGTATGAGAAAAGATAAGCACTCTGGGGATATGCATTCTCAAATAGATGTTAGAAATGAAGCTGAGAGTTCTCATTGAGCCTAATGAGCCTTCCCCACTAAAACAAAAAGGAAGAAAGAAAAAAAGAAAAGGGAGAACCTAATGAGTCAAAATGTTCAGTTTGCAACATATCAAACTACTTCACCATGATGTATGTCATACTGGTCGTGTGGGGGACAATTTGTCAGGCTAAGATTTATTCATACTGAAAAAAGAGTACTTAATAGTAAAACTGAGGATAATCTGGAGATGGACAAATACCGTCAAGGTGAGCTGCCCCACAAGAATAAAGACAGCGATAAAGCTGTTTATGAGTGCAAAAGTTCTTCTTCTGGCAGTTGGGCTTGTTATTGTTGTAGCAACAATCGTCACTTTCTGGAAATCAAGTAGAATGCAAATGGGATGGTAAATGGTGGATCCTTCCAATGATGCAACTAAGGAAGCAACATGGTCGCAGTGATGTGGAACTTATTTATGTCAATAAACATATATAGAAGAACCATACCTGGAAGTAAAAGAAGGACGACACAACAGCGCTCAGCCACAAAAATAGAGATATATACATCAGATAGGGAGAGCGTGCAATCAGCCAGAAACCTTCAAACATCACAAAAATCTCAGGTTTGGCTTTCTGAGATTGGGAGACTTGGGACGGTGATCCTTGTGAAGTGACCAGCGAAGACATTTCATCATCAGCCTCTGTATTTTGGCTTTGTTCGGCTCTGCAGTTAGTAATAGATCGGGATGCAATCATAAGCAAAACAAGGAATCGCCTAAATATCGAATCAAATAAGCAGTAGGCAATCTATCTGTATTGCTATGAGACGTTCAAACTAACAAAATCCATTCAAGAGTTTTGAGATTGATCATAAAAGAAGGAATTTACACACTATACTGTGACTTATGTTTAAAAATGAAAGTAAAACGGGCATTAGTCTGTATAGATGATACAGTCTACCCGTGTCATAATTAACAGTCAGAGATAAATCAGGATATTGCAAACCATGTCCAGAAGGATACATACATTGTAGAAGACAATTCCATTGAGCCGTGAGTATCGTCAGTGCAGATTCCTTTCGATGACAGTGCAGCAAGTTCCATCAATAGGGATGAAAACAGAAGCAGAACTGAGGCACATTTTGGAGATGTGAAAATGTATTCCAGAAATTTTAAGTCAGGAATTCATTTTCTTATTCAGAAAATCATACGTACAAGGCCCTAGCCATGCCATAGTTGCAGCAAATAATGAACCAAAAAGTTGCCCGAGTGTAGCACCGGCCCCAATGAAACCAAACAATCTTGAACCTGACTGAATTAAAAGAGTAATAAGGATATCAGAAGCAAAAGTAATCAGTTGTAGTAATTGTCAATAACTTTTAGAGCAGCTGTAAATGATACCTCACTATCCATGACATCAATTACTCTTGCCCATGTCGATGATATTGCAATGAGATTAAGCAAGGAAACCTTCAAATAGACATAATTACTCAAATCAACAACCAGTTTGAGAATTAGAATAAATGAACATGTCTATGTAGCATGAGAAATCGTACCCAAAGAAACAAGCTTATTCTCACTAATATGTAGAACCAACTGAGATTTCCCCATCCAGGAGGTTTATTTGAAACATCTTCGCTTGACTTGATTTGTACGCCAAGAAACAGAGAAAAATAAGTTCTTTGTGTGAGGAATGATTCTTAGACTAGGAAATTCAGGTGTACATACAAAGCAGCTGAGTGAAATTTCATGCTATGGTTATTTTTTCCCCTCACAATTTCATTGTAATAACTTTATCGTGCATAATTGCAAAACAACCAAGATATTAGCAATGTATATTACCTTTGAGATAGAAGCGGAATGCCCAGGGGTAGAGGCGAACCAAAGAACAAAAAAGACAAGAAGGGATAAACTAAAGAACCTGTGTATGAAAACCAAAGCCTGAAATTAAAGAGTATAGATGATAATATTAGCTTATGTCAGTGAAAAGAAATAACTGCCAGAATATTTGTAGCCCATAATGTTCTTCACAATGTTCTGAATTCTTAAAATGGAGACCTCATCATAGATAAATAAACAGAAGAAAACTGAGGACAAAAAACTGGTATTTAGTCAAGGAAAAGTTAGCTGGACCACCTTAATTTAAAGGGGTTTACTGAAGAAATACCCGAATTATTGCATTCCCTTGGTAAATATACAGAAGCTTGCACAAAGCAGACCAGCATTGTTTTTCTTCTCAACAGACAAAAGAACACAAATTCAATGATTAACATGATACTCTTAAGTAATTCATCAACTGTTCCAGTCAAACAGGAGGCAAAGCTAGCATCTTTATGACATGAAACAAACTAAAGGTATACTACTTTTTAACTAGTGAAACACTAAACCAGGAACCAATTCAATCATTGAAATAATTGAGTCGAGTTAAGCATTGCATTCATTTAAGTTTAAGAAGTGTGCCTACATCTGAACTTATTATTTGCGCCCTTCCGTTTTTTTTAAAGAAAAACTAAACAAATTATTGCGAGTGAGGAAGAGTTTAAGGAAAGGCGAAATACGGACCCTGGGCTTAGGGATGGATGGGAGGGAGAAGGCGAGGGAGGCGACGGGGGCGGCGACAAGGGTGAGGAGGAGGGAGCCGGCGAAGAGGCCCGGGAGGGTAGCGAGGCCCAGGGAGATGGCCCCCTCATCCCGCAGTGGCAGCACGGCGAAGTAGGCGCTGAGGATCTGCACAACCATCAGCCATAGACGAATCAAGGAAATGAAATGAGAAGAAGAAGAGAATGGGGAAACCCAAGCCATACGTACGAAGAAGAAGGTGGAGGCGGCGCTGATGAGCGGGGAGATCTCGTGGGGGAGGACGGACACCACTGACGCCACCGCCGCATCCCGGAGCCGGAGGCGGTGCCGGTGAGGGTCGTCGTCGTCGTCGTCATTCCAACGCCGGCGGAGGCAGTTGACTCCGTCGTCTACTCTGCTTGTCCTCCCGGCAAATCTAATCAAACAAGTGAAGTCACTCACAACAATCACCAGATCAACTCCGAGGTTGACGTCGTGTGGGGAGAATAAGAACAATATGCCACTATTTTTTTTATTTCGGATGAAATGTCACCATTAAGATAAAATTTAATGTTATATAATATATTATCTTTATAATATTTTATTATTTTAAGACCAAAACACCCTTGACTATGGAAAGAGAGACAGAGAGAGGATCGTCGGGAAGCCCGAGCGGGGATGGTGGCCATGCTCGCTCGACGACGGCGACGCGTGAGATTGGGTAGCGATAGGGGAGGAGGACGACGACGACGAGGTGAGGATGACGGACGTCGGGTTAGCCTTGACCACACGCGACGGCGTTGCGCCGAGGGATACCCGCGGTGGAGGCCTCAAGGTTTCTAGGGCTTACAGGCGCCGGGAACGACGCCGGCGTAGGAGATGTTTTATCGGGAGAAGCACACCGCCGCGAGAGGAAGAGAGAGGGTAGCACCATGGAAGGCCGAGTGTGTCGCTGCTATCATCCTCCTCCCCACCTGCGTCGCTGTCCTCCTCTCCCTATCGCCGCTCACCGCCGTCCTCCTTCCTCGTCGCCAGCGAGCACTCGGCTTCCCCAGTACTGTTCTCTCTCTTTCTCAATCCAATCAAGGGTATTTTGGTCCTAAAACCACCATTCAAAGTGAGAAAAATATTCTAAAGGTAACCTATTGAGTGATATTTTATCTTTTACATGATATTTTATTGAAACCCATAAATAGAGATATATTGTCTTTTTCTCTTCGCATGGGTGTTTTTTTCTTTTCATTTTGACGAGAGAGAGAGTGGGGTTGGGGGGCGCGCTGTTCTTTCGTATTGTCATGGCAACATTAATGCAACAACGACGACGACGATGATTTGAACTACCGTAGACGCTGTGAAAATCGCTGTATAGCTGATACATGAGCTGTGAGCAGTGTAAATGTATAAATAGTCAGTTATGTTCGCGGCAGGATCCAAGCTTTGTACAGTTTAGTTAATTTGCTCCCAGTCAGTGCAGATCAACATCTCTGTCACCAGTTTTATCATATACTCCACTATATAAATTTAGTTTCTTCAGGTCGTGTACAAATTCTCGCTCAATTAAATACTTCATACTCCCCAGCAACGAGTACACAAAAAGTAATTATAGCCACTAGTTTCAGAATTCAGATAGCAGCACAAGTATGTGCACACAATTATCGGATTATCCCCTTCACATAGTAGTATTGCATATTCATTAATAATAACCATATTTACAAGCTGCAATCACTTCGTCGTGTTCTCCATGCCAATGCCTACCAACTTGATTCGTGTATACACGCTTCCTACTACTTCATGCGTCACGCACCAATTTCCTTGCAGACAATAAGTTGAATGCCTTCCTCTTGCCTGCATCACAAGCTTGGATCATTGCGCACACATCGTTATTCTCCAGGAACTTCTCACCGTTCACCAGAACCAGTGGGACGTACTGCAGAACCATCCTCTTGCACTGTCAACATGACAACGTACGATTTCATCAACCCATGTCACTCATCATGTACGAATTAACCGAACAAGCATTATTACCTCAGAGAGAAATTGCATTTCTTTACAAGTATTTTTCAAATGTTTTACCTGCTGCTGATGACCTTCGATCTTGTTGCATTCCTTGAGTAGTAGTTGAATTATCTCAAACTGCAAACATCGCACAAAAGAAGTTAGGGCCAAATGTATGCTCATTATTTATCAATGTGATTTTCATTTTTTTGAAAACGGATCAAACCGGACTCTACATCCGGAATGGATGTACACAGCCATTATCAGTGTGATTAAGGGAGGAAAAAACAACCCATCACCTCTGCATCAGGGTCTTTCAGTTTGGACGTAATTTCATCGATGATGTGGTGGCAGAATACGCATGTGCTTTCACTTGTCACAGCTGATAAAAGAGCAGTGTCTCTGCAGAGGCCATACTGTTTGCAGAACTCATCTGGCTTGATCTCAGCAATTTTTGCAAAGACAAGAGTTGCATAGGAGTCCATAATCTCAAGACACTGCAGACATACAAAGTGATCATGTTAAACTACTATTGTTCATGGAATATCTTTCCTGCTTGGTACTTTAGTAAGGGAATCAAATTCCTACATGTGTCATATCTTTTGATCAAACTGGTTGTATTTCTAATATACAGACACAATATATAAGATCTAACAAACCAAATCAAAAGGAAAGAATTACCTTTTGCTCAAAGGAGAATGTCTGAGAGCAAGTGTCATGAAGGATAGTCATTATCTTATCTTGTATTTGTTTCTCGCTAAGAAAGTTGACAGCTTCACTTGTGATGTTTTCACAAGCTGAGCACAGTGAGCT
Organism: Oryza australiensis; assembly: GCA_019925245.2. Classification (NCBI taxonomy): domain Eukaryota; kingdom Viridiplantae; phylum Streptophyta; class Magnoliopsida; order Poales; family Poaceae; genus Oryza; species Oryza australiensis. The sequence continues at coordinate 1,031,053 of JAIFGZ020000724.1, read as the reverse complement.
GTGCTTGCTCCTCAGAAGAGTTACAGGTATCTTGGTCGACGCAATTTCCCTTTTGTACATTGGGCTAGCATCCCCGACCTCAGTTGTTTTTAGATCAAGGACAACTGAGAAGGAATGAATAATAAACAAACAAACAAATAGAATGAAAACAAGATCGTGAACTTTGGTGCTACATAACTAATTTTTCCTAAATAAAATATCATGAAGGTCATCAGCGAAAAAAATCTATTACATATTTAAAAAGTAATGTTGCTAATAATTGGTAAGCACATTCTCATTTCTGTGAAGCTGGGACTAGCTAATTCCTGTCACATTGTGTGATATTGCATGTCTAGCCTTGTTGTATGTACCCATAATCCTTTTTATGAAGAAGTATGCACCCATAACCAGTAATCGGTGTTGCAGAAATAAAAAAGGTAACATTGTTCAAAACACACCATAACTAGCATAAACAAATAATAACAAGCCCAGGTTTAACATATGAGAGAAATCAGAGATGCCAACAATGAGATTAGGCTATCCTCTTTTCTCTCTGAAAAAAATATCCTCGATAACTTATTGTGACAACAAAGGTTTATCATTGTGTACCAATGTATGAGATGAACATGGGACTTGGTAAAGAGTGCATGGAAAGCATGAACAAAAATAAAGGATGCATTTTGCAGGCAATGAATAACCAGGCTAAGAGGATCAGTAACAGGTTACCCTCAAGTTGAACTTCAACCAAATAAAATACCCACAGAAGCTGCCAATAAATTTTAGAATGATAGTTTACTACGCACAATAAAAAAAATTGTCCCATTTTCCCTTGAGAATGTTTGGCATGTTCGTTCCAATCTGCATGCAGGAGGAGCATAGGTAAGGAAGGGAAGGTGTTTGATTAGGGCGTACCAAAATCATTGCCTTGACCTTGAGTGCTCCGCAGGTGACGATTAACAGGAGTAGAAGAAAGGAAGCAACTTTGAAATCCATCGCCTCTTTCTTGCAGCAATTGACCTGTTACGAAATTAGGACTCTGGTTTTCAGTAATCATCAAAATTAAACTGAAACGGAAGGGAAAGAAAAGGGGGGGAGAAGGTATGTGTGTGAGGAATAATTGGGGATTAATCACAGATAGGCCGGCCAAATCTAATCTAGGAGAGAAGAAAAAAGGGGGCCAGACCGGGAATCCAATCCACACATACCGATATCATCTCAAGAGAGGAAGCAGCAGAGGGAAGAAGAAAAGAATCGAGCTAGAGAAGAGGGGGGAATCGAAAGGGGAAAGAAAACTCACCAATCGAAAGCGGCGGGGACGTGAATCCAATCCTTCTGCTTTGTTGGTTTGTAAAAAAAAAAATCAATCTTTTGCTGCTGCAATTATAGAGTGCTTCTGATCGATTATAATAATAACAAGGGGATCGAAGAAGCAGAGAGGATTAATTCCTTCGTATCGTGGGGTGGTGTGGTGTCTTGTCTGTTGCGTGCAGGGTATGAATTCGTGGAGGAAAAGGGCAAAAAAAAAAACAGATTAGAACGTCGAATAGGATTGGATAGTTGAGTCGGTTAATTAGACACTGACTGATTGGTTCATGCGGTTGGTTGTTGGATTTGGACAGAACTGGGCTTGATCTGTATCAAATGAGATGCGGCCCAATAGAATTAAGGAATAAAGGCCCATTGATACTGAAGTAATTAAAAAGAAACCTATTTTTGTTCGTCGACAGCAGGGTTCGAACCTGCGCGGGCGAAGCCCAACAGATTTCAAGTCTGTCTCCTTAACCACTCGGACATATCGACGCCTTTGTGTAGAGTTAATTTTTTTATTTTAGATTGATAATTAACTCAACCGCGTATATGATGATGATAGAAAGGTCCAAACATTTTGTTAGATTGTCAAATCAATTCCTACTCCAGCTAAACATACACTATATTTCCACGTACAAGAGTCGACATTGACTTTGCCTTTCTTTTTTTTTCCCTTTGAATGTACTTTGCCTTTCATTTTACTCATGCAATTCATTTTTAGTTATAAAAGCCTTTTCAGTCTTTCAGACAAGTTCCATCGTGCTATGGTCCAAACCTAACCGATCATTTAGCACCACATAAACTAAGCATATGTTACATTAAACAAATCACATAGTAATATCATTATTTTAAACGAACATAATAATACTAATACATAAACACATGAAAGAAAGGTAGATGTTGCAAACATATCCTCAAGAAACACGATACAATGCGCATTTGCGCTACTGGTCCTGGACACTGCCTCTTAATCACTTAGTTAATTAATCCTTCTGCAGTTCTTCCTGATCTCTCCGTTTGATCCCGTCAACGGCGAGATGTCCCCCATCTTGATCATGCCCGTCACAAAATCTGCAAAGAATGTGCTCTGGCTACTTATGTAAGACTGAACCAACGCGTCAGTAGCTCCGCCATTGAAGAGCTCCTGATCAGAGTGCAGAAGCCCCTTCTTGACGACGAGGTTCTTGTAGTAGTTGTTCTCGAACACGGTTGGGGTCTGAAGATCCAGAGGTGCCAGGTTATTGTCACCTGATCCTGAGTTACGAGGGCAGCCTGATTGCCTCCTCATCGCAAAGCCACTGTCGATGTTGGTTTCGTTGTATATGTGAGCTCTGAAGTTTGTGCATCGTGCTTGTCCAATGGTGTGAGATCCTGCATGTACAATATGAAATCATGCTATACTTAGGGCCTGTTTGACGAGAGAATCGGTTTCAGATTTAGTATTTTTCTTCGAAAATCCACCAAACGATTAAAAATGAGAAACATTTATTAGAGAATCAGCACGAAACATTCTTATTTTTGTAACTAGAAATGAGAATCAGCTTTAGTTAGTTTCGTCGGATTCTGAAAGAAACATTTCTTCGAGAATAACTAGAAACGTTTCTACACTTCTTTGAGAATCCAAAACCGTACCAAACGCGTCTTAGTTTAGGCGTGTGTAAGAATAATTTAGAATAGTTAAGAGCTGGCTTTTAGGTCTTTGCTTCTGTACAATATTGTGAATATTTTTATTTCAGAAAGAAAGTATAGATTCTTCATCATTCGCTAATTTTAATTGGAAAAAAGAAAATAAAAGCAACATTATTCGATCACATTATTAACAAAAGGAACAAAAGGAGCATTATCTGTGGTTGTAATTAACTTGATGGGTAACCAGGGTTTATCAAATTTATTCTTGCTTTTGGGTTTTTAGGAAACAAATTAATTTTTGCTTTTGTAATTTAGCCAATTCCCGGCATGTGATGGCAGACTGATCTTTTCGATCGGCAGCAGTCTGTACTAATTACTGAACCTTAAAAAGAAAAGCTGTACTGTTTCTTCAGAAGCAAATTAACCCATATCGATCGACAACGCCGACACGACCCCGTTAGGAGTACGTCATTACCTCAAAGTAACTTTATGTCATCCCGTCGACAACCATTCTTACCGACTTTGCTAACAGGTTTTGTTTGGTTAACAAGTAACAAGAAACTGCAGGTAAAACAGATGACCCTGCTTCTTTCTTTCTTAAGAAAAAATGGGGAGAAAAGGGGGAACTCAGAGATCGTACTACTAGTTGAATCAGAGATGTTTATTTAGACTTTGGTAAATTAATCATCTTGTCAAAGTAGTACTAGTATGCTTTAAAGTCAAAACGTAGCTATCTGTTCCGTTTGCGTGGTACCCAGCTGTATTGTATATAAACTATTTATTCAGAAACAGAGTGTGAAATGAAGTTGTTCCGATCCCTTTTTCTCTTGTAGAAGGGACTGAAAGATCGAACAGTTGTCGATGCTTGTTCGTTTTGTTATGTGAAGGAATTGATGCTTGCTTTTTTAAATACTTGTATTGGTTAGTTAACAAGGCTTAATTGGATGCTTAGTGGGAAAGCTTTGAAACAAAAATATAACAGCTAGCATGCAGTCATCAGTGATGATTGATTGATTACCGGAGAGAGCGACCATGTCCCTCTGGGAGAGGCCCTGCGCGGCGAAGAGGGAGGTGAGGTTGGCGAGTCCCGACGTCGGCGGCGGGATGTTGTTGTTGGCGCCGCTGAAGCTCGCCGTGCGCGAGTCTCTCCGACCAACCTTCACGTCCCAGCTCGGCCCACCCAGCTGCGCGCATGTACCAGTTTCAGTTTCAGTTTCAGTTTCAGTTGAGTTGCAACGCATGGATAGCTAGAGACAAGTGATGACGTACGATGGCGACGCTGTCCCTGGCAGCGATGGCGAGGATGTCGGCGCAGGAGACGACGCCGGGGCAAATTCTCTCCACCGCCGACTTGATGCTGTCGATCACCTCGAACCCTCTGACGGAGCCATTGTTGGGATTCGCCATCTTCTCGCCGGTGAAGCTCGGCGTATCGTCCAGCAGCAGCGAAGCGTCGCAACCCTGCCAGCCAGTATCATTCATACACGCACAGATGGAGCAATTGATTAATCGACCATAAATTTGCATGATCGATCAATGTGTGCGGGCATATATGCGTATCAGCGTATATTACATACTTGCACGAAGCAGTCGTGGAAGAAGAGGCGGACAATGGAGGCGCCGATGCGCTTCTCCCTGGCGATGGCGGACTGCATCCCGCCCTTCACTGCGTCGAACACTCCCGGGCACGAGTATGAGTAGAAGCTCGGCGACAGCTGCGCCGACGAGCCGCCGGCGACCGCGAGCACCGCCACCATCACGACGAGGGCGGCAGTGACGCGCCTTGCTGACGAAGTCAGCTGAGCCATATTGCTCAATGGACTAGCAGGTAATGTGATATTGGTAAGCTTAATTAGCTAGCTTGTTGATTTGGTGAGTACACTAGTGCCTGGAGATAGCAGAGCTGTGGTGTGCGGTGTATTTATAGCTGCACAAGTGCAGAGACAGGCTTAATTATTAGTTGTACAGGCACAAGAGCACGTAGCTAATCAACTAATTAAGTAGAGTATGAATTAATTTGATTAGATTGCGTCATGATCATCTCTCGATCGATCGATCGATCGATACAGTATGTCTTAATGTTCACCTACTCTGTTGGACTTTGAGTTGATCATCAAACCGTCCATGCCGAATGCCGATGGCCGTCAGAGAATCAGACGCTTCACACTATGCAAAGCCTGCAGCTTCAGCTAGCTGCACTGTCTAACGGTCCTTTTGCTGTGACCTTTTTTCTTATATTGTCAGGAATTGTGGAGTAGCCACGTATACTAGTCTACGTACCATTCTTTTTTTCTTTTGCAGTTTCAGAAAAAGAAAAAAAAGAATGTACGCCAACTTTTAACTAGGATTTGGTACGTGAGAACACTTGGACCGCGTCCAACAGTTCTACACGCTTAAGTAAAGCTAAAGCATCACCATGCATTGCCTACATGTATATGCATATATAATGCATAGTATATATGTGTGTCCTTCCTTTCTCTTTTTCTTCTTTTTTTCCTAAGGGAGGCTAATTAACATGCAGTTAACAAGCTGCTCATTATCAAATGGTCGATCATGGTAATCAAAGTACATGGCCTTGGAACCACCATTAATTCTCAGGCCATTGAAACTCGCAAGTAGCTACATAGACGTTCATGGTCAAAATATGTCTACGAGGGTCGACAATTCAGTCGTACTAATACTACAGATTACTCACCTTTCAAGTTACTGCTAGTATATGCAGCCAGCAAAAATTCTTTAGCTTTACTAACTCGGATAACTTAAAATAGTATATGTGCAATGCAATAAGTTCTACCTGCCCAGAGCATGGGTGCTAGCTTAGGCAGGAGTCCAAGCTGTTTGGCTGACGAATTTGACCTGCATACGTCCATTCCGGTTAGGTTTGCTTCGCCATTTTGTTATAATTAAAAGTAGTCCGCGCGAATGCGTGGGGCATACATTTTAAGTTGTGTAATAAAAATATCAACTAAATTATATCTATGCTACATTTAAAAATTTATGATTCCTAAAATATTCTTTATCAGTATTGCTTAAATATTTTTCAAACTATTTATGTCTCTATATTATATAATAGTAATTTAGTGCTTAATCATCTTTGAAATAAGAAGACAGCCTTAGTTTAATTTCGAAACAGGTTTCACAAATTAAGTGTAAATTAAAAGTAAGGTGATCTTTATAATTGATTGTTTAGGGACTTTATGTTTTTAGTAAATATTAAAAACCAAGATGGGTTTCATTTGTATAATCAAGTTATCGCTCTCTAATTAGTTCATTATGTAATAGTTATGGTAATGGATGTTTTACTTAGTTTAAGTGAGAGCTAAGAACCTATGTTTATGTTTTTCTAGGAATTTTATAAATTTTTCTATAATTAGTTCACTTTGCTTCCATTTGTATTTTCTATCTTATTTCATACAATCTTATTTTAAGTTCATATTTTGTGGGATGATAAACTAGTGGCAAAGTGTTACATCTTATATATCAACAATTTTCTAAGAGAAATGAATTATTTTTTATAAACATCTATTTCTCATTATTTATTTTTGATGGAGTAGGGTGATTTGAGACTATGTTAAATACACATGCTTGTAGAGTCCAAATCTATTATAAGTATAGGAAACAACCTATATAGAATCATTTTCTATAAGTATACGAAGCTTTACATAGCCTATCAAGAACACGATTGGATGGACCAAATATAAGCATCATCATTTTTGGAATATGATTTTTTATGATTGTTACATTATTTAAAATATTTAAATTCTGTATGAAATTTATAATTAAATATTAAGAATTATGTACTCGAAACCAACCTCTAGAAATATTTTGTTTAGCTAGAGTACACTTGGCGTGAATTAAGTACCATGAGATTATATAATTGTTTATATGATGCTTATAATGTCTATCCACTTGCCATAATTATTACTGTTTTATGCTATATCAGTTAGAAATCATAGTTTATGATAATATTTTAAAATAAATAGTTAATTTTTATCAGCTTATGACATTGGATTATTTATAAATAATTTTCAGTTAAAGACCCATATTAATTATATTTTGACTTCCAAAAGAAATATGTTATTGTAAATTATATTTTTACTTTTTTATATCATTTAAAAAAATATTACAAATTTGAAAAAACAATGATATAGATTTTACCGGCTAAAAATATTTTTAATGATTTTTCTTCACATAATCACATCTATGTATCATGTATGCTTACCACTGTTGGAATACTAGTTAGAATATCAATCAAATAGTTTCGAAAATTTCAAAATGATTTGAGAATCTTAATCCCACACGAATGAAAATTTATATTAGATCAACTTAAGAAAATAACACAACTAATTATATCGTTTGCATTTTTACATATGTAGATTCAAATTAGTGTTGTATATTTGTTAAGTAATATTTGAATTATAAAATATGATGTGATTTTTTAAAAGTTGTTATGAAATTAATAATTACATGTCAAATATTGTCTGTCGCATTGTATTTTGTATTAAAATATATAGCCAACATAATTAATCAATATAAAATCACAACAAAATAAACAATAATACGTTCTTTTAGTAAAACGATTGATCAAAAATATATAATAAAAATTAATAGTAATATAAATATATTATGGGATATCTCAAGTAAAAATTAAAAATTAAAAGAAGGTGAATGGGGAAGAAAAAGATGAGTACGATACTTGCGTACTTACGTGCCAAGTACCTACGAGCGAGGGAGAGGAGAGGGCTCGTAGGGAGAGGAGAGGGAGAGATTAAATTCTGTTTTTAATCTAATTTAATGGTCTAAAATAATGGATCATCAATTTAAATAAAAATTAAAGGCTAGATGTTTATAATCTATTAGAATATCACGTGATGGTTTAAGAGTGTTTATAAAAGGTCACATGATGATATGTACAGATGTATCTGCTCATATATCATTATTTTTGTTTGTTATGCATGCTGTTGTAAGATTTTTGTAGGTGTTGTTTTGGGTCAAAGTATTGGTACTTAATTTTAGTGCGGTTCACACAACCCTAATTAACCACCCACTTTAGAGGTTAATTTCTATTGGTTAATTTGAGGCCTGTGACAAGTGCATGCGTACTGATCGATCTCCATGATCTTGCTTTTTAGTCCAAGGGACCTGATGCACTACATGCATGTTCCTTTGATCTTACGAGAAGTCTAGTAGCTAATTAACTAGCAACTGCAATAGAAACATATGCAGATGAAATGTCTGTGTCACTGATTTGCTGAGATTCTGTCTGGATGTCCTAGTTGATCAATAACCATCACGCACAAGTGCACACACCATATTTGATTATATGTCAGTTTGATTCTTTTCTGGAGAACGAGGCAGGAGCTAGCATCACCAATCCAAGATAAATAGTTTACACGGCTCAGCTGGCTAGTGTAAGAGCAAGTTGATTTAAGCTAAACGAATGACAGGGGGAAAACATTAGAAAAAGCTAGCACGATGAGTTCACCTATCTTTCATCTTCTATATTTCTTCCTAGTTACTGGTAGCTCTGCTATCAGCTAGAACAACACAAGAGCTAATTAACCCCAACAACAATGGCCAATTTAATCTACCTCCATGTTCTGCATGCCGTATACATAGCCGTAGAAGTTCAGGCCCCAACACATCTGAAGAAGATTAGAATACTCATGATGATACTCAGGTGCTTAGTATACTAGTTAGATACTCGTGGTGCGTAACAACGAAAATCTAAATATAAAGTAATATGTATGTTATTTTTCTCTTCTTCTTTTACTAAAGGAGATAATATTATTTTCATCTAGGAAGCCTGCTTTTTAGGTACACGTTTTTTTTTTGACAAATCGAATTTTGAACAGCGGTTCATCTTGGGAAGGCCTTTTCTTGGGCAGATGATCTTTTTGGTAGATAGGTTTATGAACGTTTGTGTTTTTTTAGGTACGTGGGTTAAGCGCCGCTCGTGGTGAGTGTGGGAGGACGACGGCAAAGAGTAGTATAGATTTATCAGAGATATGTGCATTCTTTGGAAAATGATATGATAATACGCATGATGTATATGTTTTACAATTTTGGATCTTGGTTCTGATCAATACACACGGGTGTACCTGAACGTAATCAATCTGGTATCTGCGCGCAATTTGTCACGACGAAACTAATGGAAAATATTTGGCAGTTATACCTACAACATACCACAGTATTACGATTACAAAAATGATACATAAACACCATATTTATTTTCAGGATTATACTCCCTGTCCTTTTTAAAAAACTAAACCAACATAAGAACTGTCAATTACATTTCAATAATTTCAATAAGTAGAAAAAACATAAACGGGTTATAAGAAAACGTACAACATATGTCAAAAAAACAAAGGATGGAGCCCAGCATATGCGCATCGGTTCCAAACTTGATATAAAAGTAACATGACATGTACAACTTCACAAATATGTGTTATCAATTATTGAACTTGCCGTATAGTGACACAAGAGCTCCGACCTTAAGATGGACACATAATCTAAATCTATCTGTTATCGTGGTAGCAGTTAATGCCTTAATGGCATCGACTAATCGCTTGCTTAATTGACTTCTAGAGGAAGGAGCAGTAAATTAAGTTAGTTTTTACTACGGAAAGGGTATACAACATATAAAATCATTTTTACAGGAGACCTACCTTACTATATAAACGGATCAGATTGTCATTCTCAAATAGCCACCTGCTTTATGATGAGCGGGTACGATGGACGTCCGTCTGCCCAAATACATCTTTGCAGGCGAATCCACCTGCGAAAATATATCTTCATAAATTGGATTTTATAGGTTGCGCCCTGCAAAATATATTTCGCAATATTAAAAACCGATAGCAGAGCCTGGCCGCCTAAGTTATGAGATCCATATGCAAAACCATTTTGCAATATTAAAAATCAAAAGCAGAGACTGATGTTAGTGCCAAAATTTGATAAAGTTGCTTTACGAGTTTGGTTAAGAAAAGAGATCAACCATGCGATAGAAATTTATCCAAGAGATTGAGTTCAAAAGGAAAACGTGAGCTTAATTTATCTATTAATTAGATATGATTTAGTGATTTTCCTTTTTATCTTTAAGAAAATATGTTTAGTTTCCGATGAGGACATTATGTTTTTCCTTTTATCTTTAGGAAATTTTATGTCGTGTCCAATTAGAACTTATATCGGCCTATGGGTATAAATATATACACATAGGATCTTTGTAATCTATCTTCACAAATCAATACAAATTTACTTTTGGCGCATCTCACCTTAGTCTTCTAGATTTTATTTCGACAATTTCTTGTTTTCGAGCATGGGTTGTATTGATTAAGTTCGATCTCTGGCAAGAAGTGAGTTTCGTCATCTTCGCTTGCACTGGCGTGGTTAGGACTTTCTCGGTTGAGTCCGATATTCTAATCGGGCCAACGCAAGCGTTGCTTATCCGGTATATCATCTTTGTCTTTAGTTCTATTACTGTTTATAATCACATCTCGCTAGTTAGGTATTCCTCGATTAGGTTCGATATTCGATCAAGTTGATGTTTCTTTAAACATAATATAGCTTTAGATAGATTTATTATATCCATCACATTAGACAACTCATTGAGTATTAGATTATCATATACAATTTCGTGTTGCATCGGTTAAGTCCGACCTACTAGATTGTTATTGATAATACAAGTCTTATTAAGCCGATATGTTTATGCTAATGTTTCATCGGAGGGTTAGCCGATTTTGTCTGATGTGTTAAATTTCTCTTTGATGATTTTACTGTCTTGGTTAAATTTAAACGCATGATCGCTTTGATCGTGTCATATCGGTTGGTTTAAATCTATCGACAATTATTAATCTTATGTTGTATCGTTTAGGTCCAACCTATGAGGTTGTAGTTGTAAGTTAGATTTATTTAAGTTAGTAGACATCAATCATTGTTTTATCGGGGTTTCAGCCGATGAGTTATCTAGACGTTGCATCGACTTATAAGGATTATATACAAGATGATTTTAGCCAATTGCAGCAAATGTTTCATTGATTACTTAATACATGGATTTAATGACATCGGATTACTAGCCGATGTAAGCTTTAATCATCAGATCAGTACTTATTCTATCATATCATTATTGGCTGATTGGTTTATTATCTTATTATATTATTATCAGCCGATTGCTTCTATATCATTATTTATCTAAGTATCAGAATCTACATCGGACATATAGCCAATTGTTCAAAACCCTACCAACATTGGCTATCGACTGGCATCTATAACTATTGGATATCGGCTATCACGGTATCGGTCGATTCTACATCAGGCTATTGGTCATCGGTTGATACATTTTTCTTTGGATCTCTCAGCAAGACCCGGGCTTCGTTTCATCGACATCGATTTTGTCGCTTGTAGGATCAAACCGACTAGCACGCCCGCATCTCAACAATATTTTAGGACCTGCACTGAAGCTAATCAGATCTCCTAGGCTGTTGTGTGTATCGACATAGTTCGCATCAACATAGACTTGGCACCATTGGCCGGTCGTGAATTTTTTGTCAACACCTGGCCACCTAAGTCTGTCCGCCTCCGCCTCCTCCTCTCCTCCTCTTTCTCTCCCTCTTCCTCTCCCTCTCCCTCTCCCTTAGCCTCTCCTCCTCTCAAAATACAACGACAAAGTGGTGTGGCCCGTCCCTCCTCTCCTCGTCCTCTCCTTCCTAGATTCGGCCGCAGGGGGTAGGGCAACGACGATAGCGAAAGAGGCCGGGTACGGCAACGCGGCTCTCCCCTTCCCTTCCTCTCCCTCCCAGATCTGGCCATAGAGGAGAGGGCAGCGACGGCGGCCATAGCAAGAGGCACGACCCTCCCCTCCCCTCTCCTCCCTTTCTCCCTCTCCTTCCCAGATCCGGGCGGCGGCGAAAGCCGGGTGTGACGGCACAACCCACCCCTCCCCTCCCTCTCCCTTCTAGATCTACCCAGAGGGGGGAGGGTGGCAATGACGGCCACAGTAGGGGGCGGCAGTGGGGGCGCGTCCCACCCCTCCCTTCTCGCTTCCTCCCAAATTCGGTCAAAGGGGAAAGGGCGACAACGGCAGCGACAGCCGGTGCACGACCCTCCCCTCCCTTTTCTCCCTCCCTCTCCCTCTCAAATCCGTCCAGAGGGGGAGGCGGTGTCGAGAGCTGAAGACGGGGTAGGACGGCAGTGCGCCCTTCCTCCTTCCTCCCTCCCTCCCAAATCCGATTGGAGGAGGTAGGGCAGCGGTGGTGGGTGGCGGGGATTTTAGGCAGTGTGGCTGTAGCGCCTACCAAGATGGAGAGGCAGCTTTCGAAAATCATTTTTACAGGAGGACCAATATTTTCGCAGGCCTTGAACTTATAGGCAAGGTGGATGGCCGCCCGACAAAAAATCTGTTTTGGCCGCCTGCAAAATCACGCCGTTGATAGGAAATACATTGCTTCCTTCGTCCCACTCGCTAATACACGCACACGTTTTAAGATTTAACTCTTCAAATATTTGATCAATAAATAGTTTATTAATAAATTAAATTTACTTTCATATAATTATGATTCTTCGTTGCTATAAACGATGTAGTATATAACAGTGTTAATGAGTGGAATGGAGGGAGTATGAAATTAACTAGCAGGACAGCCTTGTTTGGTGGAGTGTCAGAATTAAGAATCAATTAGGCAAAGCAAGCAGCTGATGCAGTACAAAGATTTGATATGGATCGTACTCACCAAACCTAAAACTCAACGTCGTACGTGTACTCCCTCATTGCAGAGTAAACTGCAAATCCATCCTTAGCCATGCATTCAGTCTGCAAACATCATACTGCACCATGCATGCATGTGATTAATTGAAGTAGTGGCATGGACAATGGCATTTCAGTTCTTGATTTAACCAGTAGCTCAGATGTCTCGACAGGATGTTTTTAGGAGAAGGCTGCACTTTAGCAAGAAACCTTTTCTGGAACTACCTAGCTAGTACTAATTAACCATGACAAAACGTCTTATCTCTTGTATACTAGTAGCATGGTAGAATTTTAGCGTTCGAGATGGCTGCCGAATGCAGGTAGCGGGTTTATTTGCTTTTGGACCGCAATCAATGGAGGTTTTGGCTGACCAAACAATACCAAATCTGCATGCATGTCTAGTACTTTAGTATACTGCAAAAGGAAAACAGTGACCATGCATCTGCAGTATATTAACAAGTCAATGGTCTACAGTGTGCTAGTAATTAAGCTAGACCAGACAGGCTAACATTAACAAAAGCAAAGAGTTGATGTAAGATGTAAAGAGACTGGTCAACAATCAAAAGATGGAGATTGGGCAAATGCAAGGCTAATAAGTTTCATCATGCATTCTTGTCGACATAAAAGAGATGATTCCCCGAAAAAAACATAAAAGAGATTATATGAGTTGCATCTGAAAGATTGTCATAGAGATACGTATCCCACTACATGCAAACAAATGTAGTACATCGATCATGCCCCTCAGGATAAGGGTTTGTGAAACCATCTAAGGAGGGGTTATCGCACCCCGCGGTATGATGGTTACCTTGGTAACTGCCAAAAATCGTGTGAATTTCACTCTCAAATTCTTAAATTCGAACCACGCGGTTTGGTCATGGTTACCGCACAATTTCATACGTAACCACGATACGAGGGGCAGGTACCACGGTTTGTTTGGCAGAAAAAATTAACATTAAAAATATAGAAAAACACTAATGTGTGAAGAAATTCGGGATTAGAAATATATAGGATACTTGCAAACCTAACTTGTGGATATAGAATACAAAAATTCATCAAGACCTTTTGTATACTATAGACTTTGAAGCAATTCAATAATGTGTTGCATAATAATTCAACAACCTCACATTTCAAAGCATAATTATGTCCACATGTAGCTAAAACAATAGAGTCCACAATATAATGTCCATGACTACAGATATGATAGTTCATATGACAAGCGAGATAAATATACAAGTTATAGTTTAAAACAAAATAAAAATACAAGTACATACTGACATAAAGCATAGCTAGGTGTTCTACTGATTATATGTCATGTTGTACTCCTTTATGGACATAAGCATCAAACCATGTAAGTGAAGCAACCCCGCCTTGTATTTCTGCCAACTTTGATCTATCCATGAGACTGTTGATTGCCATTGATCGTACAATTGAGCATATCACTGGGGCTCTTACCACTCATATACCCATGTAGGAGGAGGATAATTAGAAGCAGTTGGACGGTTGTACACCTACATTGAATATCCACTTTCAATGCTAGAGGTACCGAATAAGCCGTAGCTATCTTATGGTGTGTCAAGTTGTTGTTGCTATCGCCAACCCCTGGAGTAATGGTAGTTCATTGAGAGTTTGGAGCACCATGATCCTAGTCCTGAGTAGCATGAGTGAACTCAGTTTCACATGCAAATCAAATAATATGAAGAAAATTAACCAGTCATGAATTGTATAGTAAGGGTTGAAATAGTAAGTAAACTACATCGTACCAGTGAATTGAATTAGGTTGTGGTGATCTGACTATATTGTGTGACCTCTAGAAGGCACATCAGTGATCTCTTGGCCTCTTTGACTACCTTTGTCTCCGTCATCTGTACCAGTTCTTGAGCTACTATCATCGGACTCTTGGTAGTCTAGGCTTCCTTGTGTCTCATCACTGCTATCAACATTCCTCGACCGTGTTGCTGGACCTTTTTTGGATGGAGGTTGTTTTGGCCGCTATCGAGTATTCCTTTTTTCCAATATGACTATCACCTATAGTCATATCAGCCCACTCAGCAATAGTAGAAGCTTATGTGGTCTTGCGCAGGTAAGTTAAGTCCACTAGGTTGGCTACAAGTGGACTAGGCACGGGAGCGTCACTCTTTGTTGAGTCCTCATTTAGTTTAGGGCAAGCATTGGACCAAGCATTGTCCAATAGTGTCGTAGGATGATAGGTCCGCTAGTCTTTGAAGGGGATCGTCAATCCTTCTTTCGTACTTGGACATTTGCTTGTTGAATTCGAAGACGAAGGCTGTAGTTGACATAAACTAGCTTGTTGAGCTTTTTTTGTGTAAGTTTATTACGGACCTTGGTATGCATGAATGCGAATGTGCTCCAATTCCGTTCACATCCACTTAAAGAGCAACACTGACCAGTTGAAGAAGGTATGTTTTCACCTATAATTAACATATAAAAAAATTAGTCACTAATCTTTCCGTAAAATATGAATCCGTACTAACTGCATACGTATCCCACTTGTGTCTCTCACCGTGCTGACAAAGTATAGATTATCGATATTTCTTGCATGGATGCCTGAGGTAAAGAAGAACTTTGCCCATGACTCACCAATGACCTTCCTATCTTGCTTTTTCTTCTTTGTGAAGAATCTTGTATCAATGCATGTCTCGCACAAGGCAATTGGCAAAATGCTAGATTGTAATCTCTCACACAGCAGGTGACTCCCTTTGAGATGTAGCCGTTCGTAGCAAACTGGCAATTGGGTTACTTTTACCTTTTCGTGCCTCAGGTTGAGCGGATCCACTGCCACCGCGATGCTTATATGTGCCACCACGATCCTCCACATCCCTCCTAAAATTTTCCTCTTGTCGTGAGGATTGCATGGCCGCTTCCATTTGTTCCTCCTCGTTGGCATCACCTGTTAGGTCATCATAGTTGACCCTTGCCACTTCAACTGTTCTTGATCTACCACTCTTACGCTTGACACCTGAATATTTTATCCTGTCCAACTCACACTTGAAGAATTCACGGACATCTGGAGGCACTGAATTGCAATATGTTGTCCTCTTCCCATTTTCAACCAAGTGAATTTTAAGTCGAGTTGCCCCACCGACGCTCTTTTTCTGATGACAATCTTACAACGAAATCCTGGTGGTATGTTCTTCCCATGCTCCCACACAACGTCTCTACTATCTGCCATCTCCATCCTGAATGATATGGGAAAAATACGGCATTATGAAAGAAATCACCAAGGCGACATAGCTACCCTTATGTAACATAATAACAAATAACACGTACCTTTTGCACATCACTAGTTCACTACAAACCATATTTGATCTATTTCACCACACTTCATATGTCAACAAACAATCTTTCCCAATATAAGTACTCTACAACTTAGAAAACTATAACTTGCACAACATTCAACATTTGCACAAATCTATGACCATGGTTCAACCGCGGTAACCGTGGTAGGAATCATGGTTACCGCGCGGTATTATGCGGTAATCGCCGGACTAAAAGGCGCTAAGGTCGACCTCTATACGACGGTAATCGAACATGCGCTATCGCGGTAACCACACATTTACCACGATTAGGGCGAGAATTACCTTCACATCACGCTTCTAGACAATAACTATAGCTTCCCCGCGGTTACCACCACCTACTGTGCGGTTACCGTGACCGTTGGCATGTAGGTGGTGGCTCTGGCGCCGCCCCGCCCTCCCACTAACACGCTCGCCTCTTCCAGGGACTCTCACCCCGTGTCGACAGAGAGAGAACGAGAGAAGAGACCCAAAAAATATTTTCTCCTCATTTGGACCTTAATGGGCCAGATGAACAGTGCAAATCAAGACCTATTATTTTATTTCTTTTTTCCATTTTGCAAACTACTCTCGGTTTTACCCTCAAAAGTGATTTTATCTTAATCTTTTTTAAAAAAATCTTCACCATCTGTCAATAAAATTCAATAACTACATCCATGATTTTTTTAATTTTTTTGAAATTTTTTGAAAATTTTGAATTCGCCCAAAATTCATTAAACTCTACCACTGGTAACCCTTACCGCGTACCATAAGATAAACGTGGTTAACGATGGTAAGAGAAACCCTACTCAGACCGAATGAATATATATATATATATATATATATATATGTATGTATGTGTGTGTATATATCCCTTACAAACCAGTGTTATCGGAATTATGCAAATCACTTTTGAACTTAATGGAGTCTTCAGAAGTTCTCGTAAGCAGGGAATGTTATGTACCATGCAATTAAGCATCAAAATTTTGTTTTCGAGACAATTCTAAAGATAGCCAAAATCGACTATTGTTTATGAGATAGAAAACGATGTATAAGATAGAAACTACAATTTCACTACTTTGTTATAGGTCACGTACGAACCTTAATCATGGGATTTAAGTGCAAAGATTATGAACTTGGTCTGTTGACCTCGAGAAACCACTTAGTCTAGATTCAACCACTATATATGTCTTTATATTCTTCTCGTCATCTTCTTTTCACTTTCCTTTTAGATCGAGTCGAGAAGCTTAAAGCAAAGATTCAGATCAAATAGTCACACAAACAAAAAATAATATTAACACATGATAAATTAGGTTTTAATTATTACAAACTTAAAAATAGATATATTTAATATTTTAAAGCAACTTTTTGGAAACATGTCATTTTGTTATTTAGTAGTTTGAAAAAATACTAATAAAAACCAAGATAAATCTTAATCTTAATAAGAAAATAATACTACCTAATTGTTACATCCAACATATCATACCACCCACCACGTGTGCTAGCACACCTCGTTAGTGTTGGTCACCATAACCCATCATCTTGCAAGGTCACGTCTTTTTATTTTATCTCTGCTCTCCCTCGTGTCATTAGTGAAGGCCAAACGGACAGCCCGACCCGACATGGCATAGGCCCAGCCGCACGGCCCATTTTAGCACGGCTCGTTTGGTCCGCTTCATGAAACGGGCCGTGCCGTGCCGGCCCACGTGCCTAGGCTTCGGCCCAAGCACGACACGCCGGTGGCCCACGGCCGTGCCAAGCCCACGTGCTCTTTTTTACAATTTTTTTAATAAACAAACATAAGTTTTAAAAATAAAAATTAAAAATAAAGTTTTTTTTAAAAAATAATACACAAATTTGAATATTACTTACATCTTTCCAATCGAGAACTTCAAACTTCTGCGATCAAACTATTGAACTATTTAAACTAATTTTGATTTTTAACAAAATATGAGCAAATTTTGTCAAAATCAAAAAAATGGACACTTGAGAGCAAAGAGAGCACTTGAGAGCACAAAATGAAAAGTGAGGGGGAGGAGAAATGGTTAGGTTCATGCCCTATTTACGTGGCGAAATTTCGATTTTTTGCAATTTTTTAAAAATTTTATGTTTTTTTTCAACGGCTAATTTGAAATTTGAATGTACCCATAGAGCCGTTGGGGACACGTGGACCGCCGAAGAGCCGTTGCGCGCGCCGCTTCCGATCCCGCCACATGTCGCAAGCCACCCGACCGCACGCGCTAACGGGCCGTGCCATGCCGCGGGCCGTGCCAGGACGTGCCGTCCCGCTACAAGCACGGCCGTGCTGCACGCCCACGGCCGGCGGCCGCCCAAGCACGGCACACCGGACGGGACGTGCGCAAGACGGCCGCTTGCCTATCGGGTCGTGTCGGGCCTGGCACCATGAGCACATCCCATTTGACCGTGACTACGTGTCGTTGGCCTTCTTTATTCTTATTGGCTCCTGTCATTGGATTTACTAATATAACCCATCTTTCTTTTACCACCTCTCTTTTAGATGTCTTCACAATTCACCTCGCTTTCTATAAATGGCTTGAACTGCAAAGCTGCCACTTGTTGTCCTCATCACCCACTCTTGATCGTCCCTTTGTCTTCGTCACCCACTCTCGTCTCTTTTCCACCCCCAAGAGCTTCACCATTTAGGTTGAGTTCGTCAAATATCATAGCCACATAAATCGAGAAGCAAATGGAAAAGTCATATACTGCAAAATTTTATCCCTGTTTTTATTTATTTTAATTTTTTGTTCGATTCAACGTCTCATGGCATGGTGGGTAGTTTTAATAATAATAATAATAATAATAATAATAATAATAATAATAATAATAATAATAATAATAATAATAATAATAATAATCGAAAGGCGCCATCAATTTTGTGAGGGGTAGGAAGGAAAATACATCTTAACCCGAGGTTCTCCGTTGAAAAGACCCGCCGATCTCCTCCCTTCTGCCGACGCTGCGCTGGCCCTCACCGGAGCTCTCGCCAACCTCCATTGTCGGCGAGGTTCCTTGGCTGTATCCTTCCTTCCTTTTTCCTCGAGGTCTCTCGGCGGCCTTAGTTCCATCCACGGATTGAAGGGGAGATGGAGGGGGCAGCGGAGGCGGCGGGCGGGCAGCTGGAAGCGGCGCTGCTCCACATCATGCAACGCCACCACCAATCCCTCCATCAGCGCAAGAAAACCGGTAAATCCCCTTCGATCCCCTATTGATTTTGGCCAAAACCAAATTTTTTAATGAAATTTCCACCTTTGATTTCTCTAATTGATCCTTCTCCCCGTTGAACACATGCAGAGAGAGCAAAGGCGGATGCAGTGAGGAGCGCGGCGCGGGTTGCAGATCTTCTCGTCGCCACGGTTGACGGCGGAGTGCAGGAGCTCTACATCAACGAGAGGCGCATTGAGCTTGAGGCCCGAGCGCTGCTTGCTACAATCGCGCGGTACAGGAAGCAGACTGACCAGTGGCTTGCCGCCACCAACGCAATCAACTCTGTCTTGAAGGTCTACTCAACTTCCCTTCATCTCCTTTTTTTTAGACGTTTTCTCCGGTTCATGGATACTCAAGTCACTAGAGCACGAATTGCCTCCTCTTTTGCCACCAAATCTTGAAAAATGAGATGCCATTGCTTAAGTAGTCATTTTCCCTAAAAGTATCCATGGGTAGCATTCGCAAAAAATACCCATGTGTAGCAATGCGTTCGGAACAACATAATAAATTCAAAAGTACAGTGCTGGGCAATTTATAGCTTCCTTAGTTGATCATATGCCATTTCTTGTGGCTGAAACATCTGTTGTTTTATTTTGTTACAGGAAATCGGAGACTTTGAGAACTGGATGAAGATCATGGATTTCGACTGTAAAAGTATAAATGCAGCTATCCGTAACATTCACCAATCCTGACTCTGCTTTTTACTATGGTGTTAGGAAGATTTTATCCTGTTCCTACTCAGTTAGCACTGTTTTTTTTCCTTTGAGTTGTCAACTCTGTTGTATAGGACTGGTTTGCTCTACACAATTGAAAAACAAAACCTTCCCAATCTTTTTAATGGGAAACCTCCCGTGGGCAACAATATATTTTGTTGCAAATATTTGTTTACCTCGGAAAATAAATATTGGTTCTAAGGAGAAATCTTGATCTACTATATACCAAATTGTATACTCTGACTATATTGTCAACTTTTTCACTTTGCTAATGAATATGACGAAATATTCATGATATGATATATTACTAGCTTTTCCTTGTTGCTGATATAGGCTCTTGCATATCTGCATATCAAGTGCAGACAGTAAGAAAATATCTAATGCTCAAATTTTCCTTTTCAAATAAGCATTATTGCCGCATTTCTTAATGGTCATTTTAATCATCTTGTGATCATATACCTGAACCCTACACAATTGATATGCAATTTGTCAACTTGGATATACCACGGTTATGAGTTGTAGTAGTTAAGAAACTATAGTCAATGAACTGAATATTGGCATTAAGCCAAGTAATGATCAATGCCAGCATGACAAGTCATTCTGAAAGCTGTTCTTAAGCATTGTTATTACAAGTTTGTTTTAGTCATGAAATTCATCAACCATAGTAAGAGGCTTGGAGCGGAGTTATCATTATTAATGATCTTTCAAGTGCAAGAATTGTGGATGAAAAGATGAAAGGCCATATCAACTGTTACACCAGTTGCCTTTTTATGCGATTTTATTCCTTTCACATATGTGTTCTTTAATAGCAATACAGACACCTTTCAAGACGACTACTGCATCAGGAAAGGGACACTTCTCCCTTCTCTGAAGATTACACTCTTCCACACAGGCGCACACAGGCTTAGACTGTAAAAATTTATGACCTAGTTTACCTTCCTGCAGTTCTTCCTGATCTGTCCACTGGATCCAGTAAGGGCGTTGATGTTTCCCATCTTCACCATTGCTGCGCTGAAATCAGTGAAGAATGTTGCCATGTTTGATGAGTAGGTGGTCGTCTGGGAATCTGCTGAACCACCATTGAATAGTTGCTGGTCAGAATGCAGGACACCCTTCTTGTTCAGCAGGTTCTTGTAGTAAAAATTGTCAAAAGCGTAGGGCGTCGATGCATCAAGGGGGATATGTTGTTGTCTCCGGTCGTGTTTGGACAATTTGATTTCAGAGATGTTGCCAGGGAAGTGTCGATGTTGGTTTCACTGTAGATGCGGTTGCGAAAATTGACGCACCTTGCCTGGCCTATGGTGTGAGCCCCTGGCATATATTTTTATTTGATCTTAGTGATCAATTGACCAGTAGCATCTTGATACTAAACAACTTGTTGGGGTTTGTTTTGACAATCAAGCTTCAGCAAGGATAGATGTTCTATTTTTTGGTTTTATTATAGATGGTATTATATACCAAAAAGTTCTATTTACATACACGGTACCTGAGAGTGCAATCATGTCAGTTGCACTTAGTCCTTTGTTTGAAAAAGACTTGGTGAGATCACCAAGGTCAAGGGTTGGTGCTGGAATGTCATTGTTTGCAGTATCCAGGCTTGCTGTTGTTGAGTCCCGCCGTCCCAGCTGGACAGCCCAAGTAGGACCACCTAGCTGAAAAATAAATCGTCAGTCTTTACATGTATTGGACTGCATGGAAGATATCTAGTGATGACTACTGAATATATTTATAAATATCAATCAATTTATTTACTATCTTTGGCAACTTGACTTTTAATACTTTGTAAGGTTTGTTTTGGTATAGAATTTCATAGCTGTACATAAAGAGTTATGTTCCGTTCATTTCAGTTGCTAATCTATTGATGTCAGGAGTTCCTGTTAACCATTTCAGATAGATAAACAACTAACTCTTAGTTTGATATCCTTTGTATTTTCTCCCCTTACCACTACAACAGAGTCGCGTGCTGCCACAGCAAGGATGTCAGCACATGACACCACCTGCGGACAGATCCCCTCAATCTGTGCCTTGATGTTGTCTATAACATCAAATCCACGCAGAGAGTTGTTGTTCGGTGCAGCAGTCTTCTCTCCGGTGAAAGTTGGGGTGTCATCTAGCAGCACCGATCCATCACAACCCTGCATTGTCAGAATACTGAAGATTAGTAATTGATACTTAGAAGTGAGAAAACTTAGAGTATCTGTACAGGTTCAGGACACTTTCATTGACAAAGCAGTCATGGAAGTGGAGGCGGAGCAATGATGCACCCATGCGGTTCTCCTTGCTACGGCAGATCTCACCGCTGTTTGGATGGTGAACAGTGCATTAGGGCATGACTTGTCATAGAAATTTGTGCTAAGCTGAGCTGAAACCAAGTTTGCAGCAAAGAACAAGGCAATGGCACTGCAGACGAAGGGTTTAGGGAAGCCATTTGGTTGAGGCTTGATTGCAGTGTGCTGGTTGCCAGTCAAATGTGCATGAATATTTATAGGCAGAATTGTGTGCACATGCTCAATTTGTCATCTGTATATTGTAGTGGCTTTGTTATTCTTTGCATTTTGTTAGTTGATCTTCCTTCTTGTATCAGGATAATTAATGGAAAACTCTACAGTCAGAAAGTGCATGCAAGTTGAGAGGATGAGATGGAGGCATGCCAACGTGACAAGATACCCTTTGTGGTTTGGTCTTTTGATCCCTCCACCAAGCTGTAATCATCTAGAAGAATTACTGAGAAAGCAAATATATAGCTCTGAAGACTCGAGGTTAATATTATCCATGAATGTGCATATGTTTGCTTCCTTTTAGTATAAACACAATTGTGAGGTTTGTACCTCTTTCTATACAGAAGAATGTTAATCCTATTTTTCGGTGACAAAATTAATAGTGTAATCATATAATGGAAGTGTTTTGTAGTGAGGAAGGTGGAATTTGAGGTGTTATGACTTCTGAGTGACAAAAAAATGAATTTCTTCTGAATGGTAGGTGATTGATCTTATCACTGAATTTGTTATTTCTTATTAGACTTGTTCTTCTACAATATCACTGTTGTAGTTCGTAGTACAACCTAGCCAAAACTGTTGTGTTTTAAGCTATTGGGTAAAATGTTTAAGACTTTCACGAATTCACCTTATACATAGAAGTTCTGTATTAAACAATAACTATTGCAGTTGTCAATAAGCTGTACTAGACAGTATCCGTTTAACAGTCTGAGTATTCGATTTCAGTCACCAGGTACAAAGTGGAAATGACTACATATATTTACTGGAGTAATACTAAAATACACTACTGAAAGTCAGAAACACTAAAAGGCACAGTTTGGCTAATGAATGTTGAAAATTCGGACTATGGTATCAACAAATAGCTGTAGTCGTCCACAAACTAGAGTTGCTGCATTGAGATAATATATGTACTTGAGGCATGAGTGATCAGCTTGGTCATAACTTCAGGTGTGAACTAATTCATTAGCCGAAGCTACTTTGTCAACAAATTGTGCACACTTAAGTCACTTTTAGCAGTGTGATCTCCTTTCTTTTATTTTAAAACCAGAAAATAATTAACTATCAGGAAGAGAGAGGAGTATCATTAACCAATTCAATAATATTCCATGTATGCAAATCCCCCAAACTTTGGAAGTTTCTATTGATTGTCGAATATTTCATTGCTCAATTTCGAGGAGCTTTTCCTCTGGATGCCAATGGTATTTTCAACTGCTTCTGCTACTTATCTGTTCATTCCAATTGATAAATGCATTTGCATTCAACTGCAGAATATGGTGGTATCTTTCACAAGCCGCATCCAGAGACCAGTGACTCAGAAATTTGTGCTCAACCCTTGCATGGATGGTGTATGTTTGACTCGACTGATTTGCATACACAGAAGTAAGATGCATAGAGTGGGAGCAGTTAGCTGGTGGATTGGTGGTGAGTGGTGAGCACAAGCAGAATCCAACAGCAGAGCAAGCAAATAAAATGGCCACCGGCCGTCTCTTTCAAAGAATATTCAGTGCCTTTGCCTTGTATTGTATATTGCCGCAGCAAAGCCACTCACTAAGTGTTTATTTTAATTAACTTGGATTCTGCAAAGAAACAAATACTTTGACGAAACCGATTGTGCCAGACAACCTGTTTGTGGATTAAAGGCATGTTTGGTTTGAAGCCCTACCAAGATGTGGCACTACCTTTTTTTTTTGGGAAGGGAAGAGTAGTATTAACTCTATTGTTTTCGGCAAAAATTGATGTCAATCCAAGGCTAGTATACACTATTAAAGTTGTCAAATAATTGATAAGGCAAAATTTGGCACCAAACCAAACAGGCCCTAAATGGTACCTTGTAACAAGAACAATCTTCAGTGATTTGGGGGTTCATTCTATGCCTAATATCAGTATCGCAATCAGTATCACTGTTTAAGTTAGAAAATTACAAAGAAACAAATGTTTGGTTCGGTTGATTTGATAAGTCATCAGTCCACACCCCTGTATTGCATGCTGCAAAAGCACAAGTTGAACGGCGGCATTGTTATACGACTTTTGTGTTGGCACTAGGCACATGAAGCTCCATCTAGCTTCAAGCATAGTAATTCTTAGAGCAAAATGTCAGCCATACACTGAAGAAAATTTATATATAACACAAGAAGTAACTAGAGTAAAAGTGTAGAAAATTCATCAGTAGAAGTAACTTTGAAGAAAAACTAAATAGTTCAAGCCAGCAGTTACTTCCAGACAAAAACATAGATCGATGTTTAGGTCAAACGGTGAAAGCACCGGTCTCATCTTGATATCTCAGTATCTGATATTGTACAACTATTAGCAGACAAAGCCAACGTCAGTAGGGCGATGATTACGGGACCAGGTTATTACTCGCAGTTACATTGTTGTAAATCTATGCGACCATGCTTCTGTACAGGTAGGGTAGTCACACATTCTAGTAGTAATTTCATACAAGCTAGCTGCATTGATACACTGGTTTAACTTGAGTTTTCACTCCAGGTCCGTCTCTGAGGCCTCCTCTTCTGGCAGCTCAAAGGCATCAACCTCCTCAAAGTATGCTCTCTGTTTCTTGATAAAATCTTCTGGTAGTGCAGGTTTACCTGAAGGCGTATTCTCCATCCTCGTTCTCTTCTTCTGTTGAACATTTCAAGCAATCAAAAAGGTGAAACATCATGACCACTGTTTTTGTTTCCTTTCGGAGACATTTCTGTGAAAGCTGTTTATGAAGGCACTGGTGCAGATGGTTTCGTAACCTTCACTGGCTGACCCAATGAAATATCTATGACCCTTGCATTCAAAACTCAGAAGCAATACAAGAGCAATGGACTCTACTTATGTACCTAAGCTAGATGATCCCTAAAATGGCTAAGAGCATATTATACTTAGCATCATATAGCATATCTGAAATTCTGCATAAAGCACACTAATGCAGTGCGTGTCAAAATATTCATAGGATAACATCTGGATATGCAGTGCAACAGAAGAATTGCAGAATATAGATAAAGATGGAAAGGGAAGTGCAAGAGAAATTAAATACATAGCTCATTTAGCTTTTAGTAATTATTACATGGCAAAGATGGGCAAAAATTAACGAACAGTGCATCATATAGATCATTCCAAGAGGCAATAGCACAATGATTCAATACCTAATAACAAACCGTGTATTAGGATTCTAAGGAAACACAGCTGACCTTTTTAGATCGATGACAAGGAGCTGAGGATGAAATAGGCCGAGTACCCTGAGCCATGGAGGTTTTCCTAGTCAGAAAAATCGAAGAGAAGTGCAATTTAGTATTTCAGTTAATTGAGTGCACCCGCTGTATCTATTAGTTGGCTGTGAATGAACTAACCAAACTGCCCTTTCTTTAAGAGCCTTACAATCTCAACATACAGATTCTTCACATTGATGCATAGATCTAATGCCCAGATTTTCCTTTACAAAATTTGCAAGTAACTGGGTGGCAGCATTACAGTTATCCTTAAACTTGAGTCACAATACAAGGGAAACAGCAATACATCATCATGCTAAACTGGGGACAGTGATTGTCATTGACCTTTACTCTTATTGTGCCATTTCCAACAGCAATGCATTGCTAGACAGAACAAAAATCTGGATTACTTCCACATTCAGTTTTCTGTAGCTGATTTTCAGGCTAAAACAAGAGAATGATCCAAATATCCAAAGGCACCACCAGACCACAGTACTAGAAGCTTGCAGTATGTAAGTCCCATAGCCAATTTACACAACAAGTTACTCCATGGTAGTGCCGCATGAGATGAAGCAAAATTGTTACGAAATGCAGATGAAGTCTGTAGTAGGCGCATGCAGATAAAGGAAAAGGGAGTTACCCGTTTGTCCTTGCAACTGTCGAAGGAGGTGGGCAGCTTGATGTTCCAGCAGGAAATGGTGCCTTGCCGTTGGTCCTTGTCTTCTCAGTGGTTTTGCGCCTTGTATACACGGTGGAGATGGCCGATTTCACCAAGCTACGCTCCTCAGCAGCTGCAACGGGGAGGAGGGTTAGAAAATCCCAATTGCTCACAGGGTACAATACTATACAAATGTATTTGATGGATTGAGGCGGCGGTCTCACCGGCGGCGGAAGAAGGCTTAGAGACGGGAGTGTGCGAGGGAGACGCGGAGCAAGTGGAGGCAGCGGCGGTGGTGTCGGAGGGGAGTGGACGGGGGCGGCTGGTGGTAGGGTTAGTCGGGGTGCTCGGGAGGAGGAGGAGGTTGGTGACGTCGCCCAGAGGCTGCGCCGCCGCATTCCGCTGCCGCTTCACCTTAGGGCTCCGGTGCCTCTCCGACGGCGGTGGTGTCGTGGTAGCAGCCGCGGGCTCCATCTCATCACTGACGCTTGTGGCAGCGGCGGCGGCGGGAGAGGAGCGGTGGCCGGACCCGGAGAAGAAGGTTGCCGAAGAAGCGAGAAGGGGAAATTCTCTTTTCCAAATTGAACCGATAGTTTTATTGTTTTGAGTCGAGAGTGTACTAGTTTGTCGATTTTTTTAAAAAATAATTTTATTTATTAAAATATTTAAAAATTAATTTTTGGTTTTAAAGTTTTACAATATACACCCTACCACCCTCCCAAAGAACATTTTTTATGAGTCGTCGGTATATTGTAACGGTGTCACGAGGGGAAATGAGTATTTTATAGGCAGCTCTTGCTTATAGCCCTCCGTAAAAGGAGAGCGAAAGTGTAAATGATCAGTCCTGATTATTTTGCAGGTGACCCTCTTGTTTGGAAGGGTGGCTGTATGCAAAATACGAGTGGTAAAAAGAACAACTATAAATTATTTTTCAAAGAACAACTTTAACACCATAAATTATTTTTGAACAACTATAAATGCGCCGAAAGTAAATAATTGTATTGATTTATGAACAACTATAAATACAGGCACGAGACAATAGTTATATGCTAGGTCATAAAAACAACTTTAACACCATAAATTATTTTTCAAATATTTAATAAATAAAATTAAAAATTCCTAGTTTGTCAGCCTAAACCACCCATAGAAAGAAGGGATAAACCACATAGACTCGGTAGTAACAAATTGTTACAGCCATCAAGAACAACGAAAATGTTCTCGTTTTATGAACAACTTGAATTTGTCTCTGAGCTAAGAAAATGTGAGTTTTTTCAAGGTTTTCAATTTTACAGTTATTATTTTATATATTCCTTTTGACAAGAAATTGGCATGATCTAATGGAGTTTATACAAAATACCTCACTCTATAATTTTGCTTGTATTTATCTCTCTTCTAATTTTTAGTATTCTATTAGTGACTAAACAAACTGCTATTCTCACATTAATTTTTATATTCATTTGTTTTGTCATTGAATTCTTTTTGTTTCTTATACGAAATCTACAGCGGACATTAGAGCTAGCAACTTTATTAACATGGTTAGAAAATACTGTAAGAGATTGTGCATAAGTTGTACAAAAGATTACAGCAGATAGAAAAGGGAAAAGAAATTGAACCGATATCCTATTATGACTATTACCTAATAGGGTATTGCCATGCAATTTCTGTTAGCTTATAACAACATATCATCCGTGCAACGCTGAGTGGTCAGGTTAGTGTGTTCATCTATATATGTTGTTTGAAAACTTTGTTATTGCGACAACTAGATATTCCAAGGATGCACACAAGAGTTGTTTGGCGAGCAAAAAGGCCGAAAGAGAGGCCAATTGTCGTTCATAAGTGTTTCAAGGTGAAAAAATCAGCGATGAGATCAACGTCGAAGCCTAGAAACCCCGAATAGCCCTAGTCCTTGCTCATCGAAGTATGTCTAAAGAAAGACTGATTATTTGATTAGGCCAGAGTTAGCGCATACATCTAGGGGTAAGACATATGAAAATGTTTAATCCTTTTACACGTTGTTGTGTTAATTCCTGTGAAGAAATGAGCAAGCAGCAGCAAATGTAAAATACAATTGACTATAGACTGATCAGCCTTTGACTTGCCACATACACAGAGAGATGGCACGGCAACAGAAGAAACCATGTGAGAGTAGCCAACAGATGAGGAAGACCAACAGATTTGGAGTTTGGAGCAAGCAAAAACCTTGGGAAGCTTGGGAGCCAGACAGCCTTCTACCAAGAAAACGGCGGCCCACAAGAAAGAAAGAAACACAAAGCTGAGTGAAACTGAAACTGACGGCCCGGCTACTGGTTTCAGTGCCCGGTTTTGCTCACCTTTTTCTTCCTATAAATTTGATGCGATAGCTGTCCCATTTCTCATCACCATTTCATTCACCAGTTGCATCCTCTGTCACTCTCACTTCCAAACCACATCCACAATTCAGATTCAGAGTCATCGAAAATCATCAAGGTTCAAGATCGATCGATCATGGAGCGGTTGAGCTCATCGGTGCAGTCGTGGGTGGAGGAACACAAGCTCGCCACCATCGGTAAGCAATCGACCCCTTTCATATTAATCCATCCAATTCGTTGCTCCAATTCATTCATCTCTCTTAAATCAATCAATCAGTCGATCTCTGACGAACATTCGTGTATGCAGGAGGGGTGTGGGCGACGGCGGTGGGCGCATCGGTGGCGTACGGACGGAGGAAGTCGCCGCAGATGCGGCTGATCCACGCCAGGCTTCACGCGCAGGCCCTCACCCTCGCCGTCCTCGGCGGCGCCGCCCTCGCGCACCACTACTACAACCCATCATCAATCAACACCAATAACAGCAGCAGCTTGACTACGACTTCTACTCGCAGCTGCCGCCGGCCACCACCGACGACGGGCAGGAGAACGAAAGGTGGAGCTGGTAGCTTGCTACCTACTAGACAGACAACTGAAGATGATGACGATCACGATGATCAATTAGTAATAATCTAATCGGCTCCATTAGTTTATCTTAATATGTCCTAATCCATCCAGCTAGGATGGTCTGGTCTTATCCACTCCATCGCATCCTCTGCTCTGTATTATTATCCATTCCATTCTATCCAGCCTGGTTTTCTTTTTTGTAACAGAAAAACGGTACGAGATTTTTTTATTAAATAAAACGAGAGAAAAATACAGTCCGACAATAAAAAACCAAGAGAAAACTAGTATATGTACGGTGGAAACTCTACATTCATAGGATAAAGCTCACGTAGTCGTTTAGCTTCTACTAGGCTTCAGAGTTTTTTAGCCTCTTCTTTGTTCATCCATATAAATTGAGCTCTAAAATGATGTACTAAAAATGAGTATCTGCTGAACCTAGTTTATGGATTAACTGCCAACGTTCTGTTAGGGCGTCATTTCAGTAATCGTGACATTGTATTATTACTCCTATTAATATTCTGTTTTGTTATCAATAATCCGGCCTGGAGTCAAGCCATGTTGTTAGGATCAACAAGTTAGCACTACTCACAAGGACTAAGGTGTTGTTAGGTGTTAGTTTGACATTTTAGTCAGAGGACTAAATATTAATCCCTGAAATAAATATTTTAGTCTTTTTATCATTACATACAACCAGGTTTCTAAGAATGTTCCTAAGAATGTAACACAATTCTGAACTCCATATTTTAGAACTCACGCATCTCCTGCGGACATGATAAACTCAGGAATAATGCTGAAAAAGTTTGTCAGTTCTCTTGGCGAACAAATGCCTTTCAGTTCTTTTACTTTATTTTTTACCCATTGACCTCGTTGCCATTTCTTACTTCAACAACAAAACCCTAAAACAGATCGACACGTGCCATTCAAACAAATATATCGACAAACGAATAAGAAAGGCAGAGCACAGGGAGACCTACGGCGGCGACGGGCGTGGGACTTTCGGCGACGACGGGCGCAGACCAGCGATGTGCGCGGACCTGCTACGATGACGGGAGGGGGACTTGCTGCGGCGACGGGCGCGAGCACGGACCTGCAGCGGCGACGGCGAGGACTAACGGCGCGCGGCCGCGGACCGACGGCAGCTTGGGGCAAGGTCCAGTGAGTGCGATTTGCGATGCTATACGTGAGAGACCGACGACGCGAGCCGCGAAGGTCCTCCGAAGGAAAATCTGATTTTAATCCTAATTAGTACCTTTATTACCTTTATTAGACACTAATGAACTAATACCATTTATCTTCCTCCCGTTTAGAAGTTTAGTGTGGAGATTGTGGCACCTGGTATCCACATGGCAAGCTTATCCGACTGGAGGTAGGGATAGATTGCGCCTCGCTATATCTCTGTAGTTCGAACTTGACTTAGGTGTTACGATTGCCGATAGGGATAAGGCAATCGCCTATAGTCACGGTTTGGTAAGATTGAGGAAACCTGTCTTAGAGTAAGATAGGGTTTCCGACTTGTAAACCCTTCCTCCCAAGACTATATAAGGGGGTAAGGGCGTCCTCGAGGGATATTCCAATAGAGTTCAGCTTTTAGCTCGCCTTTAGATCACGAGATCAATAAAGACACTCGCGGATCGAATCCACCGAAACAGAGTAGGGTATTACCTCACGAGAGGCTCGAACTCCGTCTAAATCTTCTCCTTCTTCTAACCCATTGTGCTTGGCGATCTTGACTGCGACCCTGTAAAATATATTGCCGAAACCAAGTTTCGACAACTGGCGTGCTGTGGGGGCCGCGCGTCAAGACTTCTTCAACAATCTCGCCGACAAGCGTGATGGGATCTCCTTCAAGACTCGGCGACTTCGCCGCCAACTTCGCGGCGACTCCACCTCGACTCCGGATTCGAACCGCCGAGGAACAACCTACTCCTGGCGCCTCCGGCCTCCAACAGCGCCGAGATCTTCTACAACATCTTGAAGACCAAGATGCGATCCACCTTCTCCGACGACGGACTTCACTACGCCATTCGGATCACCGAATACCGCCGAGATCCGCGCCAATCGTCTTGCCTCCCGACGGAAGCAATCTACCCGCCAAGACCTTTGGTGCCGCTTGGGTTACCAAACGTCGCCAAAATCTACAACCAACCGCTTCTCCCCGAATTGGCGAGGATCCACTCTAAGAGCCTCGATCCCCAAGCTCCGACTCTGACCGGAACGATCCGCATCCGGTTACCCAGATCAAGGGAGGTCGCCGTCATCCTCCCCGTCCTTTGGCTCCCGTTCATCTTCGCAGCTCAACGGATACCTCGCTCCGCCGGCTTCGACAATCTCTACGCGCATCCCTCCGACGAAGCCGACAACTCCGACGCCATATGGATCGCGAGCCGAAGTGCTGACGTCCTCATGGCCGAGCCGGATGAGTCCGACTCAGCCATGGCCGAAGGCTTGCCAAGAGGAGCGAGCCAGAGCGGAGCTTGAACGCAAGACACCAAGAAGACAAACAACGCAAAGACGAGGCCGATAAAAGGAAGGTGATCTCGCGTGCACTGACGATCCGCCCAGAGGCCATCCTCCAAACACGGGTTCGCAACACCAATGTCTTCCGACGCCACGCAGTAACGCCGTCGCCGCACTCACGCTCTTGGATACCGTCATGGAGACGGCTCCGCCAACGTGACTCCTATACGGACAAGATCAAGACCATCGTTGTCGCCACGGCTAACGGCCCTCCCACCACTTCGGCAAGAAGGCCGATCGAATCCGTGGCCGAAACGCCCGACAAGAGCCGGCTCCCACCCCTAAGGTCGAGACTACAGGAGGCCCGAGCCGCCGGCCGTCAACTAGGCCAAGAGGCCCGCCTCCCGAGTCCATGCCGAGGCACCAAGAGCAGACGGCCGACTCCCGCCGCAAGCGACATGGACGTCCACCCGTCCACCACCGAGTCCACCGCAATGCCCAGCTACCCAACCACCAATGTAAGACCCCGCCGAGTGATCTCGCGGAAGTCTCGACCGCCGCTACCAAGAGCGCGACCGCCGCACTCAAGAAGATCGGAGGATCACCCGATAGCGGCGACGATGGAGTACCGGCCTTCACTGGGAGCTCCGCCGAGTGCATTGGCCGAGTGGCTTTAAGCCCACCGGATAGAGAGGTACGATGGCAAAACCGACCCCGAATCTTGGTTAATCCGTATATACCCTTGCCATCCGAGCCGCAGTGGCGACAACAAAGCCATGGCGAACTACTCGCCCGTGGCCCTCGCAAACTCGGCCGTAAATTGGCTCACCACCGCCAAGAGGCTCAATCGGCTCGTGGAGCGAGCCGAGGACCACTTCGTCGCCAACTTCCAAGGCACCTTCGAGAGGCCCGCACGCACTTCGACCTTTACAACGTCATCCGTAAGCCGGACGAGCCTCGAAGGATTACATTCGTCGCTTCTCCGAGAAGCGCAACAAGATCCCGAACATCACCGATGACATCATCATCGCCGCCTTCCGAAGGGAGTCCGTGATGAGCCGCTTATCGGCAAGTTCGACGCAAGCCACCGAAGACGGTGAAGCGTATGTTTGAGACGGCGACCATACGCCAAATCAAACGACGCCATCAAAGCCGCCCGTCAAGATCGCCCGACGTAAGAGAGGACAAGCAAGGTGAGGAAGCCGAAATCCTAAGAAGGATGGCGGCAACAACAAAGAACCAAGGCCCGAAAGATTGCAAGCGCCGATCCAAGACCCGTGGCCGCAACCTCCAATACTCAACGCCGCCCCCGAGCCGCCGCCACGACGCCATCATGAACGCCAAGGCACCCACCATCCGAATCACAAGCACGCGGCAAAGGATCGCTTTATCTACAAGCAGCACAACAAGACGCGCGCACTCAACAAGAAGCCGATCGACGAGGCTGGCCCGTCCGTGCCAAGAAGAACAACGCGGCCGAGAACGCCGAGCCTTTTCAAGATCCAGCGGGAGCTCAACCACATCTTCGGGGCCCGTTAGCTTATGAATCCAAGAGAAACAAGCTAACCGACCGGAGGTCAACGCGGCTCAACCCGAAGTCCTCAATATCCGCGATGGTCTGGAGGTGGCCATCACCTTCGACCGCTCGGATCACCCCGACCGAGTGGTCCACCCGGACGCTATCCACTCGCCCCGGACCCCGTAGTCCGCAATATCGCTTAAGCGCGTCCTCATCGACGGCAGCGCCTCAACATCCCGTTCGCCAAGACTATGGATGAAATGCATCCCGAGGTCCGAACTCAAAGCAAGCTCACCCCCTTCCACGGAGTCATCCCTGGCTATCTTCAACACCACTGGCATATCTCTCTCCACCACCTTCTGAGCCCGAGAGAATTTCCGAACGGAGAACGTCACCTTCGAGGTGGCCGACTAAACGGCATATCATGCCATCATCGGAAGGCTCGCGCTTGCCAAGTTCATGGCGATCCTCACTACACTTACCTTTGCATGAAGATGCCGGTCCCAACGGCGTCATCACTCTTTCGCAGCCGATGTGAAGCAAGCCTTCACCGCGACAAGGAGAGCGCGACATGGCCCAATCTCGAGAGAGATTACGTGGCCAACAAGAAGTCCGATTGGCTGCATCTACTTCGGCAGAGGGCGAAGTCCCCGCGAAAAGATAGCCAAATCAGATCCGGCGACGCCAAGACCAAAAAGATCTCCCTTGATTCGTCCGATCCCTCCAAAGCCGCCGTAATCGGCGCCGACCTAGATCCTAAATAGGAAAGCGCGCTCGTCACCTTCCTCCAAAATAATAAAGATGTTTTTGCTTGGAAACCATCCGATATGCCCGGAATTCCTAGGAGGTGATCGAGCACTCTCTCGAACGTCAAAGATGACGCCAAACCAATAAAACAACGACACGCAGGTTTGCACAGATCGAAAAGATGCGATCAAGGAAGAACTTGCAAAGCTCTTGGCCGCCGGCTTCATTAAAGAAGTCCTTCATCCCGATCCGGCTAGCCAACCCAGCCTTGGTCCGCAAGAAGACGGGCAAGGCGCATGTGCGCGATTACACCGACCTCAACAAAGCCTCGCCCCAAAGATCCATTCGGCTACCACGTATCGACCAAGTTGTCGACTCAACAAATGCCGCGAACTCCCGAGCTTCTTGGATTGTTACTCTGCTATCACTGCATCGCCCGAAAGAATCCGACCGCTTGAAGACATCTTTCATCACGCCGCTCGGCCTATCGCACATCACCATGCCTTTCGGCCCGAAGAACGCCGAGCTACATACCAACGCATGATCCAAAGATGCTTCCTGACGCAGATCGGCAAAAACGTTGAAGCTTATGTCGACGATGTTGTCATCAAGACCAAGCAGTAAAGAAGACCCGATCGCCGACTTAGAAGAAACCTTTGCAAACATCCTGCCTTCGAATGAAGTTGAACCCGAGAAGTGCACCTTCGGCGCCCCATCGTGCAACCGCTCGGCTTCATGGTATCACATCGCGGCATTGAAGCAAACCTGCAGAAGATCAATGCCATCTTAAACATGAAGCCCCGAGTAATCGAAAGACGTCCAAAAGCTCACGGCCGCATGGCGGCACTAAGCCGTTTCATATCCCGACTCGGCGAACGAGGCATGCCCTTCTTCAAGCCGCCAAGAAGACAGACGACTTCCAAGTGGACCACGTAAGCCGACAAGGCCTTTGAAGATTTCAAAGAATTCCTTACAACACCACCCGTCCCGGCTTCACCCCCCAGAACCCTCTCTTGCCGTACGCCTCGCCCACTCACCAAGTGGTCAAGACGGTCCTTGTGGTTGAACGAGAAGAAGAAGGACGGCCCGTAAGATTCAAAGACCAATTTACTTTGTCGGAAGTTTTGGCAGAGCCAAAATCCGATACCCCTGTGTACAAAAATTGCTTTATGGTGTCCTAATAACCGCGAGGAAATTGGCACACTACTTTCGTGGTCACTCGGCCGCCGTCATCACCTCTTTCCACTCGGCGACGTCATCCACAACCGTGAGGCAACCGGCGCACGCTGCTGGCCCTGAACCGATGCCGCGGACTTAACTTTTAAGCCTGTGACGTCCATTAAGTCACAAGCCTTAGCGGACTTCCCGGCCGAGTGGATCGAAAAGAAGAGCACGTACTGGAAGACCTCCAACACCGGACCATGCATTTCGACTGGATCCAAGAGGATCACCGGCTTGGGAGCAGGAGTTGTGCCGATCTCCCGACTGGGAAAGGCTAAGATATGCCCTTCACCTCCACTTCTCCGCCTCACACAACGTCGCCGAATACGAAGCTCTTCTACATGGATCGCGCCTCGCAGCCTCACTCGGGATTCGACGGCTTATTGTGAAAGGCGACTCCCACCGGTCGTCAATCAAGTGATGAAAGACTCGGTCCCGCTTGAACGACACCATGGAGGCCTACCGACAAGAGGTCCGCAAGCTTGAGGACAAGTTTGATGGGCTAGAACTCTCACATGTCCCGAGACATAACAACGAAGCCGCCGATGAGCTAGCGCAGCCGGATCTAAGCGCGAAGCCGCTCCAATGTACGTCTTTGTCGAACATCTCTACGAGCCAACCGTCACCGCAAAGACAGCTCCCAACGAGCAAACCACGAACGAAGTCACCATGGTCGATACCGACCGGAGGACGCCGCTCATCAAATTCTTAACTCAAGAAGAGCCGCCGATGACCGGATGAAGCGTAACGCGTCCGGCGTCGCGCCAAGCGTACGTCATGGTCGACTCCGATCTATACAAGAGAAGCCCTCTCGGAATTCTAATGAGGTGCATCACACCCGAAGAAGGGAAGCAATTACTCCAAGATATCCACTCGCATATGCGGAAGCCACGCGGCCGCACGCACTCTAGTCGGCAAAGCTTACAGCAAGGATTCTTTCGTTTACCGCGGTCTCCGACGCGAAAAAGTCGTAAGAACCCGCGAAGGCCGCCGCTTTTCGCCCGACAAACCAATGTCCCGCCAGAGCTTCAAACAATCCCACTTTCCCGGCCGTTCGCGTATGGGGCCGGACATGGTTGGCCCTTCAAGAAAGCTCCAGGAGGTTTCACACACCTCTTCGTCGCAATCGACAAGTTCTCCAAGTGGATTGAAGCAAGCCGTTGCCACAATCACCGCCGACAAAGCACGGGATTTCTTCCTCAACATCGTGCACCGCTTCGGCCCCAAATGTAATCATAACCGATAATGGGACCCAATTCACGGGAGGCATCTTCAAGGAATTCTGCAAGACTTCGGAATCAAGATCTCGCTACGCACGCAGCTCACCCCAAAAGCAATGGGCAAGTCGAGCGAGCAAACGGCATGGTTCTTCAAGGCATCAAGGCTCGCGTCTTCGACCGGCTAAGCCCTTACGCCGGCAAGTGGGTCCAAGAACTCCCCTGCTCTATGGTCGCCGCGAACTACACCTGGCCGGGCCACCGGCCAAACTCCTTTCTTTCCGGTCTACGCGCAAGCCATGTTGCCAAATGAGATGGAGTTTGAGTCCTCCGGTCCGCAGCCTTCAACGATGAACGCTACGACATCGACCGAGTGGATGACCTCACCCGATTGGAAGAGGCTCGCGAGGCAGCCCTCATCCGCCGGCCAAATACCTTCAAGGGCTCGAAGATACCAAGCCGCAACGTGCGAGCACGAGCTTTCATGTTGGCGACCTGGTCCTACGCAAGATCCAGACCACCAAAGACCGACACAAGTTGTCTCCTTATGGGAAGGACCCTATATAATCGCCGAAGTGACTCGCCCGTGCCTACCGCTAAAGCGCGAGGATGGGTCTATGGTGGAGAACTCCCGGAACATCGAACATCTCCTAGCGGTTTTACGCCTAACTTGGCTAAGGCCTCATAGCTTCCTTGACTGCCAACCTCAAGCAAGATGACTTCTTGAGCTAGCAATGGGCCGATACACATATCAATAAAGCTCGAATTTTCCTCACAAATTTTTGCGCATAATTTGGTTTATCATTGTTTAATGTCCTTCGACTCGAGCTCATGCCTAAGGACCGAGAGTTTTCCGATGACCTAATCAAGCCTAGGCTTGGTGACAATGACGAAAACTACTTAAGAAATTTCACGCAAAGGCTCGAATCAAGGCATTGACATAAATAAACTAAAAATAGGCACAAAGATTTCATGACAAGAGTGTTACGATTACATGACAGCTCGTAGTTTAAAATTGTTTACTACATCTAGAGAGATCTTCGCCGCCTCTTGCGCCTCGCCGAGCATGTCTAGGGCCTCGCTGTCCGTTGTCCCCTCGCCAAGCCTCCCCGATTGAATGAATATCCACTGGGGTAGAGGGACTTGGTCTCAGTAAGAGCCGCACCAGCCCCCATGTTGGTCGCTTCGGTGATGTTTTTTAGATATTGCTCAGAGCCACCGAGCTTGTCGAAGATCTCAATCGCCCAGCCGAGCCGCCCCAACCCCTTGATCAAACAGGCTGCCAAGATCGGCGCGCGGCATTGGCGACCTCTTCTCGTATCTCTTCGCCGGATTTGATCCGCCCGAGTAAGACGTCGTATTGGGCTCTGGGTCTTCACCTTATAAGCCGCAAAGAGTTCCGCATCATTCGAGGCACTCGGGAATGAAGCAAAGACACGAAATTCAACTTCGTAAAAGGTTACCTTCGACCCGGCCTCCATCTCGGCCTTGTCGAGGCCGACCGCTTCCAGCTGGACTTGAAGCGAGTGGACCTCCGAAGAATTTTCTACAACGAAAGAGGATTATCAATTGACAAGATCAACAAAAAGAATTATAAAGAAGCCGGGAGAGGCGGTGCTTACTTCCAATTGATCCGCGGAGGTCGAGGTTCGCTTCCCGAAGCTCCGAGATCTCCTCCTCAAAGCGGCCTCCTCGAAGCGGCCTCTCCCGAGTGACTTTCACCGTCGCCGAACGTCCTCCAAGGAGTTTAAGTGAGGCACCAGCTTTTCTAGCACTCGGATTTTGCCATTGAACGGCAATATTCTTTCGCACGCGGGCGTAAGGGTGATCGATCAAGGATAACGAAGATATAATCAAAAAGAAGGATGAAGGCTTACGTTGAGCAAGCCGGGTTGCCTCGCTCAGCTCTCGACGAGGGCATCCCTTTCATCCTTTCACCCGCCGGCCGAGGATGATGCCCTCGTCTCTCGCTTTCCGAGTCCCGCCACTCGATTCTCGATTGAGGAACCTGTGTCTCGAAGATCGTAACCTGGGAATCTCTTCAACCGTGGTCGGACAAGAAAGACCAATGAAGGCATGAAAGATTCAAAATTGAAAGAACAAAGGAAAGCTCCGAAGCAAGTCTCACCGGCTTTGGCGGCCGCCGCCTAGGGGGGCAAGGCCCTCCTTCTTCTTCGGCTCGAGCCGAGTGACCCTCGCCGGGGCACTCTGGCCGCATCCGAGGGATCCCCGCAACCGACCGATCTCCGGCGGATGTCCCTACCGGGCATGGGGCTCTTCCCCGGGGGCGCTCTCCTTCCGAGGAGAAGGGTGCTTCTCCGGACGCCGCACTTGGTTGCGGCTCCGGTTTTGGCTCGACGGCCTTGGCGCTTCGGGAGCAGCAGCTGGGTCGGCCCTTCATCCCTCCGACAGATCAATATCCCGGGGCTTCCCGCACAAGTAAATACAAAGAAAGATAAAGAAGAGTTTTCTACGAAAGAACTCGTGACTTTGGCTTCGTAGCTTACCCGGTTGATCGGCGGATCTTCTGGCAGCCCGCGGCGATCGCCTTAGAGGCGGGGTCTCGACGGAGGAGCTGGGACGTCGTCATCCGAGTCCTCGATGATCGCCCGCCTTTGCTTGCGCGCTTATTCGAGTCTTCACTGCGCCGCCCGCTTCCCGACCGGATCGCCTTGGATTTTTATCCCGATAGTCGGCTTAAGGGCGCCGCGCGCCATCACGAGCCATCTTATACGGCTTGGAAATGATAGAGGCGTTCTCCCGCAAAGAAGGAAGGCGCAACGTTAAGTGACAAGACATCAAGATCGAAAGATACTATAAAGCAATCAATCGGCTTACCGGAGGAGGAGGTCGATGAATGCCGAATGGAAGGACTCGGTAGTATGAGGGCCCGCTCGACCGAAATCCCGGATGAGAAGAGCTTGTACATCCGGATCTTCGTGATCTCGTATGTGAGCGGATCCGGTCCTCCCGATTGGGGCCGCACCGCCTTCGTACTCAAGGCCGGCCACCGCTCCCGATTGCAGCGCACGCACTGATGAAGTGCCGAGTGATTTGTTCCCCGCGAAGGTTCCTCTTCTTCATCGCCAGGATCTTCGCGAGTAGATCGTTGGCTTCATCCCATTCTTGAGCTACCGGGACGGTGCTCCAAGATGGTTTGGGGACAGGAGGAAGACCAACAAAGGAAGGAAGGTCGGGTTCAAGATTGCCGATGTAGAACCGCCCGAGTGCCGCCTTTGTTCGAGGATTTCAAGGGGAGAGAGAAGTAGTCTTTGCGGAGAGATCCGCGAGCCGGAAGCTCGCTTCGCCAACGACACAAGGATGGTCCTTGTTCGGATGGGGTTTCAGGTAGAACATACGACGAAACAGATTGAAGTGAGGAAGAATGCCAAGGAAGGCTTCACACACATGAATAAAGAGTGCAATGTGAAGCATAGAGTTGGGGTTCGATGGTAGATGTGAAGGCCGTAATAGTTCAAAAGCCCCGAAAGAATTCGGAGGTGGGAAGACCGAATCCGCAATAGAAAAAGAAGTAAAGACAACCACTCACCGGTGTTTGGGGTCGGGAAATCCTCCCCGCCGCCGGCGCCATCCCACAAGTTCCTTCGGCGGAAGCACGCCGTGCTTCACCATCTCCTTGAGGGTATACTCCTCACGTCCGAGGTGGCCCATTGGTCGAACGGGATATTCTTCTCCTCCGCCATGAGATCGAGGTTGTGGGGAGTGGATCCGCCGAGAAAGGTTAGATCTTGGGCGATGGATGTGGGAGTTTTGGCCGCAGAGGCTAGTTGTCGCGGCAAGCGAGCTTCTTGGCGATGGACCGAGAAGTGCGCAAGCCTAGGGTTCTCCGCGAGAAGGGGAATTTTTGGAAGGTGAAGAGGCGGGGACGACCTCGTGTCTTTATAAAGAAAGATTTGAGGGTTGCGCTAGGTTTTCGGTGAGTGGGCCGAGCCCATAAGAAAATCTACGGCCCATAAGGTGTGGTCCGATACGTGTCCTTAGGGACTTAAGCGGATGATCTTAAGCGATTTGCCCCGGCAATATGCGCGTGTCCGAGTACCCAATACCTTTAAAGATCCTTCCATACCGCGGTTTGTCCGACTTCATGAGAAGCCGACACGATGCAATTTGGAAGGTGGCCAACAAACAGAGTTTTTATAGCCACCTTGGTGAACAAGGGTCGTTCGGTTTTTCAAAGATTTGGTCTGTAATCCCGCCGATGCCGTTTGTTTTCCACCTTGGTGGAGATCTTTATAAGATTAAGACCAAGATTGTGGCAAAAGCTATTTAATAACTTGGTCATATTTTTCATATGATTGAAAGAACTTGTTTTCCCATGAGGGATGATCAAAATATTTGTTCCGGATGACTCTGCAGATCTACTCCTGATAAGCGTGAGCTTACCGAGTGCTTTTACCCGCTAGGGTTGATTGAGTTATTATTCCGGATTACTCGACGAATCCACTCGTGAGCAAGAGTTTACCGAGTGCTTTTACCCATGAGGGATGATTGAATTATTTGTTCCGAGATTACTCTGCAAATTCACTCGGTGAGTATGAACTTGCCGAGTAATAAGGTTTCTATGATTGCTTTAGCATGAGCTAGGCATCTACATGAGAATAATTTTTTATAGTTCTTGACTACATGCTTAGTCTATTTTTGACTAACCACATAGTCGGGGCTACACCTATAATTAGGTGCATCGAGATGCACCTAGATATTTATTTTTGAGAAATTTTTATATATGTTTTTCCAGCCTTCACAGCCTTTGAGCCACTCTGGAGGATTCAGCAGAGATGATGGAATCACTCGCGCCAAAAGCACTCTGGCCAAAGAGATTTTTTGGTTGAATGCTCGTTTTGACTGAAGCCGAGTTGTCTCGTCGACCGAAAAGGACTCGGGGCTACTGTGGAGATTGTGGCACGGGTATCCACATGGCAAGCTTATCCGATCGGGAGGTGGATAGATTGCGCCCGCTATATCTCGTAGCCGAACTTGACTTAGGTGTTACGATTGCCGATAGGGATAAGGCAATCGGCCTATAGTCACGGTTTGGTAAGATTGAGGAAACTGTCTTAGAGTTAGATAGGGTTTCCGACTTGTAAACCCTTCCTCCCAAGACTATATAAGGGGGGTAAGGGGCGTCCCTTGAGGGATATTCCAATAGGAGTTCAGCTTTTAGCTCTCGCCTTTAGATCACGAGATCAATAAAGACACTCGGCGGATCGAATCCACCGAAACAGAGTAGGGTATTACCTCACGAGAGGGCCCGAACCCGTCTAAATCTTCTCCTTCTTCTAACCCATCAGGCTTGGCGATCTTGATCGCGACCCCAAAAATATATTGCCGAAACCAAGTTTCGACATTTAGGGACTAAAAAACTAAAATAGAAGAATTAATCCTTTTAGTCCCTGAACCAAACATTCCCTAACTACTTGGTCTGTCACAAGTTTCGCTAATTGTTCACACAGGATTTCATAAATTGTTTTAGTTAGCGATTATTGGCAGGCGTCTTTGGGCCATGGGCCTAAGGCCCATGAGACAGACAGACGCCTCGCCCATCTATGCAACCGTGAGGCCTCTGCTTCTGCTCCGATACCATACTTTTCAGTTTTCAATCAGAATGAGGTCCCAAAAATTGCTGTCAAGGAATTAAACCTCAATATATGCAGAAAACAAAATAACCTGAATATATGCAAAACAACTAACCTGAAAATATGCACACAACTAATGTGCTTCCGTATTTCAAGAATACTCTTGATAGAGAATAAATGGAGGTATTCTTAGGATCTGTTTGTTTGGTTTGTTTTTGGCTTTTCAGCCTAAAAAGCCAAAAGCTTAACCAAACAGGTGATTTTTCAATCTAACTTTTGAAAAAATAAAAGTCAAAATTAAACTAGAAAACCCAAAAGCAGTCGAAGATCACTTTGGATAACTTTTTTGGCTTCTAAGGAAAAAATTAGAAATAATTAACATCCTACCATTGTTACACAAAATAATTTAGTTTTAAATAAGTCAACTCAAAAGCTAACTTTAAAGCAGCCTTTAGCTTCTGGCCTCTAAAGTTTTAGCTTTTTAAAAATCAAAAATCAAAAGCCTTCTAGCCTCTAAAGTTTTAGCTTTTTAAAAATCAAAAATCAAAAGCCAGAAAGCTAGCCCTAATAAGCTTGCTAATGAGAACAAGATGCTTACATCCATCCATCCATTCATTGATTGACTCTACAACTACACTAGGGCAATCATGGAGATTATATATGTGATGGATTATTATGTGCCAACCAACACATCCATTCCCTGACGTTTCTCCCGCCAAATTTGTCCGTCCTCATCTTTTCATTTTTATCAACACAAACTGCGGGAGCAGAATTGGCTTAATTCCCCAGTAGTATCCTCTTTTCATAATCTTTGCATATTCTATAACAACCTGATCTTTATGTTTAATAAGCATCTCCAATAATTTTTCTATCCTTTATCTTTTAAAAACTTTTTAGAATTTTAGACTAAAAATTGTCATCCAATCCATCCCCTATCATCTTTCCTAATAATTTTTATCCCCTATCCCACCATCCTTGTTCCCTAGTTCAGAGGGATTCATTCTCCCCTATCTTCTATTCCCGTGAGCGCATTCCTTCGCCCGCCATTTTTCTCGTGCGCATGCTCCCTCCTCCACCGCGTCGACACCCTTCCTTCGCCGCCGCCGTGCTCCCTCCATGTCGCCCCCGTCCTCTCCCTCCGCGACACCCTATCGGCCTCCCTCTACGCCGTCGATGCCCTTCCTCCGCGCCACCCTCGCCCTCCCTCCACGCCGTCGACGCCCTCCCTCCGCATCGCCGCCGTGCTCCCTCCGTGGCACGCTCCCTTCTCGCCGCCGCCGCGGCGCTCCCATCTCACCGCTGCCGTCCTCCTCGTCGCCACTGCCCTCCCACCTCGCCGCCGTCGGCCTCCCTGCCAATCCGTCCATCCGTAGGGCAGGCTTGGGCCAAAGAAAAGATAAATATAAGTCTATAGTAGAAGATGAAAAACATTATTCGAGCCCAAGAAATAGAGTCCAAAATATTTTAAGGTGATCTAGTCCACGAATTTAAATTTATTGGAGGAACCTTTTTAGGTTTCATTGGATGAGAGAATAGTTTGACGGGTATATTTTTTTACATGTATCCCTTATTTGTTAGGAAAGAAGGCCATGTCTAGGTCAAATGAGGAAACAAACAGAGAATACCTGTTGCATAAGCTGTTTCATCTTCTGTCACTACATATTCTACAACACATGTCACTTGTCATTGATGAGAGCATGCATGTGTTTGTTCCGCTACAATCAAACTAAAAAGGCCTAGAGTAAAAACATTTTGACAAGCTAGCGAAAGCAAATATGTTACTACTACCAGTGAATATCCTTTTGCAAGGCTTCAACTCCAAACTTCAGCTTTAGCTGGAGCTGAGTCTCGTATCTCGTGAAAGGTAGCTATACTTTGCTAGTTTATTTTATCAAGTGTTTCATCCAAATCGTTTGAGC
This sequence comes from Oryza australiensis, assembly GCA_019925245.2. Lineage (NCBI taxonomy): Eukaryota > Viridiplantae > Streptophyta > Magnoliopsida > Poales > Poaceae > Oryza > Oryza australiensis. Next base: position 987,234 of record JAIFGZ020000724.1, on the reverse strand, counting down.
GAAGCGCTTGCAGAGCTTCAACTTCATTCCGAAGCCCTGCCAAACACCCCGCTCTTAGCAGCAAAATGGATTGTTGAAATCATCATATCTAATTCTCTGATGTATCATATGATCACACTTTTCTGCTTTCTTATATAAAAACTAAGTTGGGTGAGGAGTGGAGGAAAGTGGTTAGCTTGTTAACACAAAGCCTAGGCCGTACCACCCTCCATGCCTCCTCTAACTCCTCCTTCCTACCTAAAGTCTCTTGTAAGGTTGGGAAGTCCTTATCAATCTTCTCGTCTCTATGATTCCTTCACGCATTATATAATCATGAATTCATCATTTTGTCTGAGTTAATTTCAGATTATGTCCTTCTGATGTCTACTTATATCTTGAGAGGAAAAGACAGTATTGTCCCCACAACTATATTGGTCATGTGTTCCTTTTCTTATGTGTTCATTTTCTTAGTAATATGCATAGTATTCACATCAAAAACAGAATTTTCTTGCAAGAAAAAATGCATAGCATAGCAAATTTTCATGACATTTTTAAGAACATATTACACTTTTTCTCTCGCGATAAAACACATAACAAAATTTCATGCCAAAAAAATTCAAAACATATCACATTGTACTGTTCATTTCATTTTCAAAGAAGTAGCAAGATTCATGAACTGAAAAGAAAGAACTAAGTATAAAGAGAGAGCACTTTGACATTGATCAACGACTTTACTCTGCTACTACTGCTCCCATATTTATTTGCATTCCAGTAATTCTTAAGTAAAATGTAATCTCTGGTCTACTCAGACTGTTTTTGGTAAACGGTAGTTGGCCTTGGCCTAAATAGACAATTGTACCTTGCCTTCCATTAAAGGAAATCCCATGCTTGCTTTTACTTTATAGACAAGTCATTCTATTTGTCCGGTAGGAATCAACTTGAATGTTCTGAATGAATGTTCCGTGTACACTAGTGCAAGGTTTACAAAACCACTGCTAACCACGTTTACTGCAGTAGTACGATAAAGGTAAAATCACGATAACCCTATTAAATTCAAATAAATTTATTTTTTTGAATTTTTATAAATTTTATATGGTTTCTTTATTACCGTGGTAACCGTACTTACTGCTGCCAGGGTGTGGTAACCCTCCCTTAAGGGAAACCCTGCACCAATGTGTAGTTCATTTGTAACAAGGACGTTATTAAGGTTAGTTTAGTCAATTTACTGAAACAAAACAGTACTAAATGCACCTAATACATTCATGAGTTGCACATTTTGCCTATCTTTTTTTCTTTCTGAAGAACAAACATGTACTGAAGAGAGCAGGAGAATTTTAATTCCCCTGGCTGTCTTAGTTAGCAACCACCACTCATTACAATAGTCCTGCAAACGAAATAGCCAACACACCATCCTCCTCTCCTCTCCCCTGTCCTCCAAGCATTCGTTTTTATAGCCTCACACAGCTCAAAAACACAATGCTAGCCTTGCTGTTCACATCATTGCCAAGCCAAGCCACAAGGAGAAGGACGGAAGAAAGAAAAGAAGGCAGAGCAGCAGCAGCAGCAGTAGCAGAAGGAGAAGCAGCAATGGATTGCTGCGTGTGCAGCCCCATGGCGTCCATCTACAGGCTTCCTAGGAACTCCATATGCGCTGCGTGCTATGAAGGTGCCAAGGCCATCATCGCCTTCTTCAACGACGACGAGCAGGGCGATGCTGATGCTGATCAAGGCTCGGTGAAGTCCCGTGAATTGGCAAAGCTCAACGGCGCAACCAAGGTAGGACTTACGAGCTTCTCGTTTTACTCCTTTATTAGTCCATTTGATCTTTGATTTCATAGGCTGAATCTGCATGCATCTCAATTGTGTGTTTCTTCCTGAATCTTGCGTGTGTGTTGAGCAACAGAGCAATGTCGGTAGAGAATGAATATTGCTATAAAGGAATTCCATCCCGCGTTTACTGCATGCAAGATAAGCTCTTGTTACATTTCAGCGTTCAGTTTTTCGTCTGGTTTTCTGTCAACAATTTTTAGAAATCAGGTTCGCTGCCTGTCAACGTTGTGTTGGTTAATGGTGAGACGCAAGTCTCAATCGAGAGTTGCATTGCAGCATGAGAATGATAGGTTTGGTACAAATGACATTGTCAAAAGGTTCATGATTGATTGATGCTTAAAGCCCCGTTTTCAGAAGCTGTATTATATACCAGTGTTCTTCAACAGCTGATGTTCACTTTATTTTTTTAAAAAAAACTTGCATAACATACATGAGATTCTCCTTGATTGCAATAGCTGGAATGAGGAAATAAAAGTGGCTTTGGGCCAAGTTGTTATGCTCATCTTCAGAAAGAATTAATTCTGAACAGTCACAGACTAATTCTAATTATGCATCGGTAGGGGAGCATGGAACATACTACACCATGAGCATAATCTCTATATTTGTGTATTAGCATCTAGTAAAAAAAATATATTTATATGTGTTCATTAATACTTTATGTAGGGATTGAGAGATGCGTGGGAGGAGGTGAAGCAGATGCGATGGCGAGAGGAGGAGACCAACCAAAGGGCATCGTTTCTTCAGCAAGGCTTCGCGGCGGCGTGGAAGGACGGCATCCACACCGACATCGCCGTGAAGCCTGGAATTGGGCCTCCAATTCAAGCCCACAAGGCCATCCTTGTCAGTCTCTCTTCTCAGTTTCAGGCTAATGGGCCGGGCTTCTTTTGGTTTGATTGGGGCCGAGGAAACTAATTAGGCCCAACTCTTATATAGGCCGTCCGGTCGGAGGTGTTCCGCCACATCCTCGCCGGCGACGACGACTGCTGCAAGGCCCCCGCCGGCGACTCTCTGTCGCTACCGGAGCTCACACACGACGAGCTCTCCCACTTCCTCGCTTTCCTCTACACGGGGTCCCTGACGGCGCGCGCGGAGGAGCGGCATCTCCACGCGCTGCTGGTGGCCGGCGACAAGTACGACGTGCCGTTCCTCCGGCGGGCGTGCGAGGCGCGGCTGGCGGCGGGGTGGAGGCGGCCAACGTGCTTCGGACGCTGGAGGTGGCCGAGCTGAGCTTCGAGCGCGGCGCTGAAGGAGTGCGCCATGGGGACGGTGGTGGAGCACGCGGAGCAGGTGGTGTTCTCGCCGGAGTACGAGGAGTTCGCCGTCAGGAACGCCTCCTCTGCGTCCAGATCACTCGCGCGCTGCTCGCCAGTAAAACCTTTCCCGCCAAGATGTCCTAATTAAGAATTTTTTTTTCGTTTAGAATTTAGACGACGTACAAGATACAATACGTGTAAATGATACATGTATGCATCTCTGAAATTGATGTGCTCAATGCAATTAAGATTCAGTTAATTTATCCGAGCGAGATCCGGTGGCCATTTAATATCTTCGCACGAATTAAACGACAAAAACGTAGCTCTCGTTCATTCATCACCAAAAGATGAACATATTTCTACAAGAAAATTAACTGAAAATATTATGAGACATGCATTAATCTTACACAGATATAGTATCCTGACAGCAATAAGCTTGCGCTACGGCCCAGGAGAATTAAGTCGAAACATATCTAAAAGTTCATTCTGGATCAAAATGATGATCCGTCCATGGCTAGTTACTCGTGGTGCATGCATTTCTTGATGGCTTGCAGCACTGCCTGCCGAACCATTTTCTCATCCACGCTTGTCGTCTCTGCATTCTCCTCTGCAAAATACCAACCATTAAGTATATCAGATGGTTCACCAAAGATGTATTTAAGTATAATTCTTCCGCGTTGTCACAAGAAATTAAGGGCTTAATTACCAAATTAATCAACGAAATTAACTAAAATATCGATATGTATAATCACATACTTGGCTGGATCCAAGCGCTTCAAGGCGAAATGCGGTGTCGTCTGCACACGACACGTCAGCATCGAGGACATCGAGGCCAAGCTCCTCGAATGCTTCTAGCACCGATGTCAGCAACTCAGGTCGACTCTTCTCCATGGACACATTGATTCGAAAACCTCTCCTCTTCTTCTCTAGCTCTACCGATGAAACACTCACCTGCATGCGTCCATACGTATACGTGTACATCAATGTTCAATGCTGCATTAAGTTTTCTCTTTTCTGACTTGAAGAAAAGAGTCACATTTTATGCTCTGATGAGCTATATATATTTGTCAAGAGGAGTGATCCGAAGCTATATTCTTCAGAACTTCGATCGCTCCGTATCGAGGGCTTGGGGGTTAATTAGCATATATATATTTGTCATTTTTTGGAATACTAAATAGACTTGTATTATTGTTTGTAACCACTCCAGTCATAAATATGTCACGTTTAAATAAAATTTGGACAAATCGTGACCACATCAGTAATTCCCGAAGGCTTAGTAACTTGAAAGAAAGTATGCATATATATATATATATATATATGCTTTGAAAAATATTGTCATAATATCATAAACTTTGTTATTAGATTTCATAAACTTGTTTTAATGTAAAATTGATGGTGAAAATTTTTAGAAGTTTGAATATTTATAATAGATGTATACATATTGTACTTGTTTAATTACCCATATACACTTTGTATGCATGCGTCCTACGTCCTTACAAATTAACCAGAGAGATGGGACAAAAGTATGTAACAATGCGATGCACATACGTACTCTTGGCATTTGCATGGAATTGCTAGTGCTGCCCAGCTGTTTAGGCTCCTGAGATACCTTGTCCTTGAGCTCTTTGATGTACTTGGACGCATCTACGAGGATTGATGTCTCGTTTGCCTGCATATAATCATACATTCATGCATGCTATGCTTAGAATATAAGTAAAGTGCAGAAAATTCTATCGCCACCGATTCAGATAACCGGAAAAACACAAGTTTTTGAGCCATTAGCACATGTGTGAGTGGCCCAGTATCGCTGCCGGTAGATGGGAGTGAACCGACAGTGATACGTGGAAATCATTGCTGGTTTATAAAAACTGAAATCGGACATGAAATGGTGCATAAAATTGAGCATCTAAGTAATGACCTCCAAAGGTTTTCGAAGAGTTATTAACTCTGATATAGTTTCGTGACCAAATGAAAGGTAGATTTAGAAAAAAATTAAAAATGAATTGATTCAAGCAACCAAATGAAATACACACACAGAGAGATAGAGAGAGAATAATGAACTAACCTTTAGAACCCTAAATCGGATGTGAAATAGAGAATGGAACTGACCATGAGAACCCCAAATTAATCAGACGTGAAATAGTGCACAAATCGATTTTCTAATGGCCTCCAAAGATTTTTGGGATAAAAAGAAAAGCTCTCCATTGTCTCTAACCTGAGCAAAATGGGTTACTCCAGCAGGGGAGGACACGGCCTCAAATGATAATTGAGGTTCACTCAATCGCTCATCATTATGATTCAAGCCTTCAACCAGCAGTGATATATACAGTCTGAACAGTTCGGGTAAGTATCATTATAGTTGGTTGGCTTGAACTGGCATAGCACCGTATCAAACTCTAGAGTGGCTGGGCCGGCCAATTAAGCAGCTCTACATGGTAGCATAAAATGTAAAAAAAAAATACAGAACCATGCAGCACATTTATATGTTCCTTTTCCAAAAAATAAGATCGATGTAATAAGCCATTAAAAATAGGAGGATGATGGTCGTTAAGCCAGTTTAGGAGAAAAGATATGTGATAATCAAGGGGAAAAATCGATTTTTGCAATGGGAAAATTAGATGTAATTGGTTGTTCTCAAATTGAGATACCGCGAACCATACATAATACTTATAAGTAGTAAATAATATGGGTACTAAGTTAAATTACATACCGCACTTGACTTTGTAACAGAGCGTAGGAGCTCGAGCTTCTCTTCTAAAGCTGTTGCTTTCTTCTGATCTTTCCCTGACATCTCTCCCTAGATCTCGATCCCTATCTCTCTCTTTCTCTCTGTATCCGGAAACACAAATCAAGCTAGAGAGAGACCAGCTGCTAGGTACTTTGTAATGGGCATTTCGATCATAGATTGATCGATCACAAGCTCTCATGGTCATTATATATATACAAGGGGGGACTAAATATAACGAGTGATGATATGCATGGTGATCAGCGGGTAGTACAGTACTTTGCTTTGTCGTACGTATTGATTATTGCAATTAATTGTTGGGATGCACATGATAGTTCTGCACTGGTGTTGCCATACAGCCTGAGGATGGATCCTAATACTAATAGATCTCTAGCTTGTTTTTCATTGTCTCTTTGCCTTCTTCGTTTTGTTCTGTATGCAGCACACGTTCGTTACTATTTTATTTTGATAACAAGAGGATCGATCATCCACTCTGAGTAATATATCTATATATAGCTATACTTACTTAGTTAATTTACTTTCGTTCTATTTGATATATACAGTACAATTATGTCGAGACACACTACTACAAAATTGATTTATTCGAATGAGACCCTATTTAAATTGTAGGTGGACGAAAATTTTCACATACAAAAATCGATCCCCCAAGCCTGGTTCAATGACCGTATGTGAAAATTAATTTTCGTAGACGGACCACTTAACAGTCCTACATGTGAAAATAAGCCTCTCTTTCCCACTTTTTCTCCCCTCCTCTCTCCCCACTAAGTCCTCTCTTTTCTCGTCCATTGCTCTCCTCTCTCCTCCCACTCCCTCTCCAACTCTCCCACTCCTCACTCTTCTCCCACCCCGGCGATGACAAGTGGCGACGCCTTCGCCGACAACGGCGGAGGGGCGACAAATCCAGCGAGAACGGAGCAGGCGGCGGGGCGCAAGCCCAGCAGCCTAGTGGTGCGTGGGATCCACCTCCGCCAGCGAAGGAGTGGGGGCGGCAGGGCGGAGGGTGACCATGACGAGGACGAAGGGCAATGCGGGCTCAACCGAGGCGGATCCAGTAGCGGTGGGAGGCGATGGACCCGTCTTGGCCGCAGCCCGCCGGTGGTGGATCCAAGCGATGACGACCCTTCTCCCTCTCCTTCTCCAACTCTCCCACTCCCCACTCCTCTCCCACTCCCAAGACGACAATGGCGATAGTCTCTAGCGACAACGGCGGAGGGGCGACAAATCCAATGAGAACGGAGCAACGACGGGCACGCGAGCCCAGCAGCCTAGTGGGCACGGATCCACCTCCGCTAGCGAAGGAATGGGGGCAAGGCAGAGGCGACCATGACAAGGACGAAGGGCAATGCAAGCTCAACCGAAGCGGATCCAAGCGGCGGGGAGGTGATGGACCCATCGGCCGCAGCCTTGGCCGTGCGTATCCAACACGATGACGACCTTTCTCCCTCACACTCTTCATCTCCTCAACGGCAACGACGTTCGTGACCATATACGATGACGACTCGTGGGATCCAGTGGGCTAGGGTTTCGCTGATGGCAAGAACCAAGTGGCGGCATATCTGGATAGGGTTTCGATTTTGGGAATTTTTATTTTTTAGTGGTTTTTCCTTTTTAGTTGGGTGGCTTAAGTGTCGGCATGCGCATGCATTTTCTCTATCCACATGCAAAAATTCAATTTTCGTAGACACCTGGGTAGAAAAATCGATTTAGTAGTAGTGACGTATGTACTCTTGGAAAACTACCAATTACTGTAGCCTTACATATAAACTTAATTAGCTTGATATATACTCCTTTGTATCAAACTATGTCTTATAATTATTTTGTATGGTCTTTAATGATATACTTTGACCACTAATTTATTTCATATTATGCTATCAATAACTATAAAATTAACATCAAATGAAGGTATTTTGAAGTACCAATCTAATGATATAATATGCATAATACTTAGCATAGATATTGTTAGTATAATCATTAATAAAAAATATCAAGTATGATTTGTTAATATATTGTATGTATTGGAACCATGCTAACTTCCTCTGTTTCATATTATAAATCATTTTTTATTTCTTTAGTCAAGTTTTTTAAAGTTTAATCAAATTTATAAAAAAATAAGAATAATCTTAACACAAAACAAACATATTATGAAAATATATTTAATGTTATATTTAATAAAAATAATTTGGTGTTATACGTATTGTTAGATTTTTTATAAATTTAGTCGAATCTAAATTTGACTTAAAAAATGGTGAAATGGATTATAAACGGAGGGAGTATATATTATCCTGATGGAGCTCCAGTCATTTTCTTTATCCCGATCACGTAAATGTACGTCAAACACGTCTTTATCTTTATCCGGCACGTACTGATTAGCTTGATCTTTCAGTCCAACCGCGTCAAGTAGCTATTAGCCAACAGACTGATAGATTAATCAATATATACACATCAAACGCGTCTTGTTACACAACATGTATACAAATTACGAGACAAATTAGCCATCAGATCAATGTGTTTTCTAGTGCTATCTTATGCCGGGAAGACCATGTCACCCGGCCTACCCTGACGTGTTCTGATGCCTAGCTCCACAGAAATACACATACGATACATCTGATCGATCGATCGATCGATGTTTCAATCGATGTGTAGTGTTGTTCAGTCAAGTAGTGCAGAGTCACAGCAAATGATTAACCTAACTGATGACAAGGATGGGTTGGTCAAACATATAGTGACTGCTTGCACGCGTGCTTGCTTGTTTGCCACACCCCGGCCAACCTTGTCATTCAAGCTTATTTTTCACGAACGTCTAAAATAATTACATGTCAATATATTTAAAAGAAAAATAGATTTTTTATTTACAACAGATATTCAGTCAGACTGACCGATGTTACAGGAAAAAGCAGAGGAAACACCAACACAAACGGCTAGAATTAACTGCTTAACTCCGAAGGGCAGCAAGGACAGGACAAAGCAGAGAGGCCGAGCTACTCTAAACCTCCAAAAGACCCCAAAATTAGCAGCGCGCGCTAAGACCCTCCGAACGGATAGAGGCTAGAAGCACTGATAGCTTGGATTATTATATATATTCATCTCTTTCCATGTATGCATTATACTTTACATCCTAGATAACGAAAACTAATTTAAGTTTCAGAAGGAGACGTCAAATTAAAAGCGATGGAAATGATAAGCAGGTCCCTGCTTGCATTTGGGATGCTTGTGTGCGACGCAAACGCGTCTCTGCAGGCGTACGCATCGATCCTGCCATCCCATATATTGATACATATATATATGCATGCAGCATGATCGATCTACTTCTACATGACAAGATCAACAAATTAAAAATCCATACTTCCGTATGGTGTTTTGTTGTAATTGGTCTGCATGAGCTTTCTAGCTCTGGTGAGCTCTGAGCTGTGCGTCCTTCCAAATAATACTGCTTCTCTTACCTCTCTCTCATCACGGGTCCTCATCGATCAATCATCTCTTCGATCCATCTCCAGACTCCAGTACGTCTTCAATTCAATTCTCTCCCCACAGCTAGCTAGCTCCATGCATGTTTCTAACTTCTGTACATCGACATGCATCGTATATATTGCCAGATTGTTTTGTTTTAATTTATATAGCATTAAAGATTCAGAAATTCTCCCCTGTTTTAATTTTTAAAAGAAAGATTCAGAAATTTATGTACTACTAGTGTTTAGATTTGAGAACCCCGCGGCCTCCTGATTTCAAGTTCACATCGCCCATATTAATTGCTGGTGGCTGCATTGTTGTGAACCACTGTCACAAACGCAGATGGTCTAACACTCACTAATGGCAGTAGTTAGTTATATATCCGATATGGCATGTTCATTATATCGGTCGCTTGAAACTGACATGGATGGATATAATAGTCAGCACAAATAATCACATGTTTTGAAATTGAGTTATGATATAATAAGCTACAAGAGTAAATGTACAATTTTATTTTACATACCTTCATTTTGGTCTAGTGGTAGCTTCGGGGTGCGAGAGGTCGCGAGTTCGATTCTCGCAACACCCCTTCCACACTGTAAATTTTTTTATTTTCTTTAGAACTTTTATCTTTCTCTGGAAACTGTTCTGAATTCATCCTATGTGTCAACTGCTGTTTTGTTTAACTGTCTCCTTTTCAAGTTTGGAGAACATATATATTCGGGTTGAGACGAGAGAGTAGAACAATTTTTTCATCATCAATACATGGCGTGCATACAGTGCGGCACAGTAAACAAATTAACAAGAGCGGCGCCGTAGCCAGCGAGCACAAGAATCAAAATTCTCTTGGTCGGATTAGCTCTGAAGAATCAAGCCCAGGTGTGTGATGGAACGAAAGATTCCTTCTTGTATTACTCCTAGATGTTTAATTAATTTGTCCCAATTGATGGAGATCTCCTGCACGCACGCATCAGAACATGCATTCATGTCAATTGGCAGTGCCACAGCCTCATCCTTCACTAGTTGAGCAGCATTGGCTTAATTGAATTGTGTCTTCTTCCTTTGAGATGTGCTCATCAGACATGTGATGTGATCTACCAGCCGGACAGAGTTTATAGACGTCTGACCACTCTAAGATTACAAATGGTACATACGTGATCATGACTAAGTTCCAACTTGAAAGAAACAGCACCAGCCAGCAGGGTCAGGGAGGAGACCACAAAAAAGTGGCATTGTTAATTAGTGCACTAGCACGACAAGCCTGGTTATCTGATTACTGATTGCAAAGTGGATGATCTATTCGACGGCGCTAATCCGGCGGCGAACGCTACTATGAACTCACTGTGGAACACAAGGTGAATATAGTATATATATGTATCAATGAGGAACACAAGCTAGGCTATGAAACGGCAGCAACTAGGTGTGGCAATGCCAATATGCCATCCCAATTGGCGCACGACACGACACTTGACACAACTCCACAACGTACGTGCTCGGAACCTCGAATCAAAACAAGCAATCAGCCCAAAAAACTAGTTACAGCCACCGCAACTACAGCTAAAAGCAACGAATAATAAGCACAAGAGAAGCATGCCTAGCCTTTTGCCAACCGAGCAACGAGCTGGACCCAATCTTCCTTCGTGAAAGAAACAAGTTAGGCCCGATCGATTGGGTCGCTACGCTTGGGCCTATTGTTTGGGTAGGGAATAAGTCTATTTTACCTTCCTCAACTCTCGCCGTTGGTTGAATCGTATTCCTCGACCGTAACACCCAATGTAACGTCTCCTTTATCTTCAAAAACCAGTGTAAATTATCTCCTTCGGTGGTTTGGAAGGCGGTTTCAGCCAACATGGTAACTTTAAACCCTGTTTGACTGGCTAAGTCTGCTTATGGGCTTCAGCTATCAGCGACTTTCTTGCTTTATCTTCTTCCTCACCTTTCCCTTCTCTCTCTTTCCTCTCTAGGGGTGGGCACTTTTAAACCGAAAAAAATTGAACCGTACCAAGCCAAACCGAAATTTACGGTTTTTCAGTTTTCGGTTTTCGGTTCGTGGTGTTGCATAAACCGAGTAACTCGGTTTGGCTTCGGTTTTTAATGTCTGAGAACCGAACCATCGAAAAAACCAAACCATAGCAAACCGCGGGCGAAACCCTAGCTAGCCCCGGTGATGGGCACGCCACCTTCGCCCCCGCCCCGGCGCGCAGCACCTCCGCTTCGCCCCGGCCCGCCGCCGCTCCGTCGCCATGCCGCCTCCTCCCTGCCCCGGCGCGCCGCACCGTTCCGCGCTCCTTCAGCCGCCGTTGTTTGGTTTTTGGTAAAAACCAAAACCAAACAAAAAAACCAAACACAAAATTTACGGTTTACATTATTTATGTGAACCGATCGGTTTTCACTTCATGTCAAACCGAACTATGCGTAGGAAAAAACCGAATCAAAGTCTCGGTTTAAACCGATTGTCCACCCCTATTCCTCTCTTTCCTCTTCCTCTTCTTTTACCCCGACGACCGATATGTTGCAAGACTTATGGACATTCTAAAACTGCAAGACTTAATCAAGAGTTGAACACACCATTTCGTTTTCTGTGAGACAGGATGATTTTCACATATATGTGCAGACCCTGGATACAGGGATACAGACACCTCAATCAACAAACCAAAATGTGCACATTTGGATTCCGATACCAATTAACCGATGAAACACCAAACCAAACAGGCCCTAAATGGTACCTTGTAACAAGAACACTCTTCAGTGATTTGGGGGTTCATTCTATGCCTAATATCAGTATCGCAATCAGTATCACTGTTTAAGTTAGAAAATTACAAAGAAACAAATGTTTGGTTTTGGTTGATTTGATAAGTCATCAGTCCACACCCCTGTACTGCATGCTGCAAAAGCACAAGTTGAACGGCGGCATTGTTATACGACTTTTGTGTTGGCACTAGGCACATGAAGCTCCATCTAGCTTCAAGCATAGTAATTCTTAGAGCAAAATGTCAGCCATACACTGAAGAAAATTTATATATAACACAAGAAGTAACTAGAGTAAAAGTGTAGAAAATTCATCAGTAGAAGTAACTTTGAAGAAAAACTAAATAGTTCAAGCCAGCAGTTACTTCCAGACAAAACCATAGATCGATGTTTAGGTCAAACGGTGAAAGCACCGGTCTCATCTTGATATCTCAGTATCTGATATTGTACAACTATTAGCAGACAAAGCCAACGTCAGTAGGGCGATGATTACGGGACCAGGTTATTACTCGCAGTTACATTGTTGTAAAACTATGCGACCATGCTTCTGTACAGGTAGGGTAGTCAGACATTCTAGTAGTAATTTCATACAAGCTAGCTGCATTGATACAGTGATATAACTTGAGTTTTCACTCCAGGTCCGTTTCTGAGGCCTCCTCTTCTGGCAGCTCAAAGGCATCAACCTCCTCAAAGTATGCTCTCTGTTTCTTGATAAAATCTTCTGGTAGTGCAGGTTTACCTGAAGGCGTATTCTCCATCCTCGTGCTCTTCTTCTGTTCAACATTTCAAGCAATCAAAAAGGTGAAACATCATGACCACTGTTTTTGTTTCCTTTCAGAGACATTTCTGTGAAAGCTGTTTATGAAGGCACTGGTGCAGATGGTTTCGTAACCTTCACTGGCTCACCCAATGAAATATCTATGACCGATGCATTCAAAACTCAGAAGCAATACAAGAACAATGGACTCTACTTATGTACCTAAGCTAGATGATCCCTAAAATGGTTAAGAACATATTATACTTAGCATCATATAGCATATCTGCAATTCTGCATAAAGCACACTAATGCAGTGCGTGTCAAAATATTCATAGTAACATCTGGATATGCAGTACCACAGAAGAATTGCAGAATATAGATAAAGATGGAAAGGGAAGTACAAGAGAGATTAAATACATAGCTCATTTAGTTTTTAGTAATTATTACATGGCAAAGATGGGGAAAAATTAACGAACAGTGCATCATGTAGATCATTCCAAGAGGCAATAGCACAATGATTCAATACCTAATAACAAAACGTGTATTAGGATTCTAAGGAAACACAACTGACCTTTTTAGGTCGATGACAAGGAGCCGAGGATGAAATAGGCCGAGTACCCTGAGCCATGGAGGTTTTCCTAGTCAGAAAAATCGAAGAGAAGTGCAATTTAGTATTTCAGTTAATTGAGTGCACCCGCTGTATCTATTAGTTGGCTGTGAATGAACTAACCAAACTGCCCTTTCTTAGGGACTTTAAAGAGCCTTACAATCTCAACATACAGATTCTTCACATTGATGCATAGATCTAATGCCCATATTTTTCCTTTACAAAATTTGCAAGTAACTGGGTGGCAGCATTACAGTTATCCTTAAACTTGAGTCACAATACAAGGGAAACAGCAATACATCATCATGCTAAACTGGGGACAGTGATTGTCATTGACCTTTTACTCTTATTGTGCCATTTCCAACAGCAATGCATTGCTAGACAGAACAAAAATCTGGATTACTTCCACATTCAGTTTTCTGTAGCTGATTTGCAGGCTAAAACAAGAGAATGATCCAAATATCCAAAGGCACTACCCAGACCACAGTACTAGAAGCTTGCAGTATGTAAGTCCCATAGCCAATTTACACAACGAGTTACTCCATGGTAGTGCCGCATGAGATGAAGCAAAATTGTTACGAAATGCAGATGAAATCTGTAGTAGGCGCATGCAGATAAAGGAAAAGGGAGTTACCTGTTTGTCCTTGCAACTGTTGAAGGAGGTGGGCAGCTTGATGTTCCAGCAGGAAATGCATGAAATGGGAGCGACCTCATTGTACGATCTGGAGCAGCCTCGCGCGACGAACGGCATCCACCCACCCAGCGATTCCAGCTCGTTCCAAGCGTATGGGGCCTCGTCGTCGTCGATGGGAGTCCCCGGCGGCGGTTCCACTATCTCCAACACCCTGAACCGAAGGCGAAGAAGACCCAGCCACCCAAGTAACGCACAGCTCGTGCATCGTCTTGGAGCGGGAGTCCGAAGCCGTGGGTGGTGCAGCCGGCGAGGGTGCACGCGAAGGGGTCCGTCGGCGCGAGAGACGAGGATCGATGTCGCAGACTCAGCCCATGCGGCGCCGCTGGACGAGCAAGGAGGCTATTGTGGGCGATCCCTGAGCGAGCACGGACGACCCCGTCCGGTCCACGGCGACGGCGTAGCCCTCGCCGACGACGTCGACGTTGGCGTGGTCCCTCCACGCCCTCTCGCGGTCTCGCCCCGCCCGCTCCTCGGGCGCCGCGCCGGCGTCGAGGTGGAGCAGAGCAGGTTGCGGTTCCGCAGGTGGTACACCGACCTCAGCAGCCTCGGCACCCTCCGCCCCTCCCCGCGCCCGTGCCGGGATATCCAGTACGCCAAGGAGGGCGGGGTGTCGGGGCCCGTGGTGGCCTAAGGCCTTTGAACAACGCGAGGGAGGCGACGAGTAGGCGGCGCCGCGCCAGTGCCGCAAATCGGGAGCGACCGCGGCAGCGAGGTTGACGAGGTGGAGGCGCGGGAACGGCATGATGCTCCCAACGCCTCGATTTGAGGCGCTGGAGGTCGGCGTGGGTGAGGCGGTGCCCGGAAAAGACGTGGAAGCGGACCGCGCGCCGAGATGTAGTCGTGGCCTCCAACGACGAACACTGTCATGTTCGCCAACCAACCTGCGAACTTGACGCGCATAGCCAGCGCCACGAAGCCGTAGCCGCTGTCGCGGAGACGGTCGATGGCCTCGCGGACCACGGAGGCGGCGGTGATGTGGTGGTGGCGATGATGCGAGCCGTGGGAGAGAGGTGGGCGGTGGCAGGAAGCTGTCCACGACGTAGCGCCCGCCGTTGTAGAGCTCAGGGAGCGAGACCTCGACGCCTTCGGCGTAGAGCCTGACGTGTTGGAGCGATGTGCTCCTGTAGGACGCGGCCACGCCGCCGCGAGAACCACTGAGTTGGCGTTGGCGAGGAGCGGCGCTACCGAGGCCATCTCGTTTTACCCAGCGAGGAGAGCACCCTCGCGAGCTGGAGGAGAGCTTTCTTGCCGACGTGACGCAGAAGGCATGGTTGCCGACGTGGCGCAGAAGACAATAGGTTGTTGGGCCGAGGCCCGAGCCCAACGAGCTATCTAATTCGAACCCTCTCCTCTCCTTTCTTCTTCCTCTGCCCCGCCCCGCCCCGCCTGAGCTGTATAAAACCCTCTCCTCTCCTTTCTTCTTCCTCTGCCCCGCCCCGCACACCACGCCCCGCACACCACCAATGGCGCTCCTCTGCTCCGCCCCGCCCACCCCGCCCCGCCCACCACCACTCCTCTGCCCCGTCCCGGCGCTTCGAGCGCCCTCCGGGCCATGGGTGGAAGCGTTCATCCAAAACTTCAAAAATCAGTGGGACACGGTGATTGAGAAATTATACGAGGCTCTGAGTCAACAAGAGTCTCCGGAGTTGACGAAGGAGAGGCCCAAGCCGGAGCTCGGCCTCGCATACTTGGAGGCGAAGAACAGGCGGAGCTTCACGGCGCCGTGGTGTGGCGCGAAGCTCTGCAAAGAGTGCTTGAGGGAGAATCGCGCTTTCAACTTCCACTCTTCCGCCGCCGCCGCCGCCGCCGCCGCCGCCCACGATCACCGCCGCTTTCTGTTTCTACCGTCGGAGAGGACCTCCACTATAGCGTCATGGTGTTCCGTGGCGGTGGAGAGGCAGATGAGAATGAGGAGGGAGTACCGATCGGTGTTTCTCTTCGACGACGACACCGCGCCCTCCACCCGCGACACTTCCTCCTCCGCCGACCACCGCGTCGGCCTCCCCGCTTCACGGCGTGGGCGCGCGCGGCTGCGGCGCGCGCGGCGGCGGTCGACGACCAAGGAAGCTGGAGGGAGACCGAGCCGCCACCGCCACCGTCGACAGCGACCCCGCCGCCTCCTCCTCCCGCGTCGCCGCCACCGACCATAGTGAGGCCTCCGCCTCCCCCGAACGAGACATGGGTGTTCACGGTGATCTTCGTTGTGGGATTTCTCGTTTTGATTTGCATCGACCAGAGTCGGCGGCGCTGAACACCCAGGTCTCCGCCTCCCTCGACCGGCACCAGTAAGAACTTCGTGTTCATGGGGATCTTCGTTGTCGGAATTCTCGTGTGGATTTTCATCGACCAATGAAGGAGGCGGCGCTGCTCATCATCGCCCAACGACGTCCGGCCGCAACAACAATCATCAAGGACCCCGATGTGGTGATCAACTCGCGCATCGCCAACTTCTTACTATTTTTCTTCATCTGTAGCATATTATCTTCTGCATAGGTTTTTGCCTCTTGAACTCCATGTATAAGCAATACTCACCGTGACAGATCCTTTTCTCCTCGCATCTCCACATTCAGTTTTTAGTTCATAGTATAAATCTGTGTGGTTTGCCATTCTTTTTTGGTACAAATAATGGTATATTGATACACATTATATCCTGAAAACTGAGACCACTTCTGAATTTTGCATTTGTTCTGTAATATGTATACTGATATGCATTTTAGTTCATAGTATAAATCTGTGTGGTTTGCCATTCTTTTCTGGTACAAATAATGGTATATTGATACACATTATATCCTGAAAACTGAGACCACTTCTGAATTTTGCATTTGTTCTGTAATATGTATACTGATATGCATTTTAGTTCATAGTATAAATCTGTGTGGTTTGCCATTCTTTTCTGGTACAAATAATGGTATATTGATACACATTATATCCTGAAAACTGAGACCACTTCTGAATTTTGCATTTGTTCTGTAATATGTATACTGATATGCATGGCTAGATGTTTTGCACTTCGTAGATCAAATAGATCTAGTTAATTACGTCTGCGGCTACTCTGCTTCCGTGCCCTGCCCGGTGTCGCCGTCTCCGGCGCCTTCTGCGCCGGCATCACCAGCGCAATTGCAGGCCACAGGGCGCCACCGGAAGTTCACGACCAAGGAGCTCGCGCTGATCATTGCCGGAATCGTGGTCGGCATCCTGCTCTTGCTGGCACTCTGCTGCCTGCTGCTCTGTTTCTTGACGAAGAAGAGGTCTGGAAGCGGGAAGCAGACGACGAGCAGCAAGGCAGCCGGTGGTGGGGCCGGAGGCGCGGCGGGGGCGGGCGAGGGGAGAAGCCGGGGTCGGGGGCGGCCGGGCGGGGGAGGTGGAGTCGGGGGAGAGGTGGGAGGGAAGCTGGTGCACTTCGACGGGCCGATGGCGTTCACGGCGGACGACCTGCTGTGCGCGACGGCGGAGATAATGGGGAAGAGCACGTACGGGACGGTGTACAAGGCGACGCTGGAGGACGGGAGCCTGGTGGCGGTGAAGTGGCTGAGGGAGAAGATCACCAAGGGCCACAAGGACTTCGAGGCCGAGGCGGCGGTGCTCGGCAAGATCCGCCACCCCAACCTGCTGCCGCTCAGGGCTTACTACCTCGGACCCAAGGGCGAGAAGCTGCTTGTCTTGGATTTCATGCCCAACGGCAGCCTCTCCCAGTTCCTCCACGTTCAGTACTCGTCAATGCTCTACTCTTCTTATCTTATGCATTTAATCTTCATCTTCAGCTTGCTTCTGCTTAGCCCTGTGCTCACAACATTCTGCTTTCAACTGAAACTGGTCTGAACATTTCATAAAATGCTTAGTCTGAACATTTGCAGATTATGAGTTTCTCACATCGAGTAGATTGGATACATGCTGAAAATTTTGCACAGTGATACCTTTAATTTAGCCATAAGAATGAACAGCACATGCCAATTTAGAGCTTTGAGTATTCCATCTGAGCAATTGGTGAACTAAAGTTGAGTGAAAGAATGTTGGCCACTGTACAAAAGTTCAGTAAAAGATTGTCATGTTCAGTTAAACAAATGCAGGTTTGAGGCTAATATGTGAACAATTGGTGATCTAAATTGCAGACTTTTGTGTTTAGCAGCAGTGTTTTATCAATATTATTCAGCTTTCTGGCTCTGATTTTCATCCTGATGAACTGAAAATCCACGTAACTCCGACGGTGACACTGACATTGTTAGCTAATCCTAACACATGGCCGGCTGGCTGGTCGAGCGTATGCGATGTACGCAGGAACCCGACGTACGCGGCACATACTGGAGGCGGAATCCTAGCTTGTGTGCATGCGTGTGCAGGTAACTGGTGGAGCGACAGCCTCAAAACTTCCTGCAGCTGACTGCCCAGCCTCAAGATGTGCAGTCCCCAGCTTGAGTAGTAGAAGCAAGGTCTCCTGATGTCTGTTTCTCAATGTATCCTCCATTAGCTTTTTGTGTCATGAGTTGGAATGTTAGAGGGGCAAACAATCCTAGTAAGAGAGCCCTAATTATAGAGTCTGTAAGATCATCTTCAGCCTCTATTGTCTGTATCCAGGAGACGAAGATGTCAGATGTATCTCGTTTTCATGTGTTTGAACTCTGTGGCTCAGAATTTGACGATTTTGTTTATTTGCCAGCCATCCAAACAAGAGGGGGGATTCTCATAGCCTGGAAAAGCAGTTCTTTTAAGGCCTCTTTGATCCATCAAGGGCAGTGGTCGATCTCAGTGAATATTGAATGGACTCAGGGGCAGTGCAATTGGTCTCTCACTTCGGTTTATGGACCACAAGAAGATGATGAAAAGCTTCAGTTCCTGGAAGAATTAAGGCAGGTCAAAAGTCTCTGTCTGGAGGAATGGTTGTTACTAGGTGACTTTAATCTTATAGCAGAAGCTAGTGACAAAAATAATTCACGGATAAATCGGAGGATGATGAACGCCTTCAAAAATACTCTGAATAGCCTAGAACTAAGAGACTTGTACCTCTTTGGAAGAAGATATACCTGGAGTAATGGCCAAAACATCCCGACCTTAGTAAAATTGGACAGAGCCCTGGTGTCCTCAGGATGGGAAGAATGCTTCCCAGAGGCAAGATTACAGGCATTAAGCTCCTCTACTTCAGATCATTGCCCTATTGTCTTGACATGTGGGGAACAACAGATAAAGAAAAGAAGATTCAGATTCGAGACTTTCTGGTTAAAACTCCCTGATTTTGGAGAAAAGGTCAAGCAGAGCTGGCAGCAGCAGGTGGACACTCAAGACCCTTTCTTAGTGCTTCACAAAAAGTTGGTGAGGTTAAGTCGCGTTTTAAATACCTGGGGGCAGAAACGCATCAGTTTTTATAGACAACAAATTCAGATGGCAAATGAAATCATTCTTCTTTTCGACCTTGCTCAAGAAAGAAGGCAACTCATTGATCCAGAAAGGCAGCTCCGGCACATTGCGAGGAAAGAGCCTTGCTCTAGCATCCCTAGAAAGGATTCGTTTAAGGCAGCGTGCAAAGGTTGTCAACCTTAGAGAAGGAGACACCGAAACAAAATACTTCTATCTAAAGCTAAGATCAAGACAAAGAAAGTTACACATCCCTGCCGGAGCACGATGGTAATGTTGCAACCACTCAACAAGATATTCGACGCTAGCACACAATTATTTCTCCGATGTAATGGGAGTTGGGTCTACGGAAAGTGTAATGCTGGACCTCAAACAACTCCCTCTCAACGGACAGACCTCTCTTCTCCGAACCAGCCTTTCTCGAAGAAGAAATTTGGAGAGCGGTTAAAGATTTGCCGCGAAAAATCACTGTGCCCACACGGCTACAGTGCCTTTTCTTCAAGCATTGTTGGGAATAATCAAGGACGATGTCCTTGCAGCTTTGGGCAAATTCGTGCAGAAATAGTCGAACTTGGGCGAGTCTAAATTCTGCGTTAATCACACTACTCCCGAAGAAAGAATGTCCAGTTTCAATCAAAGACTTTCGTCCTATTAGTCTAATCCACAGCTTCTCCAAATTGACAATGAAAATTATGGCAAACCGTTTGGCACCAAAGATGGGTGATCTAGTTCCTTTCACCCAGTCAGCTTTTATCAGAAATCGCAATATTCACGAGAATTTCTTGTTCGTCAAAGGTCTGGTTTTGCACTTTCACAAGCACAAGAAGGCAATGCTCCTCTTCAAAATCGACATCTCAAAAGCCTTCGACTCAGTTTCCTGGAGTTTTTTAATCAACTT
The DNA here is from genome assembly GCA_019925245.2 of Oryza australiensis. Taxonomy (NCBI): domain Eukaryota; kingdom Viridiplantae; phylum Streptophyta; class Magnoliopsida; order Poales; family Poaceae; genus Oryza; species Oryza australiensis. The sequence continues at coordinate 966,929 of JAIFGZ020000724.1, read as the reverse complement.
ACTGCAGCACAGAGGCTTCGAGCCTCTTTGGAGGCGATGGGTTTCTTCAATTTTGTTAACATCTCGCACAACCTGTTCTCATTAACGGGAGCAACCGAAAAGTTAAAGCCGGAGGGGTCTCCCAGGGGAGACCCATTATCCCCTTTGCTATTTGTTCTAGTTATGGATACTTTAAGTGCCCTCATCTCAAAAGCTGAGAATGTAAAGCTCCTGACGCCCCTTCTCAAGACAAAGAATTCCCCATATCTCCATTTACGCAGATGATGCAATACTTTTCTCCAGGCCAACTCAAGACGAAAATTCGGGCAATAAAGGAGATTCTCGAACATCTTCTAAAGCAACGGGCTGGTAGTCAACCTCAACAAAAGTGCTTTAACTCCTATTCGGTGCTCAAGATCAATTGAACCAAGCTCAGTCCTTGTTAACTTGTGCTATCAATTTGTTCCCAATCACATACTTGGGTCTACTGTTAGGAGTTCGGAAACCCACCAAACCGAAATTCAGCCTTTGTTGGACAAATTTGGGAAAAAGGTTGCAGGTTGGAAACCCAAAAGTCTTTCAATTGATGGCAGATTATGCCTACTTAAATAAGTTTTAATGTCTCTCCCAGCTTTCATGATGGCAGCGATTGAGCTCCCTCGGTGGGCTATAAATGAAATCGAGCGCAAATGTCGGGCATTTCTTTGGAAAGGGCAAGAGCAGATTTCGCGGCCATTGTTTAGTGGCGTGGAAAAAGGTTTGTAGACCAACCAAGAAGGGAGGACTCGGAATAAAAGATATAGATTTGCACGGGAAAGCCCTTCGCTGCCAATGGCTGTGTAAGAAGTTGGATCAAAACAACAGACCCTGGGCTTCGATTGAGTTTCCCGCAGATGCCGAATCTTCACGTATTTTTGCTTCGGCCGCCCGCTTCTCGTTAGGAAATGGCAAAAACATTCAATTCTGGACACATAACTGGACTGGAAAAGGAAGTTTCAATTGGCGCTTTCCATCTTTATTCGCCTCGTTCGCCGTGCCAAGCTATCTCGTAGCGGCCGCCCGATTCAAAACAAGTGGACAAAGTGGATTCAGGGCGTTATCCCTCTTCAGGCAATTGAAGAATACCTGATTCTTTGGGAGGAAGTGCATCACTTTGTTCTACAACAATCCGAAGATCAGTTAGACTGGTTACCGTCGAAAAATGGAAAATTCTCAGTTAAAGACACTTATGATTGGTTCTTTCAAACTTCAGAAGATTGCCCCATGGGGATGATTCTTTGGAAGACAAGAGCTCCGTCAAAGATAAAATTCTTCTCTTGGTTAATGCTAAGAGGAAGTTGCTTAACGGCGAACAATCTATCAAAGAGAAACCGGCCTCACGAAGAAAGATGTGCTCTCGTCGGGTGGATTTCGAGACTGTAGACACCTTTTCGTCACTTGCGAGTTCTCAATGGAAGTGTGGAGAAAGTTGCGAGGTTGGTTTGGAATCACTTTCCAACTACCCTATGAATCAAGTGGAAGTCTTGCCGAATGGTGGTTGACTGTGCGCAAGCAATTCAGGGACAAAAATAGAACACATTTTGACATAGTTTTCCAGTTAATTTGTTGGCTAATATGGAAGGAAAGAAACACAAGAATCTTTGAAAACAAAGCAAAAACTGTTGATCAAGGGGCGGATGACATCAACGAGGAAATCGGGACTTGGAGAGCAATGGGGTCTTCTTTCCGAGGAGTAGTGTCCCAGTTTTTCAGATCTTGTACGGTGTGTGTTTTCTCCCCTCTATTCAGTTTTCCCTCTCGTAATCGCTGAATAAAACGTTGGAACATATAATTCCAACCGCTCGGCACCCCGACCGTCGAACCCTATGTAACTTTATCTCTTTTAATCTTAAAATTTGGACGGGCTTCTTGCCCGTCCCATAAACCGGTGGAGCGATTCTACCGGATGAATGAATGGGAGGTGGCCGAGTCATGCGTGGAGGTTCCTAGAGATCGCGATCCAAGGATATTGACTAGTGGTTTCATGCTGAAGCCGCGCATGGAGCAACGAGATGTGCTCCCGAGACGTGCAGCAAGCGCCGCATGTACGCATCCCGCCGCACGTCCGGTGATTGGCCGTGTATTGTGCTTAACCTCTACATGCCCGTTAGACAGGTGTGAGTCTATAAGTATTGAGTCCGTACTTTGTTTCCAGCATCGAGTCGCAAGTTAAAGAAGTCCAAAGAAACGCTGCAAGTTTGAGCAGCACCAATTCCAGTTGTCCCTTCCCTGTGTGTTCTTTTGTAATGTGAGTTTAGAAGAGATCAGCCACCGAGAGTCCAAGTACTTGTGATAAGTACTTGGCTGACCGAGAGAGCTAGGGAGAGATTCCCAACATTTGAGAGGAGTGATTCCAACAGACATTTCGTCCTGGTGGCATAATGTGAATGTGCAGCTCGCGCGCCCAACACTCCGATCGACTGGGAGACGCGGATGACGATCGCCAAGGGGACAGCTCGTGGCCTGGCTTTCCTTCACGACGACATGACCATCGTCCACGGCAACCTCACCGCCAGCAACGTCCTCCTCGACGACCACTCCAACCCCAAGATCGCCGACTTCGGCCTCTCCCGTCTCATGACAACTGCTGCCAACTCCAACGTCCTCGCCGCCAAAATTTTGGCCCGACGACTGGCTCCCAAAATGGCAGAGCTGGTCCCGCCGATCCAAACGGCGTTCATAAGAGGAAGGCGCATACACGAAAATTTTGTGTTTGTCAAAGGCCTTGTGCAACAGTTCCATAAACAGAAGAAATCAATGGTTTTGCTCAAGCTGGACATCACCAAGGCATTTGATACAGTCTCCTGGAAGTTCTTAATGGCAATGCTCGAACACAGGGGGTTCGGCCCGGTCTGGCGGCGTTGGATTTCATCTCTTTTCCTCACAGCCGAAACACACTTGCAGGTAAATGGAGAGCTTACAGAGCCAATCAGGCCAACTAGAGGGTTGCGGCAGGGTGACCCGCTATCGCCATTACTTTTCGTGTTGGTGATGGATTGCTTACAAGCCCTTATCTCAAAGGCGGTCTCGGAAAAGCTTTTGTCACCGATCAAAGCAAGAAGCAACCTACCGCACTTGTCGTTGTACACCGATGACGCAGTGATTTTTTTCAGGCCAACAGCACGTGAAGGTAATGTTGTTAAGGAAATCTTAAATCTTTTTGGGGAAATCACAGGACTGCGCACTAATTTTGCAAAAAGTGCATTTACTCCGATCCATTGCACAGAAGAGCAAATAACAATGGTTGGATCAATTCTGCATTGCACGACTCAACTTTTCCCAATCACTTATTTGGGAATGCCCCTCTTGGTCAGAAGACTGACAAGAGCAGAAATGCAACCTACTTTGGACAAGATCTCAAAGAAAGTAGCTGGTTAGCAACCAAGGCTGTTGTCTTTTGATGGTCGGCTATGCCTAATAAAATCTGTCCTGCTAGCACTTCCTGTCTTTCTCATGATGGCGATGCAAGTGCCACAGTGGTTCATCAGGGAGATCGAGCGCAAATGTCGGGGTTTCTTATGGAAGGGGCAAGAGGAAGTTAGTGGAGGTCACTGTCTCGTATCTTGGCGAAAAATATGCTCGCCGATATCTAAAGGGGGGTTGGGAGTGAAGAATTTTGAGTTTTTCGGTCAAGCTTTGTGCCTGCAATGGCTGGCCACTCAGCTTGAGCAAAAAGACAGGCCCTGGGCGCTCTCAGGTTTTTCACCAGGGTCTGATATATCCCCCATGTTCAGATCAGTGGCTAAATTCACGGTGGGAGATGGCAAGGGCACACAATTCTGGCAAGATAACTGGACGGGGGGAGGAAGCTTATGCTGGAGATTTCCTCTGCTTTGCACCCATGTGCGCAGAGGAAGTTTAACGGTTGCAGCGGGTCTAGATGGTAACAAGTGGATACGAGGGATATAAGGTTCGTTATCTTCCAAAGCGTTGGACGAATTCTTGCGATTGTGGGATGAGTTGCAAGGGATCACATTGCAACAGGCTAGTGACAGAATTGAATGGACGGCGGCGAAAGATGGAGTTTTCTCAGTTGCCTCGGCGTATAATCTGTTTTTTTTGCGGTAGAGGATTGTATTTATGGGGAAATTCTGTGGAGGGCAAGGGCACTGTCGCGTGTTCGATTCTTTATGTGGCTGATGCTAAAAGGGTGTTGCTTAACGGCAGAAAACCTAGCTAAGCGTAACTGGCCGCACAACGAAGACTGCGCGCTTTGCGGCAACGAGCCGAAGACCAGCCGTCACCTATTTATCTCATGTGCTTACTCGACGGGAGTATGGAACTGCCTCAGGAGCTGGTTTGGAGTGAGTTTTGCTGTCCCAGCAGAGCAAGACAGAGAGCTGCAGGAATGGTAACAAGTGTGGTCCCGTTTTCGAAAGGAGAACAGAGCAAATTTTGATTCGGCTTTTATGCTTATTTGTTGGTCCTTGTGGAAGGAAAGAAATGATCGAATCTTTCGGCAACACACGAAGACAGTGCGCGTTAGCAAGACATTAACGAAGAAATTGGGGTCTGCGTTGGAAGCTGGGATCTTCTCCCACAATTGCGAGTGATTGCCTGCTGTTTTTCTACGAAGTTAGAGCTCCGAAGGCCCTTCGAGCTGAAGTTTTTTTTCGTTTTCGTTTTGTTCGTAATAGGTTTAACTTTTCTAGGCTCACGCTACGCCGAGATCCGGGCGACAAGTTGTTGTCGTTGTTGTAAAGAAACCCGTTACTACCTTTCAATCTTAATAAACAGGGTTGGCTTTCTCTGCGCCTCCGACAAAAAAAACAACATCCTCGTCGCCGCCGGCGCCATCGGCTACCGCGCCCCCGAGCTATCCAAGCTCAAGAAGGCCAGCGCAAGACCGACGTCTACACCTCGGCGTTATCATCCTCGAGCTCCTCACCGGCAAGTCCCCCGCCGAGACCACCAACGGCATGGACCCGCCCGGTGGGTGGCGTCCATTGTCAAGGAGGAGTGGACCGGCGAGGTGTTCGACCTCGAGCTCATGCGCGACGGCGACACCGGGCCTACGGGACGAGCTCGTGGACACGCCGAAGCCGGCGCTGACTGCGTGGACTGATCACCGTCGGTGAGACCTCGATGCCCGGAGGTGCTCCGGCAGCTCGAGCGATCGCGGGGCCGGAGGCGGCGGCCGGGCCGAGCGAGGAAGGAGGCGCCGGCATGTTGGCTGCGCGCAGCAATAAGTAGCAAGCACTGGGCTCTTGAGCGAAATGCAGAATTTAAATAAGATATTAAAGGAAATGAACGTGTCACTCAGCTAGAGACTAGAAACAGAGATATATTTCATTTATGAATTCTTTGATTTATTTGAAAGCTTATTAGTAGTAGTATTAGTAAGTGGTAGACATTATTCGTCTATGTTGTAAAGTTAACACGCTTTTTTTTTAACAAATCATACAGATCGTGGAAAAATAACTGTTTTGACAGGACATGGATAAAGCGCTGTTGAGAATCAACTACTGAAGAAATTCTTTAGAAGAATTGACAACATTTCACGCCAAGCACACACAGCACTAGATATAGTTCACTGTGACGTGCCATCACATCACCGCCCATCTCCATCGCCCAGTTCGAGGTTAGAGCTTTGCTCGAGTCTTTTGGCACTTCCTCTTCAGCTTTCTCATGTGCTGCTTCTTCCACCGAATACAATAGAAACAGAATTATTAGTTCGAGTAAGCTAGCTAGAAGAAAATTAGAGAACAAACAAAGCATGGCAGTATAGCTCAAGAAACTGCAGAAGAGCACAATATGAAAGCCGTTTTTTTCTCAGAGAAAGAAGAACAGAAATTACAATGGACAGAAGCACGGCAGCATGAGAACAAATTTAGTTAATTCATACATGACAACCATCTCTGCATGCCTATGCCTAACTCAGGCCCTGATTGGTATAGATTCTTCTCCTTGATTCTTAGCAGAATTCATAGAATCACTGTCAAATGAGTTATTTAACAACTGATTCTGAGAAGAATCACTTCAATTGATTCAACAATTTTATATAAGGAGTGAGAATCACCTGAAAACCAGTTTCTCCTTGGAATCATTTGAAACCAGTTTCTCCCTAGAATCATCTAAAATACTATTATAATTATTACTTTATTATACCGATTCTGATTCTCTTCAGAATCTGATTCAAGAGAATTAGAATCTAGAATCAAACAATTACAAAATCAAGAGCCCTACCAATAAGTCCTTAGATTGGATGATTCAGGTTTGCTCATTAGCAGAGATGGTTGAATAAGCTAACAAAACTAGGAAATCCTAGATGACAAATTTACCAATTCAGATTACGACAAGCAAATCATTCATTACGAGTATGTGAAATATGTATGTGTTCGATTACTAAGTTGCCACAACTACATACTAGTTGAAATGGTATAGTAGGTAATCTAACATTCGATACTTATCAGCCGAGTGGATCATACAGATATGTAACTGAATTTCATGTTGATAGGGAATTCAAAGCATTCAAAATTTCCTACTGAAACTACAAAAAGAACTAACATATAAACAACATTACAAAATTACTGACCACCTTAACAGCTAAAGTAGTAGATAAACATAATTTCCTACTGACACTACAACAGAAGTAGCATTTAAAAAGTGAGCATCACAAAATCAATGAGCAACGGCTAATAGATAAACTTAATTTCCTATTCTTGCTGACAAACGGATAATCCAAGCAACAGTAAACAAAGACTGAACACCATCCTCTTAAGAAGAAATACTACCTCCATCTAAATATATAACACCGTTAACTTCTCGAATAACGTTTGACCATTCGTTTCATTTAGAATTTTAGTATAAATATATAAAAGTATAAGTTAAGACTTCCTTGTCAGCGCACGCTTACCGGCTAGAGCCAAATGTCGGGCCGCTTTAGGCCTTATGTCGACGGATTGAGATTTTGACGCCTCGTTCTCGGTACAAACCGGGGAGGCGGCCATTGAGGAGCATATTCGCTCGTGTCGTCATCATGGCCTCATCCTCAGTACGTGTTAAGGGGACGAGATCGAAATAGCGGCAAAGACTGGGAGAACGATGAAACCGACTTGGACCACGATGAAAGTTGGCTGGTTGGATCTCCTAGGTCAAGCTGGTTATAGAAGCCCTCGTCAGAAAATCCCGCTCTTGAGCTCATCTCGTCAAAACCTTTTAGCACCAAGCCTCGTACCTGGCATGACATTGTCAGTGGGCTATATGCCGACCACGGTATTTGTAGAGTATGAAGATCGTTGAAACTAAGGTATATGCGAGAATAGATCAAACAAACAGGGAACAAGAATTTATACTGGTTTGGGTCCTCAAGAAGAGTAACAACCCTACTCTAGTTTATATGTATTATGGATGAAAATATCGCTTAGAGTACAATGGAGAATAGAACAAACATATGAATCCGTCGACTAGAGCTTGCTCGAAATAGCCCGACGAGATCTATTCGACGAATGCGATGCTAACTTCTTCCGGATTGCTTCTAGGTATAGATTTGGCTATGGCTTGTAACTCGATGCCCCTCCTTGAACCGAGGGGCTTTCTATATATAGTATAGATCATCTTTCTCTCCAAGTAGAATTTGAAGAGATAAAATAAAATACAGACCCAAGAAAACCTTATCTTCTCCGACTAGGAATCTGACACCTATTTCGGGAAGATAATTTCCTTCTTTATTAGCCGTATTTACTTAATTAGAGGATATCTTCTCGTATACTATCGGGTATATAATATTGTTGTATTTCATTACCCATGTATAGAAGGTATGTTTTATCCTTGACACTGACATGGTTCTGAATACAAGTATTCGGATGGCCTAGCCGACACACACGAGTACAAGTAGGAAGTTAAACATGCATCTAAACAAAACCCAAGTTACAAATGGTGGCTGCTAGGGTTTTTATAGGAGAAAAAAGGTCAAGTGAAGTGGTGGTAGCAAACCCTAAGTTTTGGTGTGAGCATTGTTTTGCTTATTCGAGCATCTTTGGTTGAGTTACGAGATGTAGTCGGATTTCTTGGAAAGAGGACGCCGAGTCCTTTTCATCAGGTACTCATGCGTCTAAAATGGAGCTTGTTTGCACAATTGACAGACTTCTGAATTCACCGTCATTACATTACAGGTGACCGAATTGGATTGCAGAAGTTGTGCGGCATAATTTTAATATCATTCTGTTGAGTTATGATGCAAACAATGGTTTTATGTACATTAGGCACGATCACATCAAATCAGAACATGAGCAGATAGGGGAGCGCATAGCTCTTTGCCATTGACGCAGCTCTCAAATCAGCGACAACCTGGGCTTCCATCCAGCCGGGCTCCGGTTGCCCTTTTATCCCAATCGGCGTCGATTTAGACGGATCTCTCAATCAAGATTGGTTGCTGTGTCGATTGTTTCTTTTCCATGTTTCGATACAGCACATGTGCTATATCTTATACCTAGGAGAAAAATTACGTTGAACAAAAAGATGTTTTGAGTTTTGACGAACAATTACAACTCTGTTCTCCCTTCTACCTACAATTTAGTCTTAAACAAAGGTTTCTTATAGTAATAATAGATGAACCATAATTAGCTTACAACTTTATCATAATGAACTGCAAGTTTAGGCAAAATGATTTTCTATATGTTTTTCTCTTCATTTAACCAAAAATAATAAACTAACGGATGTGGCGTCTCATAACTAATTATCAGTTTTTTGTGTCCAACAGTCATATCAGAGGCTTCATTGCGTAGCAAAGGCCACGAACTTTAGATATGTTGTTTTAGACGTGTTGTAGCAAATTTTTATATTTTCTGGCATACAGCAAAAACCATATTCATATCACATAAAATGATAGGATTTATATTCACCTATCATATGAAATAATAATCCATTCTCATATCACATGAGATGATAGGACTTATATTTGTCTATCCCACAAAATAATAGATCACTTTTCTATTTTGTCATATGAAATAACTTTCTATGAGCATGAATGAAATACTAGTATATATAATAATGTTTATTCTATCATGGTGATAGGTTTATATCTAGTCCTAATTATCAAGGTATTTTCTAAGGAGAAGGAGAATATATCTATTAACATGAAATAATGACCTTCTTATTTTCTATACATAAAATAATATAGTGTTTCTGATGCATGAAATGATATTCTATATGAGCATGAAATATCAATATATAGAGTGGAATGATCTTTTATATAAACTAAGGTACATGAAATATTAATTTATAAAACCTAGTGAACATGTAAAACTATATAAAATTATAAATTATAACTATCTAACCCATCCTCGAAATATTTCTAACTAAATATTCTTTAAGTCATGAAATTCATTATTCTAAAATACTATAGATGATCAAGGATAATTTGACTTGCCTTCACGATCAATGGTCTTAAATCCTTCTTCTCTTTGAATAGTGACGAAGATGTTTGTGTCGGCGATATAGTTAGGCTCAGCTTTCATTGTGAATTCAACATCGCGGTCTATCGGTAGATGATAAAATAAATCAAACAAACAACATCAAATAAATGTAAAATTTTAAAAGGAGTTTAAAAAGTAATTTTTGAAGTTTTAAAGGGAAGGTTATTTGTTAGGTTTTAAAAAGAGTAGGATAAAATAAAATAGAATAAGTATTTAAAATATTTCAAAAAGGAAAGGAGTATGGACAATTTTTAAAGTTTTTAAATTAAGGGAATTAATTGTTAGTTTTTAAAGTTTAAAACTTGAATAGAAGTAAAAGGAATAAAAGTAATATTTCAAATATTTGAAAAGGGAGGGTAAATAAGTTTAAGAAAGATGGAAGAGTTTTAAAATTATAGAATTTAAGAGGAATCAAAGAGGTCAAGCTATTTTCCTAAAGTTATTTGTTAAATTCTAAAGTTTTAAAATTTGGGTTTGACTTAATATAAAATAATTTATAAAAATTGAAGCTAAGAGTATTTCTGAAAAGAATATAGATAAATTTAAAGAAACTAAAAGAAATTTGAATTTAAAAAGTTTAAAAGAATCCATTCTTAATTTTCGGTTTTAAGTTTGAATAAATACAAATATAAAAGAATTTTTAAAAATTATTTTTGAAGGATTAAAATAGTAGTTAAATAAGTTTAAAAGTATATACGAGTTTGGAAATGAGATTTTGAAGGGACCAAAGAGATTAACTTATTTTTTAGGTTTTTTTCCTATGCCTTTTTTATCTCTAAAAATAAGATAGAAAATAGAAAAAGAAAATGAGAAAAAAAATTGGCTGAGGCGAGGCTGGTTCGAACTCAAGTCCCTCTTTCCTCAAGTCCCTATCCACTGGGCCAGTTAGCCTTCTCAGTTACTGATTCTCTTCTCATCGTTTTCTTCTTTCTTTACTCCCCCTCTTTCACTGTTCGTCTTCCTCCACTCCTCTGTGTTTCTCTCTCTTAGAGCCGACAGCCCGTGAAGGGGAAGACAATGCGTATGGCAAGGGACGGCCAAACCTATGAATCTAAGCGGTCTTTTACCATCTTTGATCTTTGGGATCCCATTTTTGGAGTTATCCGAGCCGGAGGGGCAATGGGGAAGGCCGGGGACGGCGACCTCATAGGGCGGCGGCGGCGCTCGGTCGGCAGAGTATTCCGGTGACTACTCAGTTAGTCTAAGGGGCCTAAAAGCATAAGTGAGATTAGGGGAAGCTCCTTATGGGGTTTATTTGGTTGGAGATACTCTAGAATGGTCTGGCATCGAGTGTGCGGCGGCGGCCGGAGCAAGATGAGCCGCGGCGGTTCGCCGGCGGTGCATTCCGATGATTAATTAGGTTTAGAATGTTAGGGGAAATAGAGGTTGAGGTGTGTATATGGTAAATGTACCTTCAATTTGAGGAAGAATCGATTGATGACGATGGATTTTGGAAATTCCCTTGATGCGGCTAGAACTAGGGTTCCTCAGTATTCTCCAAAATTTGGACAGCACACTATATGGTTTTTGGGGAAAATTGGGATGAAGTTAGGAGAGGAGATAAGGAGAAACTTTTTCATACAATTCTTGGCCGGGCATAGTCTATTTATAGAGTATAATGTCGGTTTGTGCTTTGCCAGATAACCATGGTGATGGCAGCGACTATGTCGGTTTGGCGCGAGTTTGGACAACGATGACGATGGTCCAATCATATGATGCCATGTGTGGGAAAAGTTAACAGCCTCCGACGTCGGTTGAGCTCACCGGTGGGCGAAGTGGCGCCCACGGCCTTGGTGGCTGCAAACAGTGTTCGGCCGTGGTTCAGGCCGAGCAGGGGATGGGAGGAAGAAGAAGGAAAGGGGAGAAAAGAAAAAAAGAAATAAGGGAAAAATAAAAATAGAAGGAAAGGAAAATTAAAATAAATTTGAAAGAAATTTACTCTTAAAGTTTAGAATCAATTAATTTTTTATTTTTGTAAGAATTTTTGTCAATTTAAAAGTTAAATTAGGATTTTTCAAAAGTAGAAAAATAAAAATTTAATCAATGTTTGATTTTTAAGTTTAAATTGGAGAAAGTTTAGAAATAATCTAATTTAGAGTTTGAAACTAATTTAAATTGATTTTTTGGAAATTTCTTTGAATTAACACTTTTTAAAAAAACGAAGGCAAGAAATTATAAATTTGGAATTTTAAAATTAAAATGAGAAAAAATAAAGAATGCTAATAAATTTTTGGGAATTTTGAATACTTTAAACTAGAATACATAATAAACTTTGTTCACAAAAATTTTTTATACTACTTTACAAGTTTTAAAAGTATAAATTTTGAGGTTGTCACACAAATTTTTCCATTAAAATATCGAGCCAGTTTTGTAACATACCGAAAAACCCAATCAAGGTCTATCAAAAGTTAACGAACAATATATAGGCAGATAGATTTGCACGTACCATTATTTCACATAAGGACTCAAAAATAATATATGTACAATTATGATCTTAAGCTAATTAGCTATTTTTTAATCGTCTAAACAATTATGTTCATTTTGATGGAGCACTTTACCCGCAAACTATTATTGAATTAGCTTACTCCCTTACCTGTAGAAAATAGCTCATTTAATCCTAATGATATTTTTCTTTCTTTTTTATTTTTATATTTTTTTCCACACAAGAAACGAAGCCCAAAAATAAATCTATCAACTCATTAAAATCCTAAATTTTCCAGTAGCATCATGGATTTCTCTGCATCTCGTGTGTATATATATGCCGCTAAGGTGGCAATACATAATCCATGGCCTTTCATGTTATTATATGGTTAAAAGTTATATTCATATTAAATTTATGTTTTAAGACTCATGTTGACTAGGTTTATTCATATGAAAACGGTGTCTAAGATCTTAACCAATTTGAGGGAGCGCTAGCTTAATATTATCAATAAAATACAATCATCGGCAATAAAAGTTTCTTGAGATTTCTTAGAAAAAAGAGAGCCGACGAGCGCTCAATTTAAATAAAGGTAAAACGTCTTACTTTTAATCTGAACATAATTTATTCATATGCCCGCAAATGCACAGGCTACCTTTGTAGTTTGTTGTAATGACAATGCAATTATTTTCTACTGTCAACTATTCTACATCACTTGTATATATGCAAGTTTTAGGAAAATGATTCCAGTCAAGTAGCAGCTTAAGTGCCATGAGCCTATGATGTCTAGCTAATTGTAAAGGACAATGATGATGTTGACTACCATATGCAATTCCCTGAACCAATCCTAGCATTCCAATGCAAGTTTGGTTGATATATGTCATGAAAACTTGGCATCTGAAAGTAATTATTATTGTACCTAACTCTATGCAACAAAGATGACAATCTGTTATCTGAATGTTTTTAATGCTTATTTCACCTTTTTTGTGAAATATATAATCATCTATAAGCTCGATAAGGTTTAGAATATTAGTGATGGTGACCAATTTGTGTGCCATTAAGTCTACTCGTGCTTGTTGGTTGCATAACTGCACACTCCTTTGGTTCCCAACCACTGTTACTGTGCCAATTCAATCAACCATTCATAATCATTAATCTTTTTCGTTTGAGATCTCTCACATGTTGTACCTTCACAATGCATGTTATACCTTCACAATGCAGCCAATTGTTCAGATTCAGAGTACACCTGGTCAGTCAAGTAATGTACTGCAGAGTGCAATTTGAAGAACATTGTGGGGCATTCAGTGCATGCACAGGCATGTGAAGCATCTTTCAATTTTTAAAGGACAAGAAGTGGAGCACAAGGGTTGTTAAATGCCTCCAAATTAGTATCAAGCTATGCCTAAAATATTTTTCCAACCAAGAAAATCAGCTTTCTCATGCCAATAGCATGTTCCTTCATTGTGAAGATTGTTCCTAGTGTTAATATTTTGACTTCAGATTGCCTTGAATTGAAGAAACCACATAAAGCTAAAGGGATTGGATGTTTGCCTACTGAACAGTCCTTGTGGTTGCATATGTGGTAGTTAGCAGTTTAGCACCTTTTGCTATACTTTTGCCAATTAGAGATTGATAAAAGGAAATGAATCATTTGATGGAATAAGAATTTGATCATTATGTATATCTGAACTGTGTAGTTGAAATATTTTCAACAACAGTAGCCCCTTTCCTTTTTCTTTTTATTGAAGAGAAAATTTCTTTAACATTTCTTCATTAATCTGAATTATACACTATTAGTTGCCTAAAAGATTATATGCATTATGAGAATTTCTATGAGAGGGAAATTAATATATAAGTTGATCTAGTACTTCAAACAAAATTCACAATTCTGAAAGATCTATACCTCCATTACCAAGTTACATTTGTTAGTATAAATCACATCTAGCTACTAGGTTGCTTGGACCATCTGTATAAGGAACAAAAAGTAGAACATCTAGAGATGTACATTTAGTCTATAGCATATGGAAATAGGGTGGTTGTCAAACAGTAGTAATAATATCTGCAACACAAGCCCAACAACTCATACCAGAGCAAAGACTAAGCAGTGTAGCTGTAATCACAGTTTAGATATGCGTGTCCTGGACAAGGATGGAAAGAAATGGAATGATTCATGGATTGATTCTATTGTCATAAAGAAGAAAAAGAAGTTGTTAACCAAGCACTTAACCTTTGTAACTTTGTTGACATGGGGGCCATAGAGACTTGGAAAAGTCTCGTCCTGTTAACAACATTTTGTTTCTTGGACTTAGGAAAATGCAGTCTTTTGTTCTAAACAAAATGAAGCAAAAACTAAAGATACTTTTTTGGTCAGTGGAGACATATGTGGGACTAGTGGTTCCACTGGAAATGATATATTAATTCATTCCTCATGATTCCCCTGAAACGGGAGAAAAGCTCAGTATAATTTGATATCAGGATTGCTTAATACTGAGGGCTCACCATATAATTATAGAAATGGGCGGTCACGCACATGCAAGATGCAACATCTCTATGATATTTATGCATGGCATAAAAATACTGAAAGACAATACCTTTAAGCACCTTTTTTAAGAACTGAACTTAAGAAATGGACTTGCTAAATAGTTTGCATACACATTTGTTTTCTCTGTTGCTGAAAGTGAAGGAGAGGTTTTGATAGGATGAAAAAAAAATCTTAAAATCATTATAGGTAGTACTAGGTGAAGTTGATGCGTGTTGGTTCACTGATTCTTTAGTACTTGTAGGACAGAAGATCGAATGAAGAACTTTCATGGGGTTAGCATCATACCACATTATTAAATTAACACTTGCAGTGCAAATCAAGGTCGCAGAAATGACTGTACGTTTTAACACTGCAATCCACCATGCAACACAGTAGGATCATATCTCTTATGTGTGATTTTAGGAGAAGATCTTGAAATGTCACATTCGTTAATCTTGGAGTGCTCTTATGATTGTGTCATGTTGTCCTGGGGGAAAACAGAACTTGTGATGGACGCATCATATATCACACGAGTTACCTGAAGCGCAAATATTCCATCACATGATCAGTTTGTAACCAAAACTGTAGCAAAAAGCACAAGATACTAATCTTGCACAATGAATTGAAATGAAAGGAGTTACATTAGTTACATTCACTGGCAATTACATTGAACAATTAATTAGCCCATGCGCATGGACCATGGACTGATTGAGGAGGCAGCTTGAATTGAAGAATGCAAATGCAAGTGTGAAATTAATGATGGCATATATGTAGATTAACAAGAGAATCAAGTGCTGGAGACCTACCTATTCTTTCCAACCACAAAGCATGCAATCGACCGGTGTCTACTACTCAATGTATACGGATGATGTGGTTATCTTTCTCAACCCGGTGCGAAGAGATGTGCAAGCTTTCACGGAAATTGTCAAGCGATTTGGCACAGCCACAGGTCTGGTGACCAACTTCCAAAAATCTTAAGTAACACTCATTAGGTGCGGAAACATCAATTTGGAGGAGGTCCTAGACGGGGTGCCTGCTATTCGAGCGCACTTCCCAATAAAGTATTTGGGCCTTCCTCTTGTGCTAGGAAGATTGTGAATGTCAAACTTGCAGCCGGTCTTCGATAAGATCTTAGGTCGGGTAACAGGATGGAGGGGGAAGAATGTGGGGATCGCCAGGAGGAAGACGCTTGTCAAGTCCATCCTCTCGGCACAGCCCATCTATCTCTTGACGGCTCTCAGGGTCACCAAAGCTGCACTAGAGCAAATAGACAAGCAACGGCATCGTTTCCTCTGGGCCGGCACAGAGGACATCACGGGTAGGAAGTGTAAAGTTAATTGGGACAAGACTTGTATGCCAACCAAGCAGGGTGGCCTTGGTGTGCTCAACCTACACAAATTCACAAGAGCCCTACGCTTGCGATGGCTTTGGTACGAGCTAAAAGAACCGTCCAAGCCTTGGGTAGGCCTTGGCACCCCTTACGATGAAACTGACAAAACCTTGTTTGCGGCCGCAACGAAGCTCATAGTTGGAGATGGGCACACAGCTCATTTCCAGGACACGTCGTGGCTGAATGGTTGTAGGCCAGAAGACATCATGTCACTTGTCTACACACTGGACATGAACAAAGAAAAATCTTTGCACCAAGGGAAACTCAATGATGCTTGGGTGGAGGATCTGAACCTGTAAGCAAACCCTCCGCTATCCCTACATCTAATTCAACAGCTGATAGCGCTCTGGACGGCAGTGCGAAATGTACAATTGCATGAAGATCAGCCAGACCAGTTCACCTGAAAGTTCACCAACCACGGGAATTACTCGGCCTCGTCGGCATACAAGGTGCAATGTCTCGGAGCCCCTTCAACAACCTTTGACTCCTTAATCTGGAAGGCTTGGGCGCCTGGAAAGTGCAAGTTACATGCGTGGCTTATTATCCAAAACAGAGTGTGGACTTTGGATAGACTGGCGGCAAGAGGCTGTTCAAACAACGGGTTGTGCCCTTTATGCAGAACTTCTAATGAGACGGCGTTACACCTTGTTGGGGAATGCCGCTACTCTAAGAGGATATGGAACACCGTAGCAGGATGGGTTGGCAGTGATCGACTTCTAACCTCTCATTGGAGGAGCACCCACTCGGTTTTGGAATGGTGGGAAAGTCTGGCTAATACAGCAGGAGTCTCGAAGAAGGGTCTGCAAACGCTTATTCTCCTTGTCGTCTAGGAACTTTGGAAGGAGAGGAACTCCTGTATTTTCGATCACAAGGAATCCACGGTGCGAGCCCTGACCTTCAAAATAAAGGAAGAAGCTAAATTGTGGGCCCTAGCGAGCGCTAAGCTCCTGAGCGATCTTTTACCGTTTATTATGTAATCCCTTCTAATAACCTTCGACTCCTGCGTGGACTCCTTTCTTTGTTTCCCCTTAGGGGGTTTCTGTATTCCTGCTTTATTTAATAAAAAAGTATAACCCCGTATTGTTTTCCCTTAAAAAATAAAGACCGGTGTCCGTCCCCTTTCTTTTCTTATATACTATATACTCTAATCTCATGGATGTTGGTCGGCCAGGCTGCTCCTATATAAAGGGCAAGGTGTATTGCAACAGATGTATGCTGCACGCAATCAATTCAGGTCTTGTAAGCTTGCATATAGCTGTCCAGAAGTTTGGTTGCTGACAACAAGCAAGCATCCTGATCGATCGATCGATCGAGTTGCACTTGCAGTTAGTTAGTTGCAAACTATCAGGCAGCATGTCAAATAGTCAGTGTGCATGCTTGTTCTTGAGCCTGGCACTGCTCTGCTCCCTGGCTGCTGCAAAGGACCAATACCATGAGTTTGTGGTGAGCACATAGCACGTTTCTATGCAGATAATCAGTCTGAATCTCTCTCTATAATTATTTGGCTGTTGATTATCTCTGGCGCAGATCAGGGAGGCGACGGTGAAGAGGCTGTGCAAGAGCCACAACGTGATGACAGTGAACGGGCAGTTCCCGGGGCCGACGCTGGAGATCAACGAGGGGGACTCGCTCATCATCAACCTGATAAACAGGGGGAGGTACAACGTGACGCTGCACTGGCACGGCGTGCGGCAGATGAGGACGGGGTGGTCGGACGGGCCGGAGTACGTGACGCAGTGCCCGGTGAGGCCCGGGCAGAGCTACCGGTATCGCTTCACCGTGGCGGCGCAGGAGGGCACCCTCTGGTGGCACGCCCACTCCTCCTGGCTCCGCGCCACCGTCTATGGCGCCCTCCTCATCCGCCCCCGTGATGGCACCAGCTACCCCTTCGACGCCCAGCCGGCCATGGACCTCGCCCCCATCCTGCTCGGTACATTTTCTTCTACATATAATATATGATTGTTATCTGCCTCACTATTTTGGCTGCCAATTTCTTTAGCTTTGACTACTGGTATATGTTTTTCTATGATTATATGACAAACGCATACCACATGTATGTGTACATCCATGAATATAATTCGCTAACACACGCTCAACATAATCTGACCTCGCTAAAATCCTATTATACTACTTCTAAATTATTTTGATTATGATGAACAAGATCTATATGCTTTGCTTACATTTACGGAGTAAAATACTTAAGTAATACAGTTTATTTTTAATACCTATAAGTTTATTCCTAAAACAGAAATGTCCGTACTCAAACAATGCCAACTGAAAATTGCAAAGTATTGTGAAATGGACTGAGTATTTTTTTCCACCGCTGTTACCTTGCTGATGGTGTGTTATTTTTAAAAAAACTAATTGAATTAGAATAAAAAATTTATGGTTCTTGAGAACGTTTTTTTTTAAGTATTGAAAAAAAATTGATAGCTCGAGATACATAGTACTCTGAAGCACTAAGTTTTACCTGAGAAAAAAAAAGATATCTTTTAATAAAATTAACCGGGTTAAAAACCTGCCCCTTCAGCCGGAACGGAACGGGTGAACGCAGCAAGATAAAGCTGATAGTGTACATAGATACATTACCAACCGACAAAATTATGCAACTATCACCACTGAAATTTCACGCAGGCAATCACTTACAGGTCAAAAAGTATGTCTTAGCCCAAATGCAAAAGATCTATAAAGCCAAATAAGAAGAAGAAGATGCATGTATATGTATGCTGCTTTCTTTAAATTTTTTTCATGATCAGGAATAGCATGCCGCTAGCTAACGATTGGTATAGCAGATTAATTTATTGGAATTAAATTGATCTCAGAGCCACGATTGGTCGGTACCATTGCTATATTGTAGGGCCAAACTGTCATAATTTAGCTGCTTTTCACGCGTGTTAAAGGCCATTATCATTTTCATCAACCACAGCTTTCTTTTCTCAAAACACACACACACACACAGAGCTTTCTAGCGTTTAGGTTGGTTGGTACCAACTTACAAGTACAGGCTGCTTAGCTCAAAGTCAAACACATGCATGAAACAGGGTTACCAAGCAAGTAAGCATCAGTGCATCATAGCTTTCCAAAGAGCCATACATGATCTATCTCTAGAAAAAGCTAGCTAACCAATCATGTTTATGTATCAAAAACTTCATCACTGTGCATGTTTCTCAGATCCTTCTTTACTCATCACTCTGAATTCTGGGCCAACACCTACACATGCACATGCTATCTATGCAAAATTGATGCTGAAAGCATGCTCATTGCTCAATATTCCTCAGAGCCAGCTACTTTTACAAATATGTTTATCATACATGTACCTGAGCCTTAAGAACCAAGGTATCATCTTTCTCTTACAAAGTACACTTGAGGTTCGTCTCAAAGATTTGCTCCCTAATAATTAAGAAAATATTCTCAATCAATGTGCAATGCAAGGTTGCAATACATACTTTTTATTCGTTAACAAAAGAAAGTTGCATTAAAAGTTTTCATTTTCTAGAGAGATGCATACACTAGCTAGTCTGAATATATCAAAAGTGAAGAAAATGTTATTAGGAACATGTCCCGTTGTTTGAAAAAGTTCGTCCTCAGTCCTCAAAAGTAGCACTTTCGGGGAACTGCATAATCAAAATTGCACAATTCAGGCATTTTACTTCAGATTGTCGTTGTGAGATTGTGGCCGACATGGCTCAATGTATAGGCTTAGATTTTCCCTTTTGCATCTTTAGTTGTTGAATAAGAGGAATTTGTATTTTTAAGCAAAAGAACATACAGGTAGGCACACAGAGCGGCCACTTAAGCACATGAAGAAGGCAAAAATCAGTTGAAGGTTGAAGGTTGATAGTTGATACACTACGAGTCTGATGAAAAGCAAAATGGTTGCAAATCCATGTTTACTCTGGCAGTTTGGTAGAATTAGCAGAAGGAATGTCGCTATACCAGCAGGCTCGTTATACGTTTGATTAGCTTTGACTTAATCAAATCAGTAAAATCATACTCCCTCCCATTAAAAGTATTTAATGTTTAGTATAATGTACGGTCAAAATTTTAAAATTTAAATTTATATTAAAATAAATTTATAAAATCTAATAAGTTTACGATATCGTGATAGCGATTTTGAAGCAAATCCATGCGTGTATGTATTTTTTTCTAAACAACTAAGCATTTAGGAAAATAATAATATTTGAAAATTAAAAAAATTTGATCAAATTTTTGTTCTATACATCATATTGAAATTTATGACCCGGGAGTATGTTGTGAACGATTACCAGTCAATTACTGGCTGTTTCTCCATAACGAAATGTGCACTGAAACAACAAACATACTACGTGTTTGGCAATAATGCAGGGGAGTGGTGGGACATGAACCCCGTCGACGTGGTGCGCGCCGCCACGCGCACCGGCGCCGCGCCAAACATCTCCGACGCCCTCACCGTCAACGGCCAGCCCGGCGACCTCTACAAGTGCTCCTCCCAGGACACGGCCGTCTTCCCCGTCAAGTCCGGCGAGACCAACCTTCTCCGCTTCATCAACGCCGCGCTCAACACGGAGCTCTTCGTCTCCCTCGCCGGCCACAACATGACCGTCGTCGGCGCCGACGCCTCCTACACCAAGCCATACACCACCTCCGTCCTACTGCTCGCCCCCGGCCAGACCACCGACGTCCTCGTCACCTTCGACCAGCCGCCCGGCCGATACTACCTTGCCGCCCGCGCCTACGCCAGCGCCCAGGGCGTCCCCTTCGACAACACCACCACCACCGCCATCTTCGACTACGGCGCCGGCAACGGCTCCAGCCCCGCCATGCCCACCCTCCCGGCGTACAACGACACCGCCACGGCCACCGCCTTCACGACGAGCCTGCGTGGCCTCCGCAAGGCGGAGCTCCCGTCGCGCGTGGACGAGAGCCTCTTCTTCACCGTCGGCGTCGGCCTCTTCAACTGCACCAAGGCGCAGCAGTGCGGCGGGCCCAACGGGACGCGGTTTGCGGCGAGCATCAACAACGTCTCCTTCGTGCTCCCCTCCTCCTCCTCCATCCTGCAGTCGCACTACCACGGCGCGGCCGCCGGCGTGTTCACCGCCGACTTCCCGGCGAACCCGCCGGTGCAGTTTGACTACACGGCGCAGAACGTCAGCCGCGCGCTGTGGCAGCCGGTGCCCGGCACCAAGGTGTACAAGCTCAAGTACGGGTCCGCCGTGCAGGTGGTGCTCCAGGGCACCAACATCTTCGCCGGCGAGAACCACCCCATCCACATCCATGGCTACGACTTCTACATCCTCGCCGAGGGGTCCGGAAACTTCGACGCCGGCACGGACACGGGCAAGTTCAACCTGGATGACCCGCCGATGAGGAACACGGTGGGCGTGCCGGTGAACGGGTGGGCGGTGATACGGTTCGTGGCGGACAACCCGGGGGTGTGGCTGATGCACTGCCATCTCGACGTGCACATCACCTGGGGCCTCGCCATGGCCTTCCTCGTCGACGACGGCGTCGGCGAGCTGCAGTCGCTGGAGGCGCCTCCACCCGACCTGCCACTCTGCTAGTGCTAGTCAGCCACCTCAACAAACCAAATTAATTACCTCTTAGCAGCTGATTAATCATTTGGAGGCCGGCATTACTGAATTACATGTATCATTCTTCACATTTGATTCATTAAGAAACGAACAACATTCTCTTCAACGCCCAATTGCATGTATATAACAACACCACCACAGATTGAGGTTGGTTGCATGCATGAATGTAGCAAGAGAAGTCCTTACCTGAACCTGAGAGAGAAAATTCACCTGAAAGATTAATGGTTTATCTCCTGGCTGAAGAGCTGCTAAGGACAATACTACAATAGTGAACTTGATAAATGACAGATTCACTTCATTGGTTTGTCATACACAACACAAACTGATGAGACTCTGCTGAGAATTCTGAATTGCATCTAAAACACTATACTTTCGTAATCCCTCGATCTGAAACTCTCTGGGCCCGATTAAAACAGTTGTATTTAGAACAGACAATAGAAGATATAAAATGTCGTAATTAAGAAGCCTAATTAAAATGACAGAAAGTTTCTACCACATAAAAATAGCCCATCAACTTCAACAAGCACAGCAACAATACATTCTTCCGTAGTCTTCAGTCTTGTAACCGGCTCAAAATCAACAATCATCTTCAGAGTCAAGCAGTGCACCCATCTTGCGCTTCAGTGACTTGCTCACATCTTTGGTTGTGTTTTCCCCCATCTTTCCCAAACTCACTTCTTCGTATTCCACACGCACGATTTTCAAATTGCTAAAAAACGGTGCCTGATTTGCAAAAATTTCATCTATGTCGTAAATCACAGTTTCTAAAAGAAATCATGCCTTAAATTATATACACTTGTTCTATGTTTCAGATCTACGTGTTACAGATCTACTAAAATATTTTAAATACATTGTATTTAAACTAGTATGCAACAAAAATTATAAACATATTTCGAGATATTATATTTACATAAGATAGAGTTAGCAGACCGACAGGGCTTTGCCGCTCTCCTCCTTCCGCCTCACCCTCTTAGTTTTTCTTTTTCTGGATTTTCAGCGAATATAATGAAATTTCGAGAAAGAGAAGGGCTTTTATATCCACGAAGGTGAAGGTTAAAGTCGCTTTTACAAAAGGTGACGAGGGGGACGCATGCAAAATTGCCACCCCCATCGCCCCTATTGCAGGCGGCCCCCTGCCCCAGTGAAAATCGCCCTTGAGGAGGACGGCAAGGGGGCCGCACGCAAATTGCCACGCGTGCGGCAGACTCGGTCGCTCAACAGGCGTCCGTCACGTCACAAAAAAGTCCACTGGGAGAGCGATTTCTTAAAAAAAATATCGAGGACGACGAACGACTACTTTTGCAAAATTTCAAAAATAAAAACTAATTTTACAGAACTTTTAATAAAAAAATTTAAAAATCTCAAAAATTCGACGGATTAATTTTCCTGCCGGTTTGGGGTGTATTGGGCCAGGGAACCAACCTTCCCGGGCCATTCCCCTCTCGAGAGTCGAGAAGCCGGAAACCCTGCGTTTTACCCCCTAGCCGAACGAGGCTGCTGCTCTAGACTAGTTCATCTTATTCTTGATTGATGAGAAGTTGAGATCGATCGATCGATACAAAGAAAGAGAGGAGGAACGCTGAGACGTGAGGCCAAGGCCAAGCACAACGTCGTCCTGTCTCCCGCACCCCCTAACGCTGACATGTGAGGCCCGCACTACGTGGACCCCCACTATGGGCTTGTTTGGCACGTGGGGAAACGCCACCAGGGAGGTATTGGGTGGAACCCCTTCCACCACCCAATCCCCTCCACCGTTTCATCCCACAGAGAGAGAGGTTTGATCTACCATTCAGACTTTTCAATCTTAGGCCAAACAACATTTTAACACTGGTATTTAAATTTCATATCATAGTAAGTGCCAAGAAAACTAGAAAACAGACAGTTTTGAAGTTTAAAAACAGCTTTACCGAAAATTTGAAATATTGTAAATAAATAAAAACTAAAACTTCTGGAGAAAATAAGAAATTCTGAAGACTGCCAAAAAAGATTCAAAAAATTCTGAATACCACATAGAAAGTTCTAAAAATTGCTTGCATCATATCCATTCAGTCGCCACAATCAGTCACCCATTCACAACACCTGATTTACTCATTTTAACATCATGTCCATCACCACTGAAGACTAATTACATTCATAGCATACAAACAGAAACTAACAGTCCCAAAAATCCAAATTCTCCATAAGAGTCCCAAAAATCCAAATTCTCCATAAGTGCAAGAGCAGAAGGGTGTTAATGCAAGGCTATTAGTAGCTCCATTACCTAGGAGAGGGAAAAATGTGTTATCATCAGTGCTCTGCATTGGGCACTAAGCCATGCTATGATAGTTAGTCTTCAAGCAAGGAAAATCAGGCTGCAATAGTTTAAGAGCCAATTTTGACATGCAAATCCACTATCACGCACATGTCCAGACTGAGATTACCAGAGCTAATATCCATTGGCTGCTGAAAATGAATAGCAGTAGTTGCATAGCATTGATAATGATTTGGCACTAATGAACTACATTCCCCAACCAACCTGATGAATAAACTGAAGCAAATCAAGACAAAATACGACAGGAATAGGTTCATGAGTGCTATAACCACACAGCACTAATAAAAAAGTGTGGTTCATAGAGACAATCAGGTTGCTCATCTCCTGGTTGAAGAGCTCATAGAGACAACAGTGAACTGGACAACTGATGACTTAATGTCATACACAACACAAACTGAAAGCCATTTTTTCCCTTTCAATTGCCTCTCTATACTCTTGGAGTATATAGAAATTATGAAAAAGTTATTTCATTGGTTTCTTCATGCACTCCTTCACACCAGCAACAACCACACCAGCCATTAGCTTCTAAATAGTAGATGTTGTGCTCTCATGTTCATCCTTCAACTATCTATCACACTCAAACTACTGTACATGTATCACACCAGCACTGTACATGTTTCAAGAAATACAAATATGTGTAATAGCAATGGCCGCTCCCCAGCCTCCCAGGGAACAAAAATTTGATCGAGTCAAAACAAAGTAGAAAAAAATAATTGATCAATCCATTATGTATTCAGAACACCGCAGGTAACCCCATAACTTCTACTGTAGTATGTATGATTTTTCACTTTCACTTGGGTGAAAATGCTCGACTCTTATGCCGAGGTGGCCTTGTCTCGCTTTCAGGGGCATCACTCTTGCCGCTGCTGTTTTTGCCTCTCAATGGCTCAGTTTCTGAATTATTAGAGATGTGGTTCTGTCGTTGTCGCCTTTCCTGCAAATCAATTGGCATGTCTTAAACTCATGTGTAATAAAATAAAGCCATGATTTTATTATGATATACATCAATGCCACGCTGTGCAATGCTCTCTTAAGTCCAACAATGCTGATAGAACAGGTATATAGGATATAATCAAATAAGATTGTTCATGCTGTTCATCTGCCACTAATTTCACTGTGTACTTATAACACAATATAGCAGAAATATACATGATTTCCGATTAAATCACTAATCATAATTTTGAGATAATAGAAGAGTTTACACCTACAGCCTTTGCATCTAATATGCACACAGTCATTTGATATATCAATAATCTTATGTATGCATGTTTATTTTGTCACAAATCAAACCTCTTGAGGAATGGGTTCATTAGAGTCCAACATCCGGACCACCTGGTCCATCCTTGGTCTCTTCTCAGCATTCAAATCGATGCACCTCAGAGCTGTCAAAAGGGCACGTTTGAGCTCCTTTGTCGATGGTCTTCTCTCCAGGTTTGGATCAACAACTTCTTCAGATCGTCTGTTCGCAACCATCATTTTAAGCCAGTCAACTAGGTTTACCTACAAATGAGCAGCAGTGTGTTAAATTACTTGTCAAATGATAAGTTCATAGCTTCTCAATTGCTCCGTAAGTGATTGTTATTACATGCTTTTATGTAATAACTTGGTACTGAACAATACAGGAAAAAGATCTCAACAAATATTACCTCATTTGGAGGGCGATCATAGTCAATTGGATCTCTACCTGTAATAGCTTCCAGCAGAACCACCCCAAAACTGTAGACATCACTCTTTTCATTCAAAAGTCCACTGTTAGCATACTCAGGCGCGACATAGCTGCAAAAGAATAACACAATTGTTGAGAACCATTAGTTATTTGCCAACAGAATTTTGCTGAAATTACAGTGGCTAAGATTTGAACGTAATAAAAAGAGAACATGCCTCAATTATACAAAGGGATGAAAAACTTACCCAAAAGTACCCATAACTCGAGTAGCAATATGACTTTTACCAGCACCTAGCATCTTGGCCAAACCAAAGTCAGATATTTTGGCGTTGAACTCGTCATCAATCAATATATTACTGGCCTTGATATCACGATGCACAACTTTTGGTTCAATTGCCTCGTGTAAGTAAGCAAGGCTGCAAATGTGGTGGTTTGTACCAAATTAGTGTTGCCAAGCAGCAAGGGGATACAATCCATACTTGTTTTTTGTTCATGATAGTATAGATAACGACTACTTGTGACTAGTAAGCCTTTAATCACAAAGCTGTCAAGATTGAAACAAGCACAACAGTTTTTAATAAAGCAGCGGTCAAGATTGAATGTGCTTGTGTGAATCAATCAGAAGGCGACATTTTTAGCTCTAGGGCATTTAATGGAATAGATATAGATCCAATCAGTTCGCCGTTTGCACCACACAAAATTACAAATACAATGTAGACAGCAGACAAATGATCTAGCATAGGACATTAGAATCCACAAGAACCAATGATTTAGACTCAGTGAAGGAGTTACTCACGCCTTTGCAGTACCCAAAAGAATTTTCATGCGCGCTAGCCAAGTGAGAGAACTATATTGGGATAATTCTCCATGTAACCAACTTTCGAGATTCCCATTGTTGACATACTCATACACAAGCATCCTGATTATGCACGCACAACAAACGATTTCAGTTAAGACTTTCTTGTCCATTCCATGCTAAAAGGATCAATACACAACAGGTCATATTCTAAGCAATGAGTCCTAATAATACACACCTTTGAGTGCCTTCAACACAGTACCCCAAAAGGCGAACCAAATTCTTGTGTCGGACATGACCAATTGCTTCAACTTCCACTCTGAATTCTCTCTCAGCTTGTCCTCTGCACAAGGCAAGTGATAGCTTAAGTAAAAGGAAGGACAACAAACTAACCCATGCACAGCAACTGCATCACCAAAGAATTGTTATAAGAAAAATGGAAAATACTCACAGATTGTTAAGGATTTTTTTGACAGCCACTGGGGTGCCATTTGATAATCTGCCACG
Organism: Oryza australiensis; assembly: GCA_019925245.2. Taxonomy (NCBI): domain Eukaryota; kingdom Viridiplantae; phylum Streptophyta; class Magnoliopsida; order Poales; family Poaceae; genus Oryza; species Oryza australiensis. Next base: position 940,315 of record JAIFGZ020000724.1, on the reverse strand, counting down.
GTAGACAACACCATATCCACCCTCACCAATTACGTTATCCTTTGAAAAACAGTTGGTTGCAAGTTCCAGATCCCTGAGAGTGAACCAATGGCCCCAGCCAAGGTAAGAGAACTCAGGTAAGCCTGGCAAGGGAACAGAGTCGGCAGGAGCATGCGAGGAAGACTGTTCACATGTGGAAACAGATTGAATTCCATCATAGTTGTCCACATAATGAAGAGGAACAGGACTGTTGTCTTCTTGTATCGTCTTGTCCTCTTGAGCAAACTGATTCACGTCTTTATCCACTGGTTCAACAGGTTCATTTTGAATGGCGAGTAGAAGGCCATCATGTACAACAAAATCATTTGGCAAAAATTCGTCCACTGCCCTCACTTCCTTGATATCTTTGGATGCAGAAGGTATTTGGGTAATTGGAATTTCCTTGAATGTCCTACGTGACCGTTTGATCCAAGTTTGTATGGTGAGGCATACAATAAGGATGAGAAGAACACCAAGTAGGGATGCTCCAACAGATATCCCAATTACAACCCAAAGTTTCAGGCCAAAAACAATTGTTCTCTCATGGAGAGAATCTGTCAGAGTGGAGTTCGACGACATCTTTGGATCATCAAGTACCTAGATGGGGAAGATAAGAACATGTCACTCACAAAAGCAAATCACCATTTCCCTCAAACATAACAAGAGTGCATTTCTGATTTCTGCAAGGGCATATAACTCAAATTCTGTCTTTTTAAAAACTGGTCCTAGTGTTTCCACAAAGGCATGTAAGATTTTAACAGAATAGTCAGCAACACTACAACTCCTTGAATCAGCAACACTAGTGGTCATGAGAAAGCTACATAGTAACAACCAGATAATGACCATGAGTCCAAGACAATACAGTTGCATTTGGACAGTATCAATTATCAATGAAGCAGCCTGACCTGTCAACTACCGTTCCCACTTATTGTTCAGAATTGAGTTATACACACGAGCCCTTAGCAAGATGATTACAGCAGTTCGTAGATGTAAGTTAAATTTCCCAGTAGATCTTACCAGGAAAAAGAAAAAAAAGCAATAGACTACTCAGTGTGTGCTACCAATACAACATTTTGTAAATGGAAAGACGGAATATTTACATAGGCCGGCAGTCACCTGGAGTGGATGACAAAAAAGAAAATAAAAAAAAACTAACCAACCTTTATTGGATACAATGGTGAGGAACCAGTATTTGGCCTTCAAGAAGTGAATACAATAGTGAATGTTGAAGAGCGACCTGAACCCAGAGCCATTTGGATTGGCAGGCAGAAGAGAAACCTGGAGAAGACTAACAGATCAGGGAAAGGGGCATAGCAGTATCCACGCATCTCATGGGGGAAATGGAGGAAGAAGAGAGCAAATGTGGACGCATACCTGAGCGAGATCCAGACGCAGGAAGAAGAGAAAGCTTGCACTTTGGAGATTGCTTGCAGCAAGTGGGGTGATAAGACGAGTGTGGCAGCAGCGGCAGGAGGGAAGGAGTTATCAGGTCGGTAGGTGATGGGAGTGATGGAGAAGAAACCAACCTTATTACGCTTTCTTTTTCCTTTTTTTCCCCCCGAGGATTAGACTTCCATTGGAATATAGTGAAAGGGAAAAAATCGAAGATTTGGGTTCCTATAGATTTAAACACTGTGGAATCCTTTCAAGCACAAGGAATCGGTCACAGGGAAATCTGCCTTGGATTGAACCACATCTTTGAGAACAAAATGCGCTAAGGAAGAATGGGGACGACGACGGCGAGCTTGGGAAGCACGCCGCCGCTCGAGGCCGCGCCGGCGCCGTCACCGTCACCTGCTCGAGGCCGCGTCGCCGCCGGCCATGTCACCCTGCTTCCGCTTGCTCGATTCGATGCCGTGCGGCGCCAGACCGCTTCGCCCCGCTGCAGCTGCTGCCTGCTCGAGGCCCACGCCGTCGACCGGCCGCGCCGCCCCACTGCCGCCAGCCCGGGGCTGCGTCGCCTGCTGGAATCTCTGCCAACGCCGGCTTCCTGCTGGAGCCTGGAGCTCGCGCGGTCGCGGTGTGTGTGTGTTCTTTTTTTTTCCCTTATTATTTTGAGATAGTCGGCGCTGTGAGATTAGTGTTGCCTGTTTGTAGTGAACAGCCACAACGCGGCCATTTTGCATAGTTTATCTTTACATATTATAAAAATAAAAAATATCGGGTAAGAACGCGTCGTGTTAGAGTGTCATCGGAGGCCGATATAGCAGGCCAAACTGTCGTCCGACACAGCATGGCCTAGACATGTTTGTGACATGGGCCGCTATGACAGGGCTTATTAGGCACAACTCCTATAGCGGGTCATGTCGTGCTGGTCTATGTGCCTCCCCTGGCCCAAGCACGGCCTAAGAAGAGACCGTGTCGTGCCATAGCAACACGAGCCCATCATTAGTCCATAGGCCGAGGTCAGCCCGTTAGGCACGCGCCATCAAAATAAATCCACTAACCAACCCGAGAAACCACCGTCTACCAAAAAAATCCCTAAAATTTATGTCGAAATCGGATACAAGCATATGGCGGGGAAGAGGTCTCTTTCCCCGCAGTTGCTGCTACGACGGCGGATGGAAAGCGATCGTCGGCGACGCGGTGAGGTTGCACGCGCCAGGGCCAGGAGAAGCGGGATGGTCCCTAGAGTCGCCTCGAGTCCCCAATTCTCATGTAATAAGCAAGGCATGCAATTTTATTTGCAAAACAGTAAAACATTTTATAAAGTATGCTCAATATGCTTCAAGAGAAACGTGTGACTTGCCTTGCTTCTTCAAACAATCTTCTGAACTCTTTTTCTCACGAGCACGAACTTTCGAAACGATGGAGTCTAGACACTAGCATGTAAAACAAGGAAAAACCCTAATAAAAACTAAATAAACAGTATATAAAAGTAAACAAACATGTAGAGCTCAATTTTAGATGAATTTTATAAGTTGAATGGCCAAATTTGGAGTTCGTATGAATTAGATATGAATTTTAGAAGTTTTGGACCATTTAAATAAATTTTTAGAAATTAAATCGATTTATTGCATAATTATTAATTATTTTCTCAAAGAAAAAGGAGGTTTATTGCATCAGCAAAGGTACCGATGCCGACAGGTGGGCCCCACGCGTCAGCGGGTCAAAGAGTTGGTCTACCATGGACCAAGCCCATGACGGCACGACGCAAGTGCACCATGTGGCGCCGACGTGGCACTGACATGACGGTCACGTGGGCGCCAACATGGACGGCCGCGATCTGCCCGACGACAAATCGGACGGCTTGGGGAAGAGGGGCGGCTCCCACGCTGACCACCCAAGGGGTGGCACGACGATGGCGCATGCGGCTCAATGGTCACCGGCGGAGGAGCCGAGCGACGAGGCTGGACCGGGAGAAAGGAGAGAGAGGGAGGTGATGCAGACTTTCGAAGGAATGGGCCGAAAGCAGCCCAGGAACAGGAATGGGATTTTTAATTTGTTTTTAATTTATTTGATTACATAAATAATTTTTTATAATTAAAATTATTTTTAGAGCTCCAAAATTTTATAAGAAAATTTCAGAAAATACTTTAGGGCATGGAGAATATTATAAAAAAATTGAAAGAAAATTTTAATTTCTTTATTAGTTTCATAATTTCACTTGATAATTTATTTTTTTACTTTTTAATATAATTTTTTAAAAATGTGTTATTAAATTATTTTTAATCCCAAACAAAAAATCGAGACATAACGGTTATTATTTAGGCTTTCAAACTCTTTGGCGAGGATGCGGCGGCGACGAGGCACAGCAAAGGGCGCCGACAAATGACGTCCACCACACCACAACGTGCTCATCTGCTCCGTGAAGATGGCCTCCTAGATGTAACTGCATCACCATCTACCTCCTTACCGGCATCGAGCATATGCTCCGGGATCACCTCGACATCCCGCAAGTTGGGGAAAGAAAGATGGGAGAAAGAAAGAGAAAAAAAATAAAAGATGAGGTGACGCTGATATATGAGCTATATATCAACCATTAACGTCAACGAAAACAGTCTTTAAAATAGTCTGAGTAAGTCTTTTGAATGATTTTGATAGTTGAACAGTTCGATACACCCGGTTTGTAGTTGGACAGTCCAATTGAACTTTTTTGTGCTACTCCATAGTGAGTTTTTATGGGCCTAACCTAACGTCCCCTATGGAAACGGAGTTTTGGGCCCAAAGCCCGTCGAGGAAAATACCAAAAGAATCTGACAAGAAAATGAGGCCCTAATTAACTCCTTGCAGCCCAGCCATTGCAACAATTAAGTGGCATAAGCATGCAGATGAAAGAAGGACGGCTCGGCCTTTGAGCATCCTTAACAAATTCTCAAAAAACAATTCTAAAAAAAACTCATTTAAAGAATTTTTAAAAAGTTTAGAGAATAAAATCAAAAATTGATACGGCAGATTCTCAAAATTGATTCTCTATTTTTCCTTTTCCAATCACAAAACTCGTGTTTGCATCAGTATTCTACATCCATAACAGCTGAAAAATAATAGGCTTGGAGATTTCAGTATGCCTGAGTAGTAGCAGTACCGATTTTTTTACATACACGGTTGACTAAACCGAGTAGCCGACTACTGCTTGCGGTGGCATGCGCCAAGATGCAGCGACAAGCTTTTTTTTGAGATGTAGGATGGCGGCAGGCGGCAGACGACGCAAATATGTTTTTTTCGTGTAGGCCTCGCGATAAAATAATTCTCACGATGATAGGAGCTATTTTAGAGAACCAAGACTCTATTCTCAGTTTTGAGCATGAGATCTTGATTTTAGAGAATCTATAATTTTTGAGATCCATATGGAGTCTCTGTTAGAGCTAGTTTTTTAAAGAAAATTCTCTAAAACAGAATTAGAGATTTATTTAGACACTTTTGGAGATGTTCTTAGTTGCAAATTAGTATTATCGTTTTAATCTTTAAAGTTGGAAATCCAAATGCTATATGTACATCTTTTGCAAATACTCCTATTTGGATTGGCGTGCAGACTACCGCTGAATTTCACTGAATTAATTAGTTTAGGTTACTGTTGTAGTACCTCCCTGAGCCGAGCTGCTAAATGAACCTGATCACTTCCTCTTCCTGTATGAGTTGTCAGTCCATTTCACTAGTACTGGTCGTATACTAGTTTTGAGATGCAAATTTTATTGAAGTGCTAGTTTTGCTACTCCACCTCTAGTTGTAATACATGTACGGATGGCAGCCGAAGTTGACTAGTACTCCAAGCTACTCTGGTCACACAAAAAAGTCTCATACAAAAGAAGTCGACTAGTAGACTCTTCGCCTGCTTCCCTGCCATTCGGCTCCAAGCCTCGACCGAGCTCGCCACATCTGAGGATTTGGGCCTCGCAGCCGGACTTCTTCACGGTCGACGACGGGCTCATGCGTCGACGGTGCCAGTAAGTCGCGCGTCGTCATCCTCCACGTATTGTCTGTTCGTGAGTGATTCAGAGGATTGATCGGACGTGTGCAATGGATGGCAATGTGTCGATGAAAAACACGACGATGTGAGAGAGTGCAGGTTAAAATGTCGGTATACAAGGAAGCGTGCTACTGGACAAAGACATGTTAAAACGATAGCCGATTGGCCGTTAGGCTAATGTCACATCATGATGACTTAGACAATATAATTAAGTCGAATCGGCTCTAAGTTGTTAATAAACTAGATTTAGATTAGATTTAGATTAGATGTTTATCAAAATCAAAATCAATCTTATATGTCAGAACCCAATCGATACAGCATAAGATTGAGATTATTAAAATCAATTATTATATGATTATGTAATCTAAATAACTAGCCAATAGACAGATATTAATCCTTATACCCAAAACAACCTTGATTGGCTGTAGATATGAATAACATATAGTATTTGATTCAATCTTTTTCTAAACTTCAACCAATTACGATACATCGGACCTAACCGAGATAATATTAATTACTCGTCAAGATCAGACAAATTAAATATTATATGAACTTGTATTATAGCCGATGGAATAGTTTGGACGATTAGATAATATATTAACTAAAACTTCGATATAGCCTTATATAAGACTATCAATCTTAATTAAATGCACTGAAAATGTTATAAGACCTAATCGAGATTGTGCAAGATTGCTAACAAGTTTAATAAATTTAAATGGTTGATACACTTAAATAAGATGATAAATATAATGAGTTAAGCAGAATAAATAATGTAACTTAAAGCAAAAAGTTATACCATGTAAGATCGGTTAAACCCCGATACTATCTTTATTGGCAATTCAAAGCATGTTAACTTTTATGATTTTAAACATGACTTAGTAGGTCAAACTCAATTGATCCAACACTAATTGATCCAACACTAAGTATAAAAAGAATCATAAAGTCTAAACAATCAAACCTTTGACAAATTTTCAGGATGGTAGATACCTTAGCTAATCTAAATCGACAAAACATTTTAATTGATACTAGCAAAACTCTAGAGAAGGCCTAGCCGATATAATTAAACAGAGTTATCGACTTAGATTAATTAAGATATATGATAAATAGGCAGATGCATAAGCTAGATTAGAATGTCGAAACGATGTAAACCCTAATCCCGCCGATATAAGCCGCCATGACAAGCCCTATCCCTCGTCGGAGATCGAAGCTGATGCAGTCCAACTCGAAAGAAGAACTCGTCACAAATAAAAAAGGTGGCGATGTGCCAGAAGTGTTTATTAAACCATTTTTTCTATTACAAGACTTTGGGTTTCTATTTATACATAAATATACAGACTTGTTCATACTGGACATGACTCCAACTTCTAGGTTACACAAACATACAAATAAGTTTCTTAGACAGACTCTTATCAAAATATCTCTAATAAATACGACTCATTAATATTCTTAATTAATATATACAATTACTTGTAATAGACTCTATCCTTATTTGCCAATAATTTCAAATCCTCAATTTGAGTCTAATCTTGAACTCGAAACTAACAGTATCGGTTGTCTTTCCTATATCGGCTGGTCGAATCCGACTCTGTATCGACTGATACAGCCTTCAACCCATGCGCAATCAAATTTAGAAACAACTTTTTCTCCTGCCAAACCCTTCTCGATTTGTTTTTCGACTCCGAGTATCTTTGTCAAATTTTATTGTTAACACAATGGCAATTAGCAAAGGTGTACCTTCTCGATGGTGCGGCCAATGGCGAAGCCGATTTTGGTGTCACGCGCCTCAAGGGTGATCTCCAGCGGCGATAGCATGTGTTCTACTATATTTTTTAATGGGTACTCACTGATATGCGATCCTTTTATATTTGATTTGATTTTTATTTTATTTTTCAGTAGCACTAAGTCAAACATGTCGCATAGATGTAACATCAGCTAAAATCATTATCAATATTGCTAAGGGTTATACTGCTAAGGGTTATACTAGTTTCAAAAAGTTGAAGGACGCGTTTTACCCGTAACCCACTGTTGAGGGACGTATTGCGGACTTTTCCCTTGAATCTTTAAAATTGGAAATCCAAATGGTAGGTATATACACATCATTTGCAAATACTAATTTACTACTGTTGTACTACCTCCCCGAGCCGAGCTGCTAATTCTCCTGACCAGACCACTAGCTTTTTTTTACCTCCTGTCCTGTGTCAATTAACCAGCTGATTTCAGTTCCTTTTTCTGCATGAATAATTGAGTACTCCATTTTACGAGTACTAGGCGTATCGTTTTGAGATACAAAAATAAATTATTCAAGTGCCACCGGTTTGCTACTCCACCTAGTACAAATATAATGTACGGATGGCAGTCAAAGTTGCTGATAAAAAAAAGGTCAACTAATTAACTTGTATTTATCTATCCGATACTTCCGGTCCAACGCCGTAGCACGCTCGTACGTACGGCATGAATGCCGGATCAAAAAAATGAAAAGTCATATACTTGCATGATGTTAGCATCTAGCTCACCATGGAATGCAACATGTCATGTACTCCTCCTTGCCCCTCTTTCTCTTTCAACTAACTGATGACTACATGTTTTCTTGCATAAATCAGCGAGCTAATTAAAGGTCTGAAATATTTGGTGCCGCTTCAAACTCGCACGCGACTCATTCCAGCCAACATGCAGCGTTAATTAGTAATCGCTCCAAAATATAACTATCACCTTTAATTTCATCTTTATCATCTCTCTATAAATTAAAAGGTAATCTATATAATAATGTTCTCATATTTGTATTAATGCTTGGGTAGATGTTGCCCCTTGCAGAGCAAGTGTTATAGTATATATGAATATCATCTTTAATTTTGTTAGTATCATTTACTTATAAATTAAAAATTAAAAGACAACATATACAATATGTCATCTTTACTACACAAACACCAATGCTACTAGTACTCTCACATCATTCAGATTGCCTCTTAATTTAGGAGTGTTTCATTATCTCTCTCCTTACTTCTCTCCATCATCTCATCACTCAATCATATATGGTATTTTTTAGAAACAACATATGAACCATTAGAGAAATTACTATAGACATTCAATCACTTGTCCCTATGTACCATGTAAGCTCACATTATGAGATGAAGGAGAGAAGAGAGAAAAGAAAGAAAGAGTCACCTCTTATGCAAGGAATAATCTCTACACAAATTCCAACTCCAAGAGAGATAAAAGAAAGAGACTAATGAAATAAGAGTAAACAAATAAAACACAATTTTCATAGTGCATTGGCACAATTTTGCTAGGGTCAATGTGCATATCATCTCTTAATTAATAAGTTGATGGTGTGAATAAGATTAGAGATGGCTATTGCCTATACTATAAAACTTGCTCTAGGGGTGACTCCTTTAGTCTCTTTTCCCTTTTCTCTTCCACATCAGCAAATCAGCAAATGAGCAGGCTCAATATGTTTGATCATTCGTCTTATTAAAAACATACAATTATTATTTATTTTAATATGGCTTGATTCATCATCAAATGTTTTTCTATATTTGTATAAAATTTTTAAATAAAACGAATGATGACGTCATGAAAAACGGTGGGGATATTTTAAGGCCTTGTTTAGTTACAGCCAAAATGTGAAAAGATTTTGGATTTTGAGTACTTTTTATCATTTTGGTACTAAACATATGGATGAAAAGTTAGAGGATGAAAAAATTTTGGTTTTGGAAGGAATTTGGCCAAAAGGTGAAATTTTGGATTGAAAGATGTGCATGAGAGTTACATCTATTCTTGTGAAAAGATTTTACCTAAAATTTTTTTGCTGAAAAATTTTCACTAAATTTTGCAACTAAATAGGCCATCTCTTCCTTGTTGACAATAACGCTATTAATCAGTACTCCACTTGGTAGTTTACTGGGGAGGCATTATATATGTTGCACGGAACAGTACTGTACTAGCTACGACCAGCGACCCCTTGTGTGCGTGGTACGCCACTAATCAATCCTAGTTTACTAAGGCAGCATCAACCGGTCGGAGTAGTAGTATATATGAAAGCAACTTGAATAATAATGTTCCAGTTGAAGTATCTCTGTTTGCACATTTCCTCGAAAATTTTATTGTGCACATAGCACGTAGTTATATTTTAATATAAATATAATTCGATCAGAGACATTTATTGCTGGTATTCGTATTCGTAAACTGAGATAAGATGTAGGTGTGACGAGAGTGCGTGTATGATTTCCGTGTAATTGGAAAAGAAAAGAAAACCTTAGTACTTTGTATTGCATACTTCTACTATATAATTGACCCAGCCCCTTCGTTTAAAGTTTATTTTTTCTAACGTTGGAATCTGATACGTTGTTTTTATGGAAATTTCTTGATTTCCCCATACATGGTACTACGTATTATGGCATGTAGGAGCAACAAAGGACTTTGAGAAAGGATTTTAGTCAAGTTTGGCTAAAAATGAACCCAGAGAAAAAAGTAAAGTGAATGAAGTCCTGCGGAAATTCTGACATCAAACTAAATTAGGACCAAAATCAATTTCATTAGACTAGGCTTCGTTCGAATGTGGGGTTGGGGCTGAGCTGATCCTGCCACGCGAGGAAACACGGAGGAGAAGACACGTAAATAATTAAATATTAACTATTGTAAATTTAGAAAAATAAATTGTTTGTTTTTTAAACTTCTCCATATAAAGTTATCATTGAAATACAGTATGTTTAAAAGTTTAAAAAATATGTTTATATAAATAGCTCAGATGATAAGCTCATAAGAACGGTGCCTTAGGTGTGTTTCTTTCGATGATAAAAAAATGGCCATTGTTTTTCGTGCACATAAACGATTAAACGATACCTTATTAAAAAAATCTATAAAAAAATGTTTTCAAAAAATCATATTAATTTATTTTTAAATTTAAAATAACTAATATTTAATTATATCTTATTATTTTACGTATCTATTTTCCTCTCCTCTTAAAGCAAACACGCTCTAAAAGCGCTGATAGGACCAAAGCAAACAGGTGGCCCAGGAGGAAGGAATTTTTATTGGATACACAGCTGGTGAGGTGTGGTGCCTACTCCTCCTGTACTTGAAATGCCTTTTTCTTTGAGGACTTGGAGTGGTGGTTAATCTGAGCGAACGAGTCAGGTAAACGGAAACCGGAAACGGAACGGAATTCTGTCCTTTCTAGGTACGGCATCAGCATGCCACTCAGACCTAATCTGCTTTTTATTGTTTCAGTTTTTTTCCCCATCTCTCCATATACGTTGCATATTTGCATTGCATGATCGGCTGGCCACATATATGCTGCCACCTTTTGCTAATTGCTACTGCTTTTTGGTAGCCTTTTTTTTGGGCTTCAATTGCTTGTGCCACGTAGTCATTTCATTCATAATTTCATATACTTCCTCCGTTTCCAAACATAAACATTTTTAGGTTTAAATTTTGTGGGTAATACAAACGTTTCTGATTTCTGACATATTGATTCTAAAAATCAAAATATTTTCATTCATTCAGACGCTTAGGAGGAATTGAAGCAATTCGAAATCTAAAATCTGATCAATATATAAGGTAAGTAGAGAACCTTTCTCCTTGATTCTTAAAATAGTCTATAAATGGAGTATTAATACTCCAGAGACATGAGCTAAAATGGATGGTTGGTTTTAGGTATGAGCATATATACCAAGATACGAGTTATCACTTTTGTACATATGCTCAAGCTAGTGGCTGCCTTGCATGATGGACAGATAGCTTATTCCTTGTGTCTTATTCATGCTTTCTATCGAAGTGGAGAGACAAAAACCTAATATGCTTTTATTTCAAAAGAAAACCTAATATGTTGGCTTTTAGAATTCTTTTACTATATCATCGACCTGACTACTACCTCCATTTTGTATTGACTTTTACAAAGTCAATTTTTTTTAGGTTTTATCAAATTTATAAAAAAATATAGTAATATTTTTAATAAACAAATATATTCAATGTTAGACGTAATAAAACTGATTTGATGCTATAAGTGTTGGTATATTTTTATATAAAATTGGTCAAACTTTTAAAAATTTTACTAAAAAAAATAAAAACAACTTATAATATGAATGAAATGGATGGAACAGATTTAAAGCAAATCAAACATAATTTACTTCACTTTCATCCCTACACACATATATAGTACACAGTAAATGGTTGAAATGATACCACGGTTTAATAACATAGGTGTATCTTGTTGGATATTTTATTTAAGTTAAGTTTTTGATTTCGGTCAATAATAACCAACTCGTATAAGGAAGATATGGATACATATCTTACCGGACTAGGAATCTTATCCCGAGTCCGATTTCGCCGTGATCGGTTGGCGATCCTTAGCCTTATGGGCTCGGCCCCTTGCCTACAGTGCGACCCTATAAGAAGGGATTAACCCCGAGTTAAACCCTAACGCGAAAATCACGAGTCCCGTGTTTTCCAAACCCTAATCCACCCTCCGATCTTTTAGCGCACTGGAAGGCTCGGAAGTTCGAGTTCCTCGCCCAGGACAGTGTAGGTGGCGCCCCGAAGGACGCCGCTACCCCGAGCGCACCCTCAAGGAACGTCTGCGCTATTTTCCTGACGCAGATCAAGCAATCAACTTCGTTACGGGATCACCGACGACCATGGACGCCACGGCCGCGGTATTCACCGAACCTGTTAATCTTTTCCGCATTAGTAGATGTATTTAGACTAGATGATCCCGATTAGTTTTATGTAACTTAAGATTAGATCAAATACTTTGATCTAACATTTGGTATCAGAGCCAGGTTAGATCTAGTCTATTACATTTGCTTTAGTTCGGTCTAAGAAATCCTGAACCTTTTGCCTAGATCTAGTAAATATTTTTTAGTCAAGTTTAATTCAGTAAGTTATCGTTTACTAGATCCGCACATTTTAATTTAAGTTCTTAAGTTTTGATTAAGTTTCCTTTAGATATATTAAGTTAGGTATCGGATTAAGTAAGAAATTAAGAATAGTAAGAAAAGAAATCAGAAATCCAAAACCACAAAGTTAGGCAAAACCCGAACCCTAAGTTACAAACCCGAGATTCCCAAAATTTAGAAACCCTAACTCGGGTTTGCGCCGACCGATTCGGTCGGCACGGCCGCGGCGAGTTAATCCGCCATTAGATCGGCGGCACTCGCGCGTGCGCCGCTCGATTCGTCGCCATTGAGAGAGAGTCTTGCGGGCCGAAGTGGACACCCTCGACGGCCGCGTGCTCACCGCAAGGGATGCGAGCGCGCGCACCGGCGAAGGCATCCACGAGCCCCGCTCTCTCACCGCCGTATCGCCATAAGCCGAGCTTGGCTTGAGAGCCGCATCGTCATAAGTCCCTCGTTTTCTCTCACTAAGTTTGAGTAAGAAGAGGGAAGAAGGGAGACGGAGCTCGGCGGAAAAGGGGGAGAAGAAATGGGGATTTAAGGTTAGGGTTTTCCCGTTTCGTCCTTTATAAGTGCATGGATCAAGCATCGGCCGTTGGATCGGGATGGACGGCCGCGATCCGGCCGATCACTCGGATCAAAAAACCGGCGCATGTGAGTGGGCCGGTTTGGCGGCCCATTAACACAGCAGCCAAGCCGATGCGCACGGGAGCCGAGCGCCTCGCTCGCCCGTAGGCCACGTGGTGCAATTGGTCTTGTCGAGCCGAGCGGCATAACGCTGTGCGGCGCGGGAAGCAGAATCGGCAAAACGGGCGTGCGCGGGAGTCAAGCCGTTTCGGCCGGACCGATGCTCACATATGCTGAAACGGCGACACATGGCAACGCGTGAGAGGCCGGCCAAGCGACACGGGTGCATGCGCGCGGAATCGTGCCAGCGCAAAATCCTAACGGGCGCAAACTGAGCGAGTGCATGCGCGGGACTGATTCATGGCGATGCATGACATGGCACTGATGCATGGCGCGTACTGATCGCTTGGACTCAAGTGACCGCATGGTCTCTTGGTTGACACGTGACACTGGGGGCCCCACGCTTTTGACCGTTTAGCTCTTATAAAAAAAACCTTCTTTGATTTATTAAGTTTTAAGCGTTCAATTAATTTAAGTTAGTCTAATTTTATTATTATTGTTAAGTTTAAGTTCAGTTTAAATTAAGTTTAATTATTTTCATTAGGTTTTAAGTTTAAGATAAGTTTTAGACTAATTTATTGAGTATTTTAGTAAGTTTATTTTTTTTAAGTTTTGAGCACTTTTATTTACTATATTGTTGGTGTTGTTTTTTAATCCACCACTATACTTTGAGATGCCTCTAAATAAATGGAACCATCGAGAAGTTTATTTAGAGAAAACTTGTGATTATTCTGACCACCGTTGTTTAATCATGAGTATTAAGATGAATTTCGATTGTTTTCCCCACCGGTGATGCAATTTGAAATTTAATTGTGTGATTTTAATCAGACCACCGTAGGGTTATTATCATGCTCTAATTTGCATTTCATTGTATATGCTTATTAAGTTAAGTCTTTTAATTTTAGTTTAATTTATTTTCAGCAACTAATGTCAATGCCGTGGCCTCCTACCCGAACAATATTGAGCCGCTCAATGGAGCGAACTTCCATGAGTGGAAGGGCAAGGTCATCACGTGCCTCGCATGGAATGACCTTGACGTCGCACTTAGAGAAAATAAGCCTGCTGAACCCGTTCCGGAGTGAGTTCGGCTCCCAATCGAAATGGGAAAGGTCGACCGCATGGCTCTCATGGTCATGAAGCGGACTATCGGTCTGGCATAAAGGGTGCCATCCCCACTAAAAATGCTCAAGGGTGGACCTAAATGCCAAGGAGTACCGCCAAGATTGAGGAGAATTTTAAGAGCTCATCCAAAACCTATGCCAAGACACTCATCATGAAATTGGTGGGTTCTCGGTATAATGGCCTCAACGGCATAAGAGCACATTCTCAACATGTGTGACATGGCCAATGACTTAAGAAGATGCAGATGGAGATCTCGAAGGTTTCCTTGTGCATTTCATCATGACATCATTGCCACCACGTAGTGCCTTTAAGATAAACTATAACACCAACAAGACCATTTGGTCCATCGGTGAGTTGATCACTCAGTGTTGAAGAAGAAGAAAGGCTCAAAGCGAGAAGATGAAGGATGTTGTGAACATGGTTGGCAACCTCAACATTTCAGCACTCCTAAGAATCGAATGAATCGTAGCGTAAGAAAGGCCCTAAGAAGAACAAGAGAAATGGGAACAAGAAATTTGGTCCCGAAACAACAACAACAAGTTCAAGCGCCACCAGACTAAGGGTGGCAAGATGTTGTGCTCTTTCTGCGATTCACCCAAGCATCTTCGAAGGCTTGCCCTGGGTTTAAGGAATGGTGAAGGAAAATGGTAAGTGTGATGTTGTTTCATTCATAGATGAGTTATTCTTAGCGAATTTTCCCCGATACTTGGTGGATTGACCGAGGTGCCACTGTGCACATTTCTAAATCATTACGGGCATTCCGTTCGATCCGAACTATAAGAAGGGGGGAGCGAAACCTAAGAGTAGCTAATGGACATCCTGTTGAAGTCGAAGGCGTTGGAAGCTTCGAGTTAGAGTTGCCAAGTGGCTTCCAACTTAAGTTAGATGATGTTCTTTATGCCCCTAGTTTAAAGAGAAACCTTATATCGGTTTCAGCTTTAGATGATTCAGATATTATTGTGGTTTTGGCAACAATCAATGTGAGATTAAGTACAATTCTATTAATATAGGTCTTGCCGTCGAGCAAGGCAAGCTTTATATGCTCTCTCATGATTCTATAATGAATGTCGATAATGTTTCGCATAAGCGTAAGCGTTTTGATGAGACATCTTCGAAGCCGTGGCATTGTCGTTTAGGCCACATTTCGAGGGGAGAATGGAACGTCTCATTAAAGACGACATAATCGACAAATTAGATTTCTCCGATTCGACATTGCATTGACGCATTAAGGGAAAATACGCTAAGACAATTAAGAAAGGAGCCACTAGGAGTATGGGCGTCTTAGAATTAATTCACACGGATATCCGTGGCCCACTCTCGATGACTACGGTAGATGGTTATGATTCATTTATAACATTTACCGACGATTATTCCCGCTATGGACACATCTACCCCATCGAAGCGATCGAGATGCGCTAGAAATTTTTAAGATATACAAGCAAGAAGTTGAGAAACAAGACAACACCACCATTAAGGTTGTAAGATCGGATAGGGTGGAGAATACTATGGGAAGCTTGGTCAATATGGTCAAATTAAGGGACCATTCGCTAAGTACTTAGAAGAAAATGGCATTAGAGCGCAATACTCCATGCCGGAGAACCACAAAAAATGGAGTGGTGAACGTCGCAATCGTACGCTAATGGACATGGTACGAAGCATGCTCGCTATTCTAATTTGCTGTGGAGCGTGGATGGAAGCATTAAAGACATTGCCCACATACTTAATCGGGTTCCATCTAAGTCAGTTCCCAAGACACCTTTTGAGTTGTGGAATGGGAGAAAACCGACATTGAATTATCTAAAGGTGTGGTGTCTCCACTGAAGCTAAGTTATTCGATCCACATTATAAGAAACTAGACTCTAAGACAAGTCTGTCATTTTATTGGATATCCTGATAAATCTAAAGGGTACCGATTCTACTGTCCTGGTCGCTCCACTAAGTTTGTAGAGACCAGACATGCTGTATTCTTAGAGGATTCAGGTATTAGTGGAGAATTCCCAAAGAGGGATATAAGTCTTGAAGAACTGCGAGTCGAACTTCCAGATTCAGCAGTTCCAGAGCCCGCGATGGTATATCAGTTTGTACCACCGGTGATTCCACACATTAGCAGCACCATGGTAGCTACTGAGCCACCTCCAGAGGTGCAGGCGCCAGATCAGGAGCCAGCTCCAGAGGTTCAGGCACAAACTGAGCCATTAGAGCAGCCTCAACCCGATCCTCAGCCTTCAAGGAGATCAACTCGGGAAAGGAGACGGGCTCTTCCTGATATATATGAAACATACCTAAGTGAGGATATGTATGATATTGGGAAGATAAGTGACCCTGCCACATTTAAGGAGGCAGTGAGAAGTGAGAATTCCACTAAATGGATTGAAGCCATGGAAGATGAGCTAAAGTCTATGAGCTCAAATCAAGTTTGGGACTTAGTAGAAATTCCCGATGGAGTCAAAACAGTAGGCTGCAAATGGGTCTACAAGACTAAATGTGATTCCAAAGGGAAGATCGAAAGGTTCAAAGCGAGGCTTGTAGCTAAGGGGTTTACACGAAGGAAGGGATCGACTACAATGAGACCTTCTCTCCTGTATCTACCAAAGATTCTTTTAGAATAGTAATGGCTCTTGTAGCTCATTTCGATTTAGAGTTACATCAGATGGATGTTAAGACTGCATTCCTAAATGGTGATTTAGATGAGACCATTTACATGGCTCAACCGGAAGGTTTTGCCATTAAGGGCAAGGAACATATGGGATGCAGGTTAAGGAAGTCTATTTATGGACTTAAGCAAGCATCCGGCAGTGGAACCGTAAATTCGATGAAGTCATTAAGAGATTCGGATTTATGGAGAACGATGCGATAAGTGCATCTACATTAAGACAAAGGGTGGAAAACTAATGATTCTAGTACGTATGTGGATGACATACTGTTAGCTTGCAACGATAAGAACATGTTATATGAGACTAAGAATTTTCTCTCATCTCATTTTGACATGAAAGATCTCGTGAAGCCTCGTACGTACTTGGCATTGAGATAGACCGAGACGAGCCCAGGAGTGCTAGGATTATCTCGAAAAGCTTATATTGAGAAAATGCTTAAGAGATATAAGCTTGATAAGTGCAATACATCACCTGTTCCGTTACAAAAGGGCGATAAGTTAAATGAAAGTCAGTGTCCTAAGAACGATTTAGAAAGAAGTAAGATGGAGGACGTCCCATATGCATCAGCTATCGGTAGCTTGATGTATGCTCAAGTCTGCACGCGTCCGGACTTGGCATTTACAAGAGTACTTAGTAGATTTCGGTCTAATCCAGGATGGGCTCACCGGGTAGGTGTCAAGAAAGCATTAAGATATTGCCAAGGCACCAAGCATTACATGCTCACATATAAAAGGTCGAGATAAGCTTGAGATTGAATGTTACACGACGCGACTTTCTTGGTGATGAAGATGACCAAGTCTACTTCCTTATATTTTCACATTGGCGGGGAGCGATATCGTGGAGAAGCGTAAGCAAAGTGTAACGGCCGCATCCACGATGCGGCGAGTTTGTGGCATGTTACCATGCCACGGGACAGCAGTGTGGCTTAAGAGTTTTATACGGCGTTAAGAATTGTGGATAGTATCTCGAGACCTATCACAATGTACTGCGATAATCAATCAGCGTTTTCTTTTGCGGAAACGATAAACTAAGTGGTGCGTCTAAGCATATAGACCTTAAGTATCGTATCGTAAAAGAAATAAACCAGGACAATACACTCAAGATTAAGCATATAAGCACTAAGGAGAATATCGCGGATCCGCTCACAAAAGGTCTACCACCTCATCTTTTTCAGAAGCATGTCCTAGGCATGGGTCTGGTGAGTAGTCTGGATCAAGTTCTGGTTTAGGGCCATTAATTTCCCCCAAATAAGAGTAAGAGTTCTTACAAGGTTTCTCAGTGGGACTATGGGTAATGTTGTCCCAGTATGCTGCTATGCTGCTGATGACGCATTGGTCTGGTACTTGCTGTTTGACTAAGGAGGAACTTAAGTTTAGTTTAGTTTTATGTCAGTGACCGAATAGTCGTTAGTTTAAGTTAAGTTAATGACCTTCGGTCAAGGGGGAGAATGTTGGATATTTTATTTAAGTTAAGTTTTTGATTTCGGTCAATAATAACCAACTCGTATAAGGAAGATATGGATACATATCTTACCGGACTAGGAATCTTATCCCGAGTCCGATTTCGCCGTGATCGGTTGGCGATCCTTAGCCTTATGGGCTCGGCCCCTTGCCTACAGTGCGACCCTATAAGAAGGGATTAACCCCGAGTTAAACCCTAACGCGAAAATCACGAGTCCCGTGTTTTCCAAACCCTAATCCACCCTCCGATCTTTTAGCGCACTGGAAGGCTCGGAAGTTCGAGTTCCTCGCCCAGGACAGTGTAGGTGGCGCCCCGAAGGACGCCGCTACCCCGAGCGCACCCTCAAGGAACGTCGCGCCATTTTCCCGACGCGAGATCAAGCAATCAACGTTACATGGGATCACCGACGACCATGGACGCCACGGCCGTCGGTATTCACCGAACCGTTAATCTTTTCCGCATTAGTAGATGTATTTAGACTAGATGATCCCGATTAGTTTTATGTAACTTAACGATCAAATACTTTGATCTAACATATCTCTCCTGCTGTAAAACCACAGTTGACACATATGTTCCCTCTCCCTCGTCCCTCGCACAACCACTAATCCTAAAAAAACAAAAGAAAATCAAACTGTTGGTTAATAATAAAAATTAGTGGATACCAGTACCATCGTGAGACCATACGTGTGAGATAATTTATGTGATTACTCATATATTCATTATGAGACAATATGTTTCGACGATGTATGTAACGTGTGTGTGCAAGTGCAAGGAGAAAAATAAAAAAAGAAACAAAAAGTTTACAACTATGCCTCATTTGTTTTCTCCATATAACATTAACCCTTGTCAAAATTTAAATTTTATAACTCAATTCTAAATTGATTTTAATTTTTTTATCAAAGTTAAATTGATTTTGAAATATTTTCAAAGTTTATTTTTTAACATAGACAATTAAATCAATATATATAATATTAGTTATAAATTATTATTGCTTTTTTAATACGCAGTATTCGGTCAAACGGTGAAGGCGCGGAGGCAGAACCCACGGATGGAGTGCAATCGCTAGTCGGCGACACCGAACGGAACCGTCCCCGGGGAGCACGGGACCAGTCAACAACTCCACCCGCAGAAAACAACAAACAGAGTATTTTCTTACGCATTTTCTGGTTACCCGCGAAGACCTGAATACGAGGAGGGCCCGTGCGTCGGTGTGTTGGGTCAAAAGATCCATGGGTAGGTGTAGTTGTGAGATTTCGTACGAGTCCGCACTCGCGAGCTGTACGATCCGTCCCGTTCCGTCCTCGGAGAGATCTCTCCTCCCCCGCATCACCCCCTCCCCACTTGACTCCCCTCCTCCTCCTCGCTTTCCACTTCTACCCTAGCCTGTACTCTCTCCGTACCGTACCTTCCCTTCCCCACAATGACCATTTCACCCCCACATGACCACGCGTATATGACCAACCATGCTTGTACGCTTGAAGCTTCGACAAGGGGCAAGTACGGTAACCCAGGTGCGGAGCGCACCTCTCCCAGATCAAGTCGCCGCCGGGGTACTCTCGTCATCTCCCCCTTCTTCTTCCTCTTCCTCTCCATGTACTAGTACTAGCCAGTCCCACCAAGCATAATTTCCTTGACCTTGTTGCAATCAACTTCGCCATGGCCTCGCCAACGCCAATCCACCACGCCAAGCGCCGCCGCCTCGCCCTCTCCCCGCCCCCGCACCTCCAAGACCTCGCCGACGAGCTCCTCTTCCTCATCCTCGACCGCGCCGCCGCGCACGACCCACGCTCCCTCAAGTCCTTCGCCCTCGTCTCCCGCGCCTGCCACGCCGCAGAGTCGCGCCACCGCCGCATCCTCCGCCCCTTCCGCGCCGACCTCGTTCCCTCCGCACTCGCCCGCTACCCCGCCCTCTCCCGCCTCGATCTTTCCCTCTGCCCGCGCGTCCCCGACGCCGCCCTCGCCGCTCTCTCCTCCGCCCCGTCCCTCTCCGCCGTCGACCTCTCCCGCTCCCGGGGATTCGGCGCCGCGGGCCTCGCCGCGCTCGTCGCCGCATGCCCAAATCTAACGGACCTCGACCTGTCCAATGGCCTCGACCTCGGAGACTCGGCGGCGGCGGAGGTGGCCAAGGCGCGCCGCCTCCAGAGGCTCTCCCTGTCGCGATGCAAGCGCCTCACGGACATGGGGCTCGGCTGCATCGCCGTCGGATGCCCGGACCTGCGGGAGCTCTCGCTCAAGTGGTGCATCGGGGTCACTCATCTGGGACTCGACCTCCTCGCGCTCAAGTGCAAGAAGCTCAACATCCTGGATCTCTCCTACACCATGGTACTGATCCCTTGCTGCTTCATCTCTCTCTCCCATTTCATTTTTAATTATTCTTGTACCTAGACGATAGAAAAAATTCCCCTTTTTCCCTTCCACGCGTTTTCTGATTTCAAAGGTCAGGTTTTTTCAGGAAACATTAGTATTATTCTTTTTTCTTGGTTTTGTGAATCTGCCGGTTTCATGTTCTCTGCACCTGACATGAATATTGCCCACAAAAGAACATTAGCCTATGCTGGCAGAAGCGCTTTGGAAATTGGACTATTCTTGATCTGCAGATGCTCTTATCTATAGCGAAAATGATCTTTGCCTCACCTTTTCAATTGTCAGAACCTGTAGTAGGTAGTATCCAACTCATGCTTCTCCTGTTGATTTGTTTTATCATCAATTTTTTGGTTATAAGTTAATTATTATCGCTGCAGTATAGCTGAGTGTACCAATCACACTCATCTGACTAAGAAAAAATTTCTGTGCAGATCGTAAAAGATTGCTTTCCAGCCATCATGAAGCTACAAAATCTACAAGTGTTACTACTGGTGGGATGTAATGGAATTGATGATGATGCCCTCACTAGTCTTGATCAAGAATGCAGCAAATCACTACAGGTAATCATCAACCCCTATCCTTTTCACTGTGAGCATTGTGTTAGCTAAATTTTAATCTGATTAATATCCTTGTTTAACGTCTTCTGCTCTGAGTATATTCAGTTAGCTTCTCGAACTATGTAGTGTTATGTGAAGTAGGTTTAATACTAATGTTGTAGGGATACTAGCATGTATGTACCTCTTTATATTGTTTGGACTAAATCATCGTTAGCCTTCAACAGTAAGAGTATCACAACTTCTGGTCACTGAGAGCTGAAATTATGTCTGTACTCTTTCAGGTGCTTGATATGTCAAACTCTTACAATGTCACTCATGTTGGTGTTCTGTCCGTTGGGAAGGCAATGCCAAATCTGTTGGAACTGAATCTATCATACTGCTCTCCTGTAAGTAGCCCGTTGTCTATTTGTATCACCTGGGCATAACTTGAGCTCAGTTTATTGACACTGTTCTTGCGGCAGGTTACTCCTTCCATGTCAACCAGCTTCGAAATTATCCCTAAAGTACATATCTTGAAGCTGGATGGCTGTCAATTCATGGCTGATGGACTAAAATCCATTGGGAAATCCTGTGTTTCTTTGAGGGAGTTAAGTCTGAGCAAATGTTCTGGAGTGACGGACACAGATCTTTCTTTTGTCGTGTCAAGACTGAAAAATTTGCTGAAGCTGGATGTTACTTGTTGTCGCAAAATCACTGATGTTTCATTAGCTGCCATCACAACCTCATGCCCATCCCTCATCTCTCTGAGAATGGAGTCCTGTAGCCTTGTTTCCAGCAAAGGACTACAACTGATTGGAAAGCACTGTACTCACGTGGAGGAATTGGACCTTACCGACACCGATTTGGATGATGAAGGTTTGAAAGCCCTGTCTAGATGCAGCAAACTTTCAAGCCTAAAAATTGGTATATGCTTGAGGATAACTGATGAGGGCCTTAGACACATTAGCAAGTCCTGTCCAGATCTCCGAGATATCGATTTGTACAGGTTATTCCCTACACATTACATATTTATATTGTTGTTTTTTCATTTCCTTTTGTGATAGGAGCCTCGGACTAACTAATAGCCTCTCTTTCAGGTCTGGGGCCATAAGTGATGAAGGGGTTACTTATATAGCTCAAGGCTGCCCAATGTTAGAGTCTATCAATTTGTCCTACTGCACAAAAATAACGGACTGTTCACTGAGATCACTTTCAAAATGCATAAAGCTGAACACGTTGGAGATTCGTGGCTGCCCCATGGTTTCATCTGCTGGTCTCTCAGAAATCGCCACGGGATGCAGGCTACTTTCCAAGCTTGATATCAAGAAATGCTTTGAGATCAATGACATGGGAATGATTTTCCTTTCCCAATTCTCTCACAACCTCCGGCAGGTATTAGCCCATTCTGCTGTAAAAGAAATAATCTCAATACCATGTTCCACAATTGTCTTAATAACATCTCGTCACTGCAGATAAACTTATCATATTGTTCGGTCACCGACATTGGGCTTATCTCCCTTTCAAGTATATGTGGCTTGCAGAGCATGACCATTGTGCATTTAGCGGGTGTTACACCTAATGGGCTGATAGCTGCTCTTATGGTCTGTGGTTTGAGAAAAGTTAAGCTTCATGAAGCATTCAAATCCATGGTACCCCCGCATATGCTCAAAGTTGTTGAGGCCCGTGGTTGTCTTCTCCAGTGGATTAATAAACCCTACCAGGTATTCAACTATATTTCTTTTCTGGTTATACAAAGTAAGATGCTAGGTTGACTTGTGTAGAAGAATTAAAGTGCAAAGTAGTTCGTTCAGTGTGTTCTGGCCATCCTGATTAACTGTTATTCAGTTTATTAGAACCACGCAAAGCAGTGTCTAATAACAGGTGTGGTCTTGGCAGGTTGCGCTAGAACCGTGTGACATATGGAAGCAGCAGTCGCAGGATTTGCTTGTACAGTGAAATGTTTCAAAGATGGATGTAGTGAAGAACCCGAGCGTGCTTCGTGGTGTTCAATGGATATAAGTTACTATCTTCTGATCCTACAGAGTGAGCTTGAGAGGTTCTATGCCATATATGCAGAGTGACTTGAATTACTGACGGTAGCTTTGCCGGAAAAAATGTTGTACATTGTATTTTGCTTGTATGCCAGGGAACATGAGGGAGGTTATATTTGCGGTGTATTGTATAGCTCTGATATGAATCAAGGAGGCCATTTTTATGGTCGTGTAGTGTATGTGCTAGCCTTGTTGTGCCTTTTTTTTAATGCACAATTTGGTTAATTAATGGAACATCTGCATTCTCTTTTTGTGATATAGCTTGTTCCATCTCCCTAGCGTTCATGTGGAGTGTATCTTGGAATAAAGTGGCTGGTCAAAGTCTCAAAGCGCCTTTGCCTGACTGGTGTAGTTTGCTGTGAAGGTCTGAATGCTGGCATAGGAGTAGTTGAGACATGGTAGCGGCTGCCTGGAATGGTTTTGTCAGCCATGCCCAGACAGCACAGTTTTCTTTTTAGAACAGCTTGTTGGTTGTTGCTAGTTCATTTCTCCCAGCTGAAAGAGGAAGAGTCATTTACACAGTAAAGTTCCATGCATAAAAATGCTTATCATTTTAACTTTTGCTGGTGTTGGGCAATTGTCGCGAAGGACCGAGGAAATATGTGAGAGCAATTATCATAAAAAAATGCAAGTCACAAGTCGATGTTACTACAACTGAATATGTGAGAGGAGGGAACGACAACAACAGGTAGGCACGGTGTAAAGCATTGAAGAGGAGAAGGCGAAATGGGATGGATGGGGCGCACTGCAAAACTGCAGATGCAGATAGGCGATTCAACAGCTGAAGTTGAGGCGCTGAGCTGAGAAGATAATTGCCATAATCAGAGCCGTCCATCCATCCGTCGTGGCCGTTGTGCTCAGGGATCCTCTCCATCTCCACGTACTTCTCCATGCCTCCCTCCATCGATGGATCACAATTCAGATATAACTCACTTCATCTTCAGAGAAAACCTCTCGTATCCTTTACTACACTGCATTGCATTTGCAATGCCATTTCCTTCCTTCTTTTACTGTATAGTGTCATTTGCAGCATAGACTAGTAACACATACACTGGGTAATCGATCAACATAACATAGTAGGTGCTTTCCTGAATTTTTCAGGCATGAAGGACAAAGTGCTCCAACCTTACCTTACCTGTACGACAGGCATGCATGTGTTAGTAGTAAGGTGGTTCGTTGCATGGCCGGCGAGCGGAGCCACCACCAAGACAGACGAGACGACAGCCGGCCATCATCGATGCACATCCGTCCTCATTAATGGCAGATCGATGGGGTGCCTGCCTGATGCCCAACGCACAACATCACCATCAATGATAAACAACAAAACTACTTCAACCACCCTACGCATTCAACTCCGAGATGCCCAGTAGGCCACTACTACTACTCTACCCTTCTTCCTCTCTTCCTAGGGGACTCCATTCTCAGCAGCAGCAGCCAGCAATGGGGATCTGCTGCAGCAAGAGCAAGGAGGAGCTTGAGGACGAGGGATTTCCATGGAAGCACGACGCCTTCTTCCACGAGCAGCTCTGGAGCGCTGGCGTCTCCATGCACACCAAGCAAGGCTGGAAGGGCGCCAACCAGGACGCCATGACTACCTGCCAGGTAACACAAACCACATCTCTCTTGGATTGCTTGCATGTTTGTTCTACCTCCTTTGCTTCTTGCCTGTACAGATTCTCCCAATATTTTTGATACTAGTATCATGTACACAAGCTGAATCTCTCTAGCCATGGAGGAATGGGGTAATGCTAGAAAGGGGCTATGTTTTCCTACTATACAACTTTAATTCAGGACATGATTTGACTTTGAGCACCGTACACTAGCAGATTCATCCCTGCTCTGCTGAAACTGGAAATTTTGTAGCCTGAGCTGTACCTGCATTTCTGTAAAAGCCTGTATTTACTTCAAGTTTTCATCTATACCTGAATCTCCCTAGCTTGCATCTCCAATGCAAGTACATTTCCCTTTTCCTCTTGATGTGCACAATTCACTTGATATATAAGATGATCTTGAATCTTGATGTGCTACCTATGTCAAGTTGCTTAGGACTTTGCTGGGCGTAAGGGCCAGATATTTTGTGGAGTTTTTGATGGGCATGGCCCTCTTGGAAAGGAAGTTGCTCGCCATGTCCGCGACGTCCTTCCGATGAAACTATCCTCCTCTTTGGCACTGAAAACTGAACAAGATCTATCCAGCAACACAGATAAGGAAGCCTTGGATAAGTCAGATTGCATCTCATTGAGCGACACAAGCAATGAGAAGCAATTATTATCCACCTGGAAGAACATATTTGTCAAGACATTTGAGGATGTAGATGAGGATCTGAGGCAACATTCTAGAATTGACTGCATTTGTAGTGGCACAACTGCTGTCACTGTCGTTAGGCAGGTACTAGTACTACAACTATGCAAACTTGCAATTTTTTTGTATTGCCATTGCCAATAGTCTTGCCCATGTACTAGAACTACACCATTTCTGACTAAAACCAAGCTTCTGAAACAACCATCAGATGCAAGAAAAAAAACTTGCCGAATTTTATGTGTATGTTACAGCTTTACTTATGCCTAAATAAAGAACTCTCAAACTCTTGAACCATTCTGTTTAAATTCCTAACTACTATCCTTATGCACAGGGCGATCACCTTATCATTGCAAATTTGGGCGATTCGCGTGCGGTTCTTTGCACCCGAGACAGCAAGGATCGTCCAATTCCAGTCCAACTTACTACTGACCTGAAACCAGATCTTCCAAGTAAGCCTCTGAATTTCTCATAGTACAGAGATGTCTAAATTCAGACATTCACTTGTCATTCATATGGGGGCTTCTGAAGGTGAAGCTGAGAGGATCCTGAACTGCAAGGGGCGAGTTTTCGCCATGGAGGACGAGCCAGACGTGCCTAGGATGTGGCTACCAGACCAAGATGCACCGGGACTTGCCATGGCAAGGGCCTTTGGAGATTTCTGCTTGAAGAGTCATGGACTTATCTGTACACCAGAAGTCTATTACAGGAAGCTATCTGAAAAAGATGACTTCTTGGTACTTGCTACTGACGGGGTGAGAAAAAGAAAGATTTTTGTCTGACGAGGGCAGCCAAATTCAGTTTCATTTACTCACCATCTTTCCATAATCAAGAGTAACACTTTCCTCTTCGTTGTTTCACTACTACTAGACTAGAAACGAAATGAGCACAAAATTAATAGTGCAAAAGCCATATGGTTCCAGCCAGAAAAGCGACAGTTAACTGAATCATGAATGCTTTTGCCTCAATCAATCAATCAAATTGCTTTTTAGATAATGCAGCCAATCAAACTGTTGTGGGTGCAGATATGGGACGTGCTATCGAACAAGGAGGTGATCAAGATCGTGTCGTCGGCCACTGACCATTCCAAGGCTGCCAAGCAGCTCGTCGAGCGGGCGGTGCGCGCGTGGCGGCGCAAGTTCCCGACGTCGATGGTCGACGACTGCGCCGTCGTCTGCCTCTTCTTGAAGCCTTCTCCGTCGCCGAAGGAGAGCGTCCCTGTGGACGCGAAGGCGCCTCAGGCCGTGTCGTTCACGGGCAGCTTCCGCAAGGTCCTGGGCGGCGGAGGCGGCGGCGAGGCGGAGGAGGGGACGACTGTATGGAAGGCTCTGGAGGGGGTGGCGAGGGTGAACTCGGTGGTGAGGCTGCCGCGAATGGGCGCCGTGCTGAGCTGGCGGCGACGGTCGACGTCACTGGAGGAAGACGACGAGCCGAGGCTTGATTGATTGATAACAGTCGCTTTCGTTCTGGAAAACGTAATCCAGAGAATTTGCTTACATGCTTTAAATGGCAAAAATTAGGGAGACAATTTAGAAGTTGATTGACGTAAACGTATGTCGCGTTCAGGTTGTTGAGTTGGATCGGATTGGATTGGATATACTCTACTGTACGGAAATAGGGACCGATACTGCTTCTGCTTCCAGCCTTCCCTCCCTCTCTTGCTCAACTTGATTGCAGTAGCTGAAAATGATTGGCTAGCTGTTTTCTGCTTGGGATGTGGTGGCCTTTGTTTGATTTATTGTGGTTCTTCCTTCCTTAATGGAGTATGCTACCAACAATTAAATGGACATATATGATTGATGTTTGACATATATGGAATGGATTAAACTCAATTGCAATTTCAGTTCATCTGATCTGGGAGCAGAGAAAGAGGAGCCCGTGCACTGAAAATTCAGGCAAAAAGATCGGGAGAGAATTATATACAGATAGACGAAAAAGACAGATTCTTAATTAGTGTTGGTAGATTAGACGATTGCTTTTTCTATTGAAATCTACTCCATTGTTCACCCCAAACAGCCCCTTAATTCAAGTTTCACCCGTTGTCAGTTTTGTTTTTTTTTAATGGAAAAGATTTATCGAGTTTTCATTCCGTCGATGAAACGATCGCTCGCATGAATACCAACAAGGATTCCTACCAACAACTAGTAGATCGTTGGCGCCTGAGCGGACGGCCCATTCCCTTCCTCTTGGGCCGCGAGAGGATTAATGGCTAGCGTGCGGCCCATATGCCAGATACGTGCGGCCCGTCTGCTAGTCGTCGTCGAGACTAAGGCTTTGATTGGGACTGCTCCACGAACTCGCCCACAACTTACCGTGGAGCAGCTCCACAAAACCTGAGTTTGTGGAGTACTCTTTAGGTGCTCTCACAACTCTCCCTTTTTTCTGGAGTCGCTGTGTGGAGCTGAACCCGTTTGGCTAAAAACATAGAGCGAGCTAAAAACGAGAGCGGAGCGATCCAAAACAGCCCTAAGACTCGAAATTTTTGGATTTTTAATTTTTTATTAAAAAGTTTGCAAAAATAATTTTTGATTTTGAACTTTTGTAAATTTAGTCGTTCACCGTTCTCCGGAAGGACGTTTTTTAAAAATTATCCTTCTATAAAACAATTTTAGTAATGTGACAGATGATCGTTGGCCACCGTTTGTCGCGCGCGAGTAATTTTACAATTTGCGTCGTTCTTTATAAGGGCATTTTTACTACTATTCATTATACTGTGGAGACTCGACGATATAAAATTAAAAATTTAAAAAAATAAAAAATAAAAATCGAGACTCGACAAGGGGAGCGGAGCCGATCCGACCCTCTCCTCCTCTTCCGCCGCGTCTAGGCCATCGCCGGAGGAGAGGAGCGAGGGATTATTGCCCGAGGACCATCTACAATGGTGGTAACAACTCCCTCCCTCCTCTCCTCCATACATGGCGTCAGTTTGGCCACACACACCCAATGGTGTTCCCGCTGCCGCGCGAGGCGATGCGGTTGTGCTGCTGCTGTTGTTCGTGTATTGCTCCGTCCGTGCACGATTTGTTTCCGGTTGGAATTGGGTTGGTGGGGCTTTTGGTCTGTTTCATCGCACAAGGATGATCCTGTGCATTCTGATCCTAAACTTATCCTATCTGTTATTATGTTTGCTGATGGTTGATGTCGCGCTTGAGAATTTGATTTGTGATATGGCGTGGATATATTTCAGACTGCATGCGGAGCAGCACAATAGTTTCCCCTTTTGATTTGATGAGGCCCTGTGATATGTGGGTGGCAGTATGCCTTGTACAAGATGCTACATTCAACCCGATTCAATGTTTCGTTTTTTTTTGGTGCTTAACTTATGTTACTGGACTGGGCTAGCAACAACGATGAGGATTCAGCGTGACAGGTTAAGGCTATGTTTATTTGAGTTTGTTTTTCAGCTTTTTTAGAAAGCCACTTTACGAAAACCTTGGCTTCATCTTACTTGATGATCTTTTCACTTATTAACGTTTGTAATAAAATTTTATTTTCTCAGCATACCAAAAGCCAACAAAAACTCATTTCAGCCAGCTTTCCATTCATTTTGTCGGAAAACTTTTCAGCTTTCCAAAAACCAGCTCGAAAAGCTTCTTGTTTGTTTTAGATTTTCAGCTTCTGAAAAGCAGAATCTGAAAAGTTACCCAAAAAGTTGAAACAAATACGGAGGTAAGTCCACAGAAACCTTCCTGACCAGGCTCTTGGACCGTCATTCTTTTACTATGAAAACGTGACCCTAGCTCCAAAAGCAGCATGGATGACCATCTCAAGGTTCTTGTATGACATTTATCCTGAATTCGTAGATTCCAAATACCTCTGTGCTGTTGCTAGGAAGAGGGGTTACATTCATAACCTGCCAATTGAGAACAGGTCACCCATTCTTCCCATTCCCCCAAAGACAATATCTGAAGCCTTTCCTTCCACTAAGATGTGGTGGCCCTCCTGGGATCCAAGAAGGCAGTTCAACTGCTTGCAAACTTGTGTATCAAGCGCGACGCATACAGAACGGATGCAATGTGCTCTTGGTAGATTCGGTGATGCATCACCTCCAACAGCTCAGAAGAGTGTCTTGGAAGAATGTAGGAAGTGGAACCTTGTCTGGGTTGGAAAGAACAAGGTTGCTACTCTAGAGCCTGATGAAATGGAAGTCCTATTGGGATACCCTAGGAATCATACCAGGAGAGTTAGCAGGACAGTGAGATATAGAGCTCTTGGGAATTCATTCCAAGTTGATACAGTTGCATACCACCTCTCTGTGCTGAGGGACATGTTCCCTAATGGCATGAACGTCTTGTCCTTGTTTTCTGGTATTGGAGAAGCAGAGGTAGCTCTCCACAGGCTTGGGATCCGCATGAAGACAGTGGTCTCAGTTGAAATATCAGAGGTAAACATGAGTTGCTGAGGACTGAGTTGGTGGGACCAAACCCAAACTGGCACACTGATTGAAACCGCAGATGTTCCAAATCTTACTGCTGAAAGAATTGAACTATTCATCAGAAGATTCGGGGGAAGCCCATGCAACAACCTTGCTGGCAGCAACAGATACCACCGTGATGGCTTGGAGGGCGAGCACTCTGCGCTATTCTATCACTACTACAAAATCTTGGATTCTGTAAAGACTATTATGGCTAGCATGAAAGCTAGTCCATTAACTAACTCTGTGAATTATGGTTGCTAACGAAGTTAGAAGTTGCGGATTGATCTTTTTTCACAAGATTTCTCTTGCCACGGCTCAATACTTTCTAGTACTAATTTACCCAAGTGCAAAATGTTCCCCCCACTTTGATAGTGCTTGCCGTTCTAGTGCAAAAGGTATGAAACTTACATCTGATAACATGTCTCTAATTTTTGTACCATTATTATGTATACAAACTGAAGATTGCAATGTTGGAATAGGCTAAGGCTAAAAAGGGGCTTTGTTTGATTACTACAAGCTGAATTCTGAACATGATTTGAGCACCATACACTGGATTCATCTCTGCTTTTGCTGAAGTTGAAGTTCTGTAACCTGAATTGTACCTGCATTTCTGTAATAATCTTTATTTACTTCGATTGTGCCTGAATGTCTATGCTTGCACCTCCAATTCAAGTACATTTCCCCTTTCCCTTTTTCATTTTGATCTGCACAATTCACTTGATATATCTTTCCTATTCCTGAATGTTTGAAGGGAAGTTGTTCGCCATGTTCGTGACGCCCTTCTGATGAAACAATCCTCCTCTTTGACGCGGAAAACTGAACAAGATCCCTGGATAAATAAGACTGCACCTCATTCAGTGATACAAGCGATGAGAAGCTATTCCACCTGGAAGAACATGACATTTGAGGGTGTGGATGAGGAGCTGAGGCAACATTCTTGAATTGACTGCATTTGTAGTGGCACAACCGCTGTCACTGTCGTTAGACAGGTATTAGTAGTACCATTACAGAAACGTGAAACTTTTTTTTTACTGGTAAGAGTCTTGTACTAGAATTACACCATCTCCACGTAAAACTAAGCTTCTGAAATCATAGGATGCACTGCCAAATTTAGTGTGTATGTCACAGTTATAATTTGTATGGTTAATTCAAAACTCTCGAACCCTTGAACTGCTATGCTTATGCGTGAGGTGATCACCTGATTATTGCAGATTTGGGGGATTGGTGTGCTGTTCTTTGCACCCGGAAAGCAAGGACCGCCCAATTGCAGTCCAACTCATCACTGACTTGAATTGAAACCAGATCTTTCAGGTGAGCCTCTGACTCTGAATATCAGAGATGTAACGGGATTGTGGCGTACTATTATAGTTCGGCCTGAATGATATTGTCACGTACATGCGGCCCATGTTAACTGGGCCGGAACGGTATTGCCAGATGGAATATGTGCGGCCCATCGATCCTGGTTGGTGGCGTGCACACGATGCTGGCTGACTGCTGGGCCCAGTTGTTGAAACGTCTTCCACCTTGGCTTCCGGCCTCTTGTTCCTTCCAATCAACAATGGCGGACACGCGACATGCGTTCGTCGTCGATCTCTCTCCTCCCTCTCTATTTGCCCTCTCATCCGCACAACTAAAAATAGCTCAACAACAACCATGGCCTCCCCCATCCTCTTCTCTTTGCACCTTCCAGACCACACACTAGCAAGCTACATGGCTTCCCTAGTGCACGCTGCAATGCAATGCTCCTGATCGATCTGCTAGATCATTCCCACTTCTAACAACTAACAAGAATTGAAGGACATTAATTAGCTTAGTTTGATCCATCATCCATGGAGGCTGCGAACCTGTCGGCGGGGGCGGAGACGGTGAAGCCGGTGGTGGCGGCGTGCTACGACAACAACCTGGTGAACTCGCAGGGGATGTTCCTGGGCGACGAGCCGCTGCGCTTCTCCCTCCCGCTCCTCCTGGTGCAGGTGTCCATCATCCTCACCCTCTCCGCCGCCGCCCACCACGTCCTCCGCCGCCTCGGCCAGTGCCGCTTCGTCACCCACATGCTCGTCGGCATCTTCCTCGGCCCCTCCGTCCTTGGCCGCAGCCCCCACCTCCGCGAAGCGCTCTTCTCCGAGCGCGGCACCTACATCCTCGAGAGCGTCTCCCTCGTCGCCCTCATCCTCTTCCTCTTCTCCATGGCCGTCAAGACCGACCTCACCATGCTCCGCCGCCCCACCGCCCGCGCCCTCGCCGTCGGCCTCGCCGGCTCCCTCGTCCCGCTCGCCGTCACCCTCCCCGTCTTCCACGCCCTCAACCCCTCCCTCCCCGCCGACCTCCGCGGCTCCTCCCTCATCACCGAGCTCGCCGTCCGCCTCTCCCTCTCCTCCTTCCCCGTCGTCGCCGACGCCCTCGCTGAGCTCGACCTCCTCAACTCCGAGCTCGGCCGCGTCGCCCTCAATGCCTCGCTCATCACCGACGTCACCTCCTGGTTCCTCCGCGCCTGCTTCGCGGCCGCCTTCCTCGTCACGGAGGCCAAGTCGCCGCTCTTCACCGCCAAGGTGCTCGCCTCCTTCGCCACCTTCGTCCTCTTCGTCGCCTTCGTCGCGCGCCCCGCCGGCCGTTACATCGCGCGCAAGCGCACCCCGCCCGGGGACCTCCTCTCCGAGGGCTCCTTCGTCGTCGTCGTCATCGCCGCGCTGCTCTCGGCGCTGGTCACCGACGTCATCGGCTTCAAGTTCATGATCGGCCCCATGATGCTCGGCCTCGCGCTCCCAGGCGGCATGCCCATCGGCGCCACCCTCACGGAGCGCCTCGACTCCTTCTTCATCGCGCTCTTCCTGCCGGTCTACATGGCGCTGGCCGGCTACCGCACCGACCTGGCGGAGCTGGGCCTGCTCGGCGCCGGCGGCGAGCACGAGGAGAAGTTCTGCGCGCTGGAGCTGTTCGTGGCGCTGTGCGTCGCCGGCAAGATGGTGGGGTGCGTCGCCGCGGGGCTCTTCTTCGCCATGCCGTTCCGGGAGGCCACGGTGCTGGCGCTGATGCTCAACATCCGGGGCATCGTGGAGGTGGCCGCCATCAACAACTGGGGGGACACGATGAAGGCGACGGCGGAGCACTACTCCACGCTGACGCTGTCGATGGTGGTCATCACGGCGGTGGCGACGCCGCTGATCAAGCTGCTGTACGACCCGTCGGGGAGGTTCGCGCGGGCGAAGCGGCGGACCATGGAGGGGGCGCGGCCCAACGCGGAGCTGCGCGTGATGGCGTGCCTCTTCAGCGAGGACCACGCCGCGCCGCTGCTGGACCTGATCGAGGCGTCGGGTTCGTCGCGCGACGCCCCCGTGTCGCTCATCGTGCTCCACCTCACGGAGCTCGTGGGCCACGCGGCGTCGGTGCTGAAGCCCCACAGGAAGTCCCGGAGCAGCTGCGGCAACCCGACGCCGTCCGACCGCATCGTGAACGCGTTCCGGTACTTCGAGCAGCAGGCGCCGCTGGGCGCGGTGACGGTGAGCCCGTACGTGGTTGCGTCGCCGTACAGCAGCATGCACCACGACGTGTGCCTCCTGGCGCACAGCCGCAAGGCCAACCTCATCCTGCTCCCCTTCCACAAGTCGTCGGACGGCGCCCGGAGCACGGCCAACAACGCCATCCGCGCCATCAACCGGTCGGTGCTGCAGTACGCGCCGTGCTCGGTGGCCATCCTGATCGACCACGGCCTCGCCGCCGGGTCGGCGTGCGCGACGGCGTCCAACAGCACGCTGCAGCGGGTGGCCATGTACTTCCTGGGCGGCGCCGACGACCGGGAGGCGCTGGCGTACGTGGCGCGGATGGCGGAGTGCGGCGGCGTGACGGTGACGGTGGTGCGGCTGAAGCTGCGGAACTGGGTGGGGATGGGAGGGCGCGAGGAGATGAGGGACGAGGAGGCGCTGCAGGAGTTCTGGCAGAGGTACGGAAACGGGTCCGAGGAGAGGGTGGCGTACGTGGAGAAGACGGTGGAGGACGGGGAAGGGACGGCGTCGGTGGTGCGCGCCATGAGCGACAAGTTCGACCTGCTGGTGGTGGGGAGGAGAGGCGGAGGGGAGGGCGGCGACGGCGCGGAGGGGTCGTCGGCGGCGCTGACGAGCGGGCTGTCTGAGTGGAGCGAGTGCCCGGAGCTGGGAGTGCTTGGCGACATGCTTGCCTCCGCCGAGTTCGCGGCCAAGGTCTCCATCCTCGTCGTCCAGCAGCAGCAGCAGCAGCAGGCCGCCACCAGGAACGACGCCGATCACTGACTATATAGCCCATTCACCCAGCTCTTCTCTTCTCTTCTCTGCTCTGCTGCATTAGTGTTCTTATGTTTCTTAGGATTTTTGTCAAGCTTCTGTATTCTACTTCCCTTTAGGGCTTGCATAGCATAATCTTGCTTTGATATGCGCTGGACACAGTGAAGTGTATCATTATATATGATCTCCAATCAGGAATATGTAGAAGTATGCACATGACATATATCATGTTCTTCGCTTTCAAAAAAAAAGAGAGACATATATCATGTTCAAGTACAGAAAGTGTATCCCATTTTTGGCTTTCAGAATGTTATCTCAATAAAGAAATTTCTTCAGAATGCTTGGCACTACAATGATATGTGCTGGACTGCTGGTGCAAAAAAATGGCGGCGAATGCACCAACTAATCCCCCAAGTCGTAATCCTGATCAAGTCCATGACGTAGGTGCTACAGACAAAGATGACGATGGCATTTGGAGCCACTAATTATCAGTGGGCATTTCGAAAGAGGTTACAACCTACTACTAGTACAGAGCGTGGCTATTTCAACTGAAACTGAAGCCTATTTCAACTGAGGTGGCAGCAAATGAGTTTCTCTGATCACGGTCATCGGAGCTGAAGGATGATGATGAAGGTGTATGAATGGTGAAAATTTTCACTGAAATTTGGAAATACCAATAATTGTTATAGAAACTGGAGTAATATATTCTGATATGACAATATCACTGTGTAGTATGATTGATGATTGTCTTTTTTTGACTACATGAAAACATCAACACCAAACACGGTAATTACTACTGTTTGAAAGCTGGTGGCTACAATTTTCATCTGTCACACACGGGCTCACAGAGCTGCAGAGAGACAAGTGAAACAGCAGAGAGCGGGTAGCTAGCTGCACCGAGCCTAGAGCAAGAAGAAAGCATCCATGGGGAACATCCTCAGGTGCTTCAAGGGAGAAGACAGCGGTGGCAATCACTACCCCCTACTACCAGCCTACATCCATGCCTCCTCACTACCATGATCGGCCTCAGCAGCAGCCTCTCGGCCCCCATGGCGTCACGCCGTCCACCGTCGGCGTCGCCGCCCTGGCGCACGACCTCCTCAACTTCGAACAAACATCCATGGTAACTTCTACACATATACATGCAACTCACGTAGCTACATGCATCTACTGTATCTACTACTGTAGGTCTGTGACAATCTATCAGCATGCATTTACACCCTAATTAGAGGTTATCCAATTAGTACAATACAAGGTTTCTTTGGTGTGTTCTATAGCAAAAATTTGGGTTTGGAATATGAAAAATTATAGGTGTTAATTGCATCACTTATGTAACTTTCCTCAGCCTTGAACCCCTCTGCAATTGAAACCAATATGTTGTTACTGAAGCTAGAGCAACACTTGCATGCTCCTTTTTATTGGATTTCTCCTGTTATGTACTTATATGTGATTAATTCAGTCATTTTTGTAAGGGGTATAGTGTATTGTAAACCAACCTGATTATCAGCACACTTTTGTCTTTTTGTTCTCTCTTTCTTTTGGCATACTGATGAGTATCTTATATCTGGACTGAAAAAATGTGCCGCATTGCAATACTACCATTTAGCACTTGCAAATATATTCATATTCTAATGGCGCATTATGCCAAGTTATTTTGTTAATCTGGGTGGTAATAAAGACTTGTTCACTTGTATTACTCACTGATTCTGTAGTGGGAGAGAGGCAAGAGCTGCAAACCGAGGGCTTTGGGCGTCAGGGAATCCTGAGAAGCCATGGGATTGGAGAAGGGAGCAACGCAATGCAAGACAGGAAGCCATTCAGGTGTACTGAAAGTTGAGTCTCCACTCTCCAGCTCTTATTTGGCTAGAAATGTGCATATGTATATTGTAGTTGGGTAACGTGGTTGTTGAATAGCTTGGTGGCAATGAAATTGTCAGAAACCAAGAGCCAAAAATGTATGTATGGTTTATGTTGTGCGAAAGAGATTATCCAGCAGGAGTCAGTTGTGCCGTGTGAAGTAACCTGAGAATGTAGAGGTGACTGTGTGATGAACGCAAGTGAGCTTTGTTCAGAAACAAGATCAACAAGGCTGGCTCTCTGCTGCAAAGCAAAGTTGATCATAGTCCAGGATCTGACTAGAAAACTGTATGCAACATTGAGCTAGCTGTCACTAACCTTGGAATGAAGCATGATTATCCAGTAGGGATGATGGAGACATATATATCAGCACACATGGGCCATGGGCGTATAATATAGATGGGCCTTAACACCCCCCCTCAAACTCAAGGCGGAAAAGGAGGATTTGAAGCATTGAGTTTGAGCAAATGAAGTCGATGCTGCTCTCAAGTCTGGGACTTGGTGAAGAAATCTGCTACTTGTAGCTCTGATGACACATACTGAAGATCAAATGTTTTCTGATGACAATGAGACCGAGTGAATGAAGCATCAACTCCAATATGTTTTGTAAGTTCATGTTTCACAGGATTATTGGCAATCTGTATGGCTCCAGTGTTGTCACAGAAAAGAGGCGTGGGAGCATCGCAGGAGATGCCAAAGTCACCCAATAACCATCTCAGCCACACAATCTCTGCAGTAGTAGTAGCAAGGGCACGGAATTATGCCTCAGTACTAGAACGTGACACAACTGCTTGCTTCTTGGACTTCCAGGCAAGAGGGGATGACCCAAGAAATATACAATACCCAGTGACAGATCGACGGTCAGAGGGATCACTGGCCCAAGTGGAGTCAGAGTAGGCATGTAGCTGAAGTGGACTATCACAAGCATAGAACAAGCACTGAGATGATGTCCCTCTTAAGTATCGTAGGACGCGAAGCAAATGCCCAAAATGAACAGAAGTAGGAGCACTCACAAATTGACTTAATATATAAACAGCATGAGCAATATCAGGCCGTGTGACAGTGAGATAGACAAGACTTCCCACGATATATCGATACCTAGAAGGATCCTCAAGGAGGGTACCATCTGTTGCACGAAGTTGTAAATGAAGATCCATTGGTGTAGCAGTTGTTTTGTTGTCACTGAGTCCAGATCGAGCAAGGAGATCTTGAGTGTATTTGGACTGAGAAACATAATATCCCTGTGGAGAATGCACCACCTCAATTCCTAAGAAATAACTGAGAGATCCCAAATCAGACATGTGAAACTTTTTCACTAAGTTGCTTTTTCACAAAAGATATATGATCCATATCGTTTCCAGTAATCAACATATCATCAACATATAGAAGAAGCAATGTGCATCCACGTGGGGAGATGTGAATGAATAAGGCAGGGTCATGATCACTAGGTGAGAAACCAGCAGCTTGTATCACAGAGGCAAACCGTTCAAACCAAGCACGGGGGGCTTGTTTAAGGCCATATAAAGCACGTCGTAGACGACAAACATATCCTGAAGGTGCATCCACACCGGGTGGGGGCTGCATATAGACCTCTTCATGTAAATCACCATGAAGAAATGCATTCTTGACATCCATTTGAGAAATAGGCCAGGAAGATGCAGCAGCCACTACAATCAATGAACGAACAGCAGTCATATGAGCTACAGGAGCAAAAGTCTCATCATAATCTAGTCCTTGTGTCTGCTAAAAACCACGGGCAACAAGGCGAGCTTTATATCTCTCAATGGAACCATCTGATTTTCTTTTGATTTTGAAAACCCACTTGCATGAAATAGGAACAGCTACAGGTGGTAATGGAACAATATCCCAGGTATGTGTACGATCAAGAGCAGCAAGTTCCTCAGACATAGCAAGCTGCCACTCAGGAATATCAGCAGCTTCCTTATAATTGGAGGGTTCATCAATAACAGCATTGACACGTGGGAAACCCAGCCTGTCCGGAGGTGCAATAGTACTCCGATCTCGAAGATTATAGCGGGAACCAGCCTGCAACTCATCAGAACCAGCAAGGACCTCATCATTATTGTTAGAATCATCAAAAACAGGTGAATCAGGACTAGCCAACAAAGGTGGAAGCTATGTGGAACGACGAGTGTAGACATAGACGAGTGAAGGTCGAGATGAAGGTGGAGGAGGTGGATCTGGTATATTAGGTGGCGGTGGAGGTGGGTCTAGAATAGTGGAAGGAGGTTCAACATGAATTGCTGGAAGACTAAGAAAAGATGTGGACTGGATTGGAGAATATGAGGGCTGAGTAGAGGAATTATAAAAGAAAGGACGATCTTCAACAAATGTCACATCACGGAAAATGCGGATGCGACGAGACGAAGGATCATAACAACGGTAGCCCTTATGCTCAGCATTATACCCAAGAAAAGCACATTCAATAGACTGGGCAGTCAACTTGGTACGCTCACGTGGCGCAAGCAAGACATAACATGTACATCCAAAAACACGAAGATGATCATACTTGGGCGAAGTGCCAAAAAGTACTTCACCAGGGCAAAGACCAGACAATTTTGAAGATGGTTGTCTATTGACGAGGTAGACTGCAGTAGAAATGGCTTCACCCCAAAAATGAGTCGGAACAAAAGACGAAATGAGAAGCATGCGAGCAGTCTCTATAAGGTGGCGGTGTTTGCGCTCGGCAACACCGTTCTGTGCATGAGCACCTGGGCATGAGAGCTGAGCAAGGGTGCCCTCTGAGGTTAGGAACTGGCGAAATTTGTCAGATAAGTACTCACCACCAGAATCAGAACGAAAAATTCTAATAGCGGTGGAAAACTGGGTATGAATCATACGAACAAATGACTGGTATATGGAGCACAACTCGGAACGATGCTTCATAAAATATACCCAAGTATAGCGAGAATGATCATCAATAAAAACGACATAATAGTTGTGACCTCCCTTTGTAGCAAAGGGAGCGGGTCCCCATACATCCGAATGAATAAGATCAAAGGGTCTAGTACTATGAGAAACACTAGAAGAATAAGGAAGTTGTATTTGTTTTCCAAGTTTGCAAGCTTTACAATAAAAACTAGACTCAATGGATGTAGGACCTAAACAACCTTTATTTATCAGGGTAGACAACTGAGATCCACACAAATGACCTAGACGGTGATGCCACTTGGCGAAGGACGAGGTGGGGACGTGGAAGCGGATGACACGCGAGCCGGAGTCCGAGGAAGACGTGGAGGCGTGGAAGTCGCA
The DNA here is from genome assembly GCA_019925245.2 of Oryza australiensis. NCBI lineage: Eukaryota > Viridiplantae > Streptophyta > Magnoliopsida > Poales > Poaceae > Oryza > Oryza australiensis. The sequence goes on along the minus strand of JAIFGZ020000724.1, from coordinate 901,027 downwards.
GAGTATCAAGAACATAGAGGCCACGTGAACCTCTACGGCGATGGCCAGTTCCAATCACAGTCCCTGTTTGACGATCCTGAATAAAACAAGATGAGTCATCAAATCCAACAAAACAATTCTGATCGGTAACTTGACCAACTGAGAGGAGATTCATAGACAGTTTAGGTACAAATGAAACATCGAGCACGAAAAATGAGAAGTGGAGAGAGAGCCTTAATGAGTGATGTAGCAAGATGTACCATCACGGTCCTGCGACGAAGTACCACCAGGAACCGCCTTGCAGCCAACAAGCGGGACCGATCCGATGTCACATGAAAAGAAGCCCCGAGTCAAGTACCCAAGATGAGGCGGCACACCAACAGAGACATAGCGCAAGAATGACACCACTCCTTTGGGAGCAGGGAGCAGCACCACGTCCATGCCCGCTCGAGCGGCTCGACGAGCACGATACTCGCCAACTTCTCGGGATGCCGAGAGAAACAATCATCCGGATTATGACCAATCTCACCACACTGCTTGCATGGAATTGAAGTACCCCTTGATGCAAAAGTCCGCCGAGGTGCCGCGACACCGTGAGAGACTGATCCAGTAAGGTGCTGAAATAGACTTAAGGCGAGTCTCCTCGGCAAGTAACTCGGATAAAGCATGTGCCATGGTCAGATTGGAAGAATCATGTAGAAGCCTTTTACGGAAAGAATCGAATTCTTCCCTTACTCCCATGACAAAGCGGTATATAAAGAACTTCTCCACAAATTTCTGTGATGGGCAATTTTCAGCTGAACACTGAGATATCATCGAGATCAATGAGCCCATGATACGATCAAAAGCGAGAATAATATTCATCAATAGACTTGTCATTCGTCGTATCACATGAATCTGCTGCATTAGAGAATGTAGAAGAGTACCGCCCGAACATATCTCTTCTTCAAAGCATCCCATATGGCCTTGGCCGTTTTAAACCTAGAAAGACTCATAATCATAGATTGTTTGACGCTATTAACCAATGCAACCATCACTTTACCATCGTTAATCTGCCATGTCTTAACCTCTGCAGCAGTAATACCATTTGCATTGAGTACCGGTGGATCATCAGTTAAATGAAATAGAAGACCGAAACCTCTCAAGGCGCCTCCACACAAAAAGCCCACTCGGATAATTATTGCCATCAAGAACAATACCAATCACAATTGTATTAATCGACATATTGAGCCAAGTGCGAACAGCTTACCAAACGGCCGCAAATGGTTGCGATCGACAAGCGAGATCTTGGAGTTCGGACGCCGACAACAGAGAACCGGAAGCGGTGAAGAGGCACGAGAATGAAGAAGCAGCGAGAATCGTGAAGAAGCAGGAAGAAGCATCCCGTGGAGCAGAGCCTTGACGGTAGAGACGGCTCCCTGGCGAAGACAAGCCGCAATGGCACCGCAACGGGAAACCGTGACTGGCGGCGGCGATGCAATCGGCGCCGGACACAGATGCGCCTCGATGGGAGGCCGGAGCTGAAGACACCGCGACGGACGGTGTGGACGAGGCACCGCGACGGGTGGTTGCACGGGAGGCGCTGCGACGGGCGGCGGCTTGGGCGCCGCGATGGGCAATAGCTGGCGCCGCGATGGGGCGCGCACTGCCGCGCCGCGACGGGCGGCGGGAGCATAGGCGCCGCGATGGGCGCGGCTGCTGCCGCGCCGCGACGAGCGGCGGAGCAGAGGCGCCGCGACGGGCGGCGGGAGAGGTGGCGCCGCGACAGCAACGCGAGCGACGGAAGCCGCACGTGGCCTCAGATCGGGGTGGATGGGATTAGCCCTAACCCTAACCCTAATTTCTGCTCTGATACCATGTCACTAACCTTGGAATGAAGCATGTTTATCCAGTAGGGATGATGGAGACATATATATCAGCACACATGGGCCATGGGCCTATAATATAGATGGGCCTTAACACTAGCTACGGTTGTTATTTGAAGCCGAAACCGTATCTGATTCAGACAGCCTCGCTCTATCGTCATGTAAAAGGCCAGGACCAAACAATCAAGATTGAAAGCCGATGACGCCGTCGGATCCAACCCCGGAGTGCCGGCCCAACTAGAGCGGTTTGCATCGTCCACTCATCGATGGAGCTACCACCATCAGCGAGAGCGAGCTAAACCCAGCCACAGCCACAGGTCCAAGCTGCTTACACCCGACGGATCGCCGGCAACTACGGCGGCGCAGTGGACATGAGCATAGCTCTTCTCCGCAACGCTGTAGAGGCCACGATACATGTCCAGATTGATAACCCAAGTGCGTGGCAGTGGTGGCTTCGACCTGTCTATGGCTTGTCGTGTCCGGTCAAATACCCAATGAGATGAAGCTCTTTGAGCGTGTTGCCATTGCCAAGCCGTGCCAGCTTAACAGGAGGTTTATGGTTGCCATTGTCAAGCGTGGCATCTTCTTGGTGCTAGACTTGAAGGTTAAGCGGAGTGGCGCCTCAGGCATGAAGGCAAAAGCACATGGGCAAGTCATCCAAAACATGCTATTTGATTGAGCCACAGTTATGGTCAGTGTGCATTGGTCAAATCTGCCGGGGGCCATGTTAGATTCTTTTTTCTTTGTTAATTAGCTTCCATATGTATATGGCCTATGCAACTTTATTTAAATTATTACTTCTTGTTGAGAGATAACATATTTCGAGAAAAGCTTTCACAATAATTCCCACTGTTGAGAAGTAAAAACATATATAGCAGTAGAAAAGAAAAAAAGAGAGAACAAAAATAAGTAGAACATCCAAAAGAAGCATAAGAAGGGGAAGAAATAGCTTATTCTACATGTGTGTGTTTTGGTTGGAACCAATCACTTGAAGAGAGATATATTCCTTTCTGTTTAAATAATTGCACAAATCATAAAGCACTTGAAGGGATATTTAGCTGAAATCCATCCTTTTATTTGTGCTTTAAAAGTTGTGCATTTCACAAGAACTGAAGCATAGAAGCGCCTCCAAACACAATATCATCTGGTTTATACTCTTCTATCATCATCTGGTTTATACTCTTCTATCCACCAACCACAGCTCTCAACGAATTGTTGTCTACTTTCTAGTCCTACCAATAGTCATTGCAGGAGCAAGAACCATCTCTAAAACAATGAAATCGATTGTTATCTCGAACAATGATGGCCCGATGAGTTATCCTCGATATGAGTTTAATTGCAGTGTGACAGTCACTGCAAACTCTGAGGTTCTTGGTGACCCTAATGGTCTCCCCTGGTCCAGTGACGAGAAGGTTAAATGCAATTGCGAGTTTCTCACTATGATGCACTAGCGTGTGCTCCTTCTCTTCATCTTCAACATCAAACATCACCACTTCTGTTGTTGGTTCATAACCCATGGTTTTCATTTCCAAACCTAATTCGTCGAGCTTTTTGTAAATCTGATCTGAAAGAGGATGTGACTTGTCTCCGACACGGAACTCATGGACCTTACCTTCAAACTCAACCCACCTGTATGCAGGAACCTTCTCGACCCCTTTTGCCTTCATGTCCAATCTAAGCTTCGCTGCATCCTCCCATCTGCCTCTGTTAGAGTATATATTAGAGAGCATGACATAGTTCCCAGAATTGCAGGGCTCCAGTCGGATGAGCTGCTTCAATACATGTTCAGCAAGCTCTGCATTTCGGTGAATCTTGCAGCCACCAAGAAGTGCACCCAATATGACAGCATTTGCTGGCATTGGCATGTCATCAATAAGCTGATGTGCCTCCTGCAACAACCCAGCACGACTGAGCAGATCGACCATACAACCGTAATGCTCAATCCTAGGGCTGATGTGGTATAACTTAGTCATGTTATGGAAATACCGTCGCCCATCTTGAATGAGGCCAGTGTGTGTGCAGCCGCAGAGCAAGCCAATGAAAGTATTGTCATTCAATTTCACGCCGGACTTCTCCATCGGACCGACAAGGGCAAATGCAATTCTTTCATGGCCAGTCATGCCAAGCCCCAAGATCATAATCATGGCATTCCAAACAATAATGTCCTTCTTCCTCATTTGCTGGAACACCACCCATGCCTCGGCTGTGCTCCCACACTTGGCGTACATATCAATCAATGCAGTCATCCCAGTCCACCATCCTGATTGCCTGCCGTCCCAGATCCAATGCACCCAACCTTGTGCAGGCTGATAGCGCCCCAGCTACCGCGTAGCAATCTGGCCTCACTCCCTCTGCCTGCATTGCAAGGAAAAGGTCCAGAGCCTCTCGTGGGTGGCCGTTGGAAGCGTATCCCCCAACCATGGCGCCCCAGGCCACTGCATCCTTGTCGCGCACCTTGTCAAACACCTCCCTCGCCTTTGCCATCTCCCCGCACTTGATATACAAATCTACCACCGCAGTGGCGACGAACACGCTCTGTGAAATCCCCTGCTGCTCGGCAGCCCTCCAAACTGTCTCCCCAGTTGCCAAATCCGCAACCCGAGCACACGCAGTCAGGACACGCACGGCCGTGAAGCTGTCCGGTCGCATACCATTCGCAAAAGCACTCTTTGCGACATGGACGGCTTCCCTGAGGTCCCCAGCATCCATGTAGGCGGTGATGAGTGCGGTCCAGGAGACGGTGCTGGGGTGTGGCATTTCGTCGAACACCCTCTGGGCTCGGTGTAGGAGGCCGCATTTTGCGTAGAGGCTGAGGAGGGAGGTGAGGACGTGTGGGTTGGTGTGTGAGGGAAGCTTGAGGGAACGCGCGTGGAGCTGCTCGCCCGCGCGGAGAGGGTCCGGAAGGCGGGAGGCCGACTTGAGGGCGATGGGGAAGGTGAGGTGGGAGGGGTTGGGGAGGAGGCAGTGGAGGCGGAGCGCGTGGAGGTGAAGCGCGGAGGAGGAGAGGGCGAGGAGGAGGAGCGGGGTGAGGCCGCCAAGGATGTCGAGGCGGAGGAGGCGGGCGTGGAGGAGCTTGACGGTGAGCGGCGGGAGGCGGTTTCTGGGGGCGACGCCGGCGAGGAGTAGCCGCCTGATGGCATCGCCCGACATAAATAAGTACAGCGCCAAGCCAAGCAGCCAGCAGCCAACCAATGAAGAAAAATATCAGATTCGAATTTTCCCATGTTGCCTATTCTAATCTTCAAACGAATGAACCATCATTTCATTGACGCATCTCTAGCACGACACAATCTTTTTCCTCGATTCTCACGGGAAGCGGTGGCGCATCAACGGCGACGACGTAGCCTTCCCTCTTTAGAGGCGCCATTGCCGCCGGCTTGGACGACGCCTCCTCCTCCTCCTCGCCACCTTTCGCGTACAGCACGTCGTACAGGTTGGCCGTCCTCACCTCCTGCGCCAGCGCGCACGGCGCGCAGCACAGCCACTTGCCGTAGTCCGCCGCCGCGGCCCGCCCGCCGCACATGGACCAGCGGTGCGCCGGCAGCCCGAAGCGCCTCCGCATCTGCGCGCGCCAGAACCCGCCGTACGTGAGGCCCATCACGGACAGCAAGGCGCCCGCGGCGCCGACGACGAACCGCAGCGTGTCGTCGTGGACGTTGAGCGCGGCGACTGCGAACACCAGCACCGGCGCCGCGCAGGGCAGCGCGAACGTGAAGACGTGCACGTACATGTTGCCCAGACCCAGGCGCTCCATGTTCCACCCGAACACGCAGAACGTGCACGACAGCGACAGCGCCGCCACCGTCGGGTCGTCGCCGAGGTCGAACAGCCCGTCGGCCCACTCCGGCTTCGCGACCACTACCCTGCTGTTGCTGTTGTTATCACATTGCGCCGTCGTCGCCAATGCGTTCGCCTCCTTGACCTGCGAGTTCACGTTCTCCTCGTCGGTGGACGCCGGGATCAGCACGATCTTCCGGCCGAGTGGGCCGTACACCATGTACAAGCCGGCGACGACGGACGAAGCCGAGGCCGAGCGCCATGCAGAGGTTGACGGCTAAGTCCGGGCGCGTGTCTCTGCGGAAGAACCAGAAGAGCGCGCAGTAGCCGTACTGCGCGAAGCACGTGGCGTGGAGCAGCAGCACGACGACCGCCACATGGAGGCGCTGGCTCCGCAGGCCGGCGGCGTCGTTCTTGCAGTAGAGTGCCCGGAGCTCGGCAACGTCGGCGGCGCGCCATCTGAGGAGGAGCACGAGGTGGTGGCAGAGCTTGGGGTGCTGGTAGACGCACATGATGGTGAAGAGCGCGTTGAGCATCTGGTTGGCCACCTCGGTCCAGCGGCGGCGGCGCGAGGCGTCGGGCACGGCGGAGTTGAGCGCACCGGTCATGAGGAGGAAGACGAAGGCGACGCCGGCGGCGACGAAGGCGAACCAGACGAGCAGAGCCGCGTTCATAGGGTGCTTGACCCACTCAAGGCACTTGGCGCGGAGGGCGCGCCAGTCGACGGAGCGCACGAACTCCGGTAAGCGGCGGGAAGCTGCAGGATTATTTATGGTGCGGAGAGAGGCGAGGCGGGTGAGGAAGGCGGCGCCGGAGAAGGAGAACCATGGCGCCTTGGACGGCGCGGCCCGGAGGAAGTCAAGGAGCCTCTCCTTCTTCTCCTTCTCCTTGTGCTGCACCTTCTGCTGTTCATCAGCGTCTTGATGCTGCTGTTGTGATTCCATGTTGATTTGCAGTTTCTCTTGTGCACTGACGAGTTGCAGAAAATCTGGTGGTAGCTAGTTGCAGCAGATCGAGGGAGATCGAGTACGTAGCAGAATAAGAACAGGAGCAAGCTCGAAATCAAAACCATGGAACTGATCAACAAATATATATAAATGCATGCAAATATATAGTTGAAGAAAGAAAGGGCGGGATTCCCACTTGTCAAATTTGGCAGAGAGAGCAGCAGGTCAGCGTCAGCCACAGTTTGCTGCCTAGTGCCTACTCTGCTGGTTGAATTACCGGCCTCGTGTTGTTTAATTACCAGCCGGATTGGACTCACTGACCGAGCTGCATTGGTCAAAACAGTCAAGCGTTGACTACTTCTAACAATTAACACTATGGAACAAAACAACTACTAGATAACTAGAACATACTTTGTCTTTTAATATAGTCCAAGCATATGGGCGTCCACAATTTCATCCATACATGCTCATGTGTCAGGACTCAGGAATCAATGTTGGCTCGCCATGACTTTCTATTTCTTGTTTTTGTATGCAGACTCGCCTCTGTTTAGTTGGCACCACAACTGAAGCACAACCTTTTGATCGAGAACAAGTCACTTTTGTTGCCTCAAATGAATTCAACACAACAAAACAGAACAGCTAAACAGGTCACCTGTTGGCGTGCTCTGCTCAATATTTTCATCTCTATTCTGATCCGCTATTAAGTAATAGACCAAAGCTGGGTTTCATAAACTTTTACTTCTCAAACTTGGCTTGATTTGTTTTTGATACTGAGTTTCCTTTTCAGGTTATGGCTACCAAACAGCCAAAAGTCTCTTTCAGGTTATTTCAAGTCCATATAGTCAGGCACGTGTACAGCTCAAGCATGCTGTGGTTATAAATACTTTCAGTTTACAGATGGTTAATAACGATGTTTCGCTATCCAACCGTTGGCGCTTTACAACATTAGAGGAACAATTGGTTCATATCATCATGTTGTCACTCATAATATCTTACTATGCTACAATGGAGAAAACTGAACCTTTGTGATTGCTTACAATTGTACAATTTTTTTAAAAAAGAAAAAACGGTATGAGAATGCTTTTTCATTGAATAAAGCGAAAGAAAAATACAGCCTTAGAGCAATAATTGTACATTTCAATTCCTTCTGAAAGCTTGAGCACTTGTATGTCAGCATGGAGAACGTAACAGCAAACTGAAACTTCACAAGCTATACTGAAAATTTCAAAAAGATTATTCTAATTTCTAACTGAAACTACAACATCTTTGAAGAACCACCACAAGTTAGTTTGCTGAAACACAAGCTACACTGGGCATACTGAAACAAGCAGATATAATTGAACTATTCACAAGCAATTGCAGCTGGGAATGTATTACAAATATGCAAGCCCTTCTGAATCCTGCGGCATCTTTATGCCAACCTGTATACCTATGTACACCCAAACTCCAAGTCTCCAAAACATGAACTTCCTCTCGATCAGAACCAACAAAAACAAATGGAGAAAGACGAGAGAATTCAGTTATCTAGCTATTGAATCTGTATTCTGTGCCTCACTAACGAATGAATCCCCTGGTGTAGAGAAGAATGAACAAAGAAACCAACGTGACGACATTTATCAGTCTCTTGACCTTCTCCACCGTCCAGCTTCCATCAGACAAACTCGGTATCGCCAGCGATTCCGGCAGAGGCGAACCCATGATCTTCTCATTATGATGAACTGCACTGCATTCTTCTTCAGAACTATCACATTCAACTACGACTTGCTCCACCACGACCTGCACAGCCGGTGGAACCATCTCCTCATGAACAACCACCACATGATCACTTGATCCCTCTGATGCTGCCATGATCATCGTGTCTGGTGGTTCATGGAATTGAACATGGTGTGACGCTAACAATGGTTGCTTCTCCTCGTCTTCAATGTCATCAACAACGGAAAGCTTCTTGTAGAACGTCTCGCCGTCGATGTGGTAGAGGCTCGCCGTGCGCACCTCCTGCGCCAGCGCGCACGGCCAGCAGAAGAGCCACCGGGAGTAGTCCGTCAGCGACGGCGAGCCGCAGCACGCCGTGCTCGCCGGAAGCCCGAACCTCTCCCTCATCTGGATCCGCCAGTAGCCGCCGTAGAGCAGCCCGCACACGCAGAGCAGCGCCCCGGCGCCGCCGACCATGTCGCCGATGACCACGTCGTGTATGTGGAGCGCCGACACGCCCATCACCCACAGCGGCGCGAAGCACAGCAGCACGAACGTGGCGGTGTGCACGAACATGCTGCCGAAGCCGAGCCGCTCCATGTTCCACCCAAAGACGCAGAACGTGCACGACAGGGACAGCCACCACACCGTCGCGTCGCCGCCGCAGTCGAACATGCCGCCGGCCCACTCCGGCTCGACCACGGCGTGTCCCGTGGATTTGTGGTGGCTCACCGAGTCGAAGGCGTTGGGGCACGCGAGCTCGCAGTAGCTGTCTTTTCCGAGCGGGCTGCACACGGTGTACACGACGGCGACGACCGGCGCGACGACGCCGAGCACGAAGAACCCGTTCTCCACGAGCTCCGGCCTCGTCTTCTTGGTGTACCCCCAGTATAGGCCGCAGAGCACGTACTGGCAGGCGACGGTGAGGTGGAGCAGCGCGACCACGACGGCCATGTGGGCGCGCTCGCCGTGGCGCGGGCCGGCGCCGTCCTTGCAGTAGGCGGCGCGGAGGTCGGCGGCGTCGCCGTGGCGCCAGCGGCAGAGCAAGAAGAGGTGGTGGCAGAGGACGGGGTGCTGGTAGAGGCTCATGAGCGTGAAGAGCGCGTTGAGAACCTGATTATTGATCTCAATCCAGTGATTCCTCGCCGCCGGCGTGGGGAACGCCCCGTCGAGCAGGCCGAGGAGGAGCAGGACGAGCATGGCGCCGGAGACGGCGACGCAGAGCAGCCAGAGGAGCATCGCGATGTTCATGGGGTTGGTGATCCACTCCTTGGTCGCCGAACGCACGGAGCTCCAGTTGATGGCGATTCCGGCGGAGAGGTGGTCATCGCCGGCATTGCGGCGCCAGGGTTTGAGCTGCCTGAGCCAGTGCGCGCGCTGTGGCTTGTCGAGGAAGAGGGGCTCGGCGAGCGGCGGTGCAGGCTGGGCGCGGTAGCTGCTGAGCGTCGGGGCGTCGCCATTAATTGTCTGCGGTTTGTGCATCGTCGTCGCAAGCAAGAAGCATTGCAAATTTGCAATTCGCAAAGCTCCCTCTCCTCCACCTGCATTGCAGGAATTAAAAACAGATGAAAATTTCAGCAAAATTTGACAAGAACCTAGATATGGGAAAAGAAAGGGGGGATTTTCTCCATCATGGAAACACCAGCAAGGAAGAAGGGGAGGACAGAAATTGGACAGCGAAGTCTTACCAGAAAGGAGACAAGTGAGGCTTGGTAGGGATGGGAACACTTACAACTTTGTGTTTAATCCACTTATATTGGATCCCCAACTGAATTTTTGTTTTCTGTTGTAAAAGAGGGGTTCTTGTAGCTGTTTTCTGTTTAGTCAGTGATGATAACAAGCAAGCAAAGCAAATGGCTCTCCCAAAATTTTGGACCTTTTGCAGTCCAACGTCATCCAAGGTTGGCTCGAGACGGTCAGAATTGGCGGGTGTTATGTTGTAGTATCTTCCAGTTAATTAATAGAAAAATGCATCTTCTTCCAAGTGAATTGGACGTGTCCTTTATTAGGAAGAAAGCGTTGAGCTGCCTGCCATTCTGGAATCTGGCGACATTTTGCCAGTTAAAAGTCGCAAAGCGTATATGCTTCCTGCGTGCCTCATGAGTCATGAGGAAAATACGGACAGAGTGCCCTAACCTCCTCTTGTGCTATATTTTCTTCTCCAGCCAAATGAGATATGCGAAGTTTAAATAGAAACAAAATGTGATGAATGCACTAAAAAACATTACAATTTTAAAGACCTACTAGTCTACATCCATTAACTACTAGGCTAGTATGGAGCTGGGAGCAGGTTTACCAAACCGTATGAGACGTGGTTATCACACCCTATGATAAGACGGTTATTGTGGTAACCGCCGAAAACCGCACGAATTTCGTGCCCAAATTTTTGAATTCAAATTCTGATGGTTTCACGGTTTGGGACGGTTACCATGCAGTTTGGCACAGTAACCGCACAGTTTGGCGCGATTACCTTCAAAATTTCGACAGGAATAGAATTAAGCCAAAAAAGTTAAAAAACACTTAAATGTGTGGAGAAATTGAGGATAATTAGAAGAATATATAGGATACTTGTAAATCTAATTTTTTGGATGTAAAAAATTCGGCATGATCTTCTCTATATTTAACTTTGAAGTAATTCAAAATTTTGTAGCATAATAATTCAACAACTTCGCATTTCAGAGCATAGTGATGTCTACATATAACTGAAATTATAGAGTCCATAATATAATGTTTACAACTACACATATGATAGTTTATTTCACAAGCAACACAGATATAAAAGTTTTAGATTGAAATGTAGGAAATAAATAAATAAGACTGATGTAAAGTATAGCGAGATGTTCCATTGCTAATATACCATGTTGTACTCCTTCGTATACACATGCGGAGAGAGAAAACGAGAGGAGAATCAAGAGTATAGGTGGCCAAACGGGCCGCCCGACACGGCTCGGCCCGGGCACGTCCGCGGCACTGCCCGTTAGGCACGGCTTCTGTAGTGGGCTGTGCCATGCTGGCCCACGTGCTGAGCCCCCGACCCAAACACGGCCCATAGGGTGCCCGAGCCGTGCTGTGCTGGCACGGGCCTGTTAAAGGCCCATGAGCCAAGGTTGGCCCGTGACACTGTTTTTGCACTGTTTTTTTACTGTTTTGCACTGTTTTGGCTCATTAAAGGCCCACGGGTTGCATTAACACTGTCGCAATATTTGCTATAGTACCTGCTACAGTATATGCTATAGTAAACGGGTCGTGCCGTGCTGGCCCACGGGCTCGGCCGGCCGCCCAAACACGGCACAACCACTCATGTCGTGTCGGTCCGACCCGTTACGCCCCGTGTCGTGCCCAGGCCATGCCGGCTACAGGAAAGACCATGCCTGACCCGACCTACTGTGGCACGACCCATTTGGCCGCCTATAATCAAGAGGATATTTTCTCCTCCATTGGGTTTTTATGGGCTGATTGAACATTACACTTTTGGCCCATTCCTTCTTTTCTTTTTTTTCATTTTTAAACTACTTTCGATTTCACCCTTAATGTGATGTTAGCTTACCTTTTTTCAATTTTTTTACCATGTGCCACTACAATACAATTCAAGAACTACTTATATAATTTTTTGGATTTTTTTGAAAAATTTAAATCCGATCAAATTTTACTAAACGCTATCGCCGATATTATCGTGTCACCACGGTAAGCTCGCCGTGGTAAGCTCGATAACTGTACGGTTACCGAGGGTTTTGCGAACCCTGACTGGAAAAGGGACAGACAACAGTTCATGGTCCCACACTGTCACAGACTCACTTAAGAAAATAGGTCCAGTAGAGACTTGAGACAGAGAGGATGGGGATGGCATATCTTCTCGGGATGATATGAGTTCTTGTAAAAAAAAAAGCTTCATTTTTTTTATTAACATGACATGGGGTTATTGTAAAAGGTTTGTCATGGCGGCGCTGGGCGATCGGCGGTGCAGGCTAGGCTGGTCGCCGTAGCTTCTGACCGTCTTGCTCCCTCCCTGCACTGCAATTCCGGTCCGGTGCAGCTGCAGGACACAAGAAAAGAAACGAAATTTCTCTCAAGGATGTCTTCTTGCAACTGAGAGAGATCTCACAACAGCAACTTCATTCATGAGAGCAGCGGCGGCATGTTTCCTTGCAGCCGCCGTCACATCCTCCGCTGCAAACATGCGTTCCTTCCCCTCCTCCACGCTCCGCTGCACCCTCGCCACCTGCATTACTGCACGTCCTCCACCTCCAGGGACGCCTTCGCCATCGCCCGAGCGCTCTCCATGGCCTCCTCCTCCTCCTCCACCACCACCACACACAGGCCGAGCTCACACCTCCACGCGCAAGCCCTCAAGCTGGGCACGTCCGCTGACACCTTCACGATGAACCACCTCCTCATCTTCTACTCCAACCGCGGCCAATTCGAGTCCGCACTCAAGGTGTTCGACGAAATGGCGCACAAGAACCTCGTCTCTTGGACCGCCATGGTCTCTGCTTCCGTGCGCAATGGCGCGCCTCACCTGGGGCTTCGATTCTTCGTTTCCATGATCAGTAGCGGTTTCTTCCCCAACGAGTTTGCGCTCGCCACCATGCTCACGGCCTGTCAGTCCATGACTCATGGCTCCAAGCTCCTCGTTGGCTTTTCGCTCCACGGCATTGCCGTCAAAGCTGGCCTGGATGGGAATCCTTTTGTGGGGAGCTCTTTGCTGCTCATGTATGCAAAGCATGGCAACATTGCTGCCGCGGAGCGTGCATTCGCACATATCAGGAACAAAGACTTGACGTGCTGGAATGCCATGCTGGAGGGTTATGTTTTGAATGGTTTTGGGCGTCATGCCATTAGGACAGTGGTTCTGATGCATCATTCTGGGCTTGCAGCTGACCAGTTCACCTATATTTCTGCCCTAAAGGCTTGTTCGATCAGCAATGAATGGGATTTTGGTTTCCAGCTTCACGGTCTTGTCATCCACAATATGTTTGAGTCCGATACCTCGGTCATGAATTCGCTTGTCGACATGTATTTCAGAGCCAGACAGAAGGAAACTGCCGTTTCTGTCTTTCGTAAGATTCGACAGAAGGACACCGTGTCTTGGAATACAGTGATTTCAGGTTCCACGCATGATGAAGACGACAAGGTCGTTTTTGGCTACTTGATCGACATGTCACGAGCTGGATGTAGACCTAATGAGGTTACTTTCTCTGTCTTGTTGAGACTGAGTGGTGCAAAAGAGAATGCTTCGTTGGGCCTTCAGATCTTTGCCCTTGCCTACCCTCATGGCTATACTGACAATGTTCTTGTAGCAAATGCAGTAATCAACATGCTGTCCAGATGTGCATTTCTCGACCATGCGTATGGTTTCTTCTGTAGCCTCACTTTCAGAAACATTGTGACATGGAACGAGATAATTGCAGGTTATGGTCTCTTCAGTCGCTCTGAAGATGCAATGAGGCTCTTCAGCAGTTTGGTTTGCTTTGGAGAAAGACCTGATGAGTTCACCTATTCAGCTGTTTTGTCTGCCTTCCAAGAAGCTCTAGGTGCAAGGGACCATGAGCAAATCCATGCAATTATTCTGAAACAAGGTTTTGCCTCCTGTCAGTTCGTGTCCACTTCACTGATCAAGGCAAATGCAGCAGCGTTTGGGTCAGTTCAGAATTCACTGAAAATCATCGAGGACGCTGGCAAGATGGATCTGGTGTCGTGGGGGGTCACCATCTCTGCATTCCTGAAGCATGGTCTGAACGATGAGGTCCTTTTTCTTTTCAACTTGTTTAGAGGTGATTCCATGAACAAGACTGATGAATTCATCCTGGCAACCGTTCTAAATGCCTGTGCAAATGCTGCACTGATCAGGCACTGCAGGTGCATCCATTCGCTTGTTCTCAAGACAGGTCATGGGAAGCACTTCTGCGTAGCCAGCGCTGTTGTTGATGCCTACGCAAAATGCGGTGAGATTACCTCTGCAGAAAGTGCATTCACGGCTGTTTCATCGGTAAGTGACGATGCCATCCTGTACAACACCATGCTGACAGCTTATGCCAACCATGGTTTGATCCATGAAACCCTGAGCCTCTACGAAAAGATGACAAAGGCTCAACTGAATCCAACACCAGCCACGTTCGTCGCCATTCTGTCAGTTTGCAGCCATTTGGGGCTAGTCGAGCAGGGGAAGCTTGTGTTCAGCTCCATGCTGTCTGCATATGGCATGCATCCAGCAAGAGCCAACTACGCCTGCCTGGTTGATCTCCTGGCAAGAAAGGGGCTACTCGACGAGGCGAAGTGTGTGGTCGAGGCAATGCCGTTCCAACCATGGCCTGCAGTTTGGAGGTCGCTGGTGAACGGTTGCCGGATACATGGGAACAAGCAACTTGGCGTGCTTGCGGGAGAGCAGATCCTGAGAATGGCGCCGAGCAGCGATGGCGCTTATGTTTCGCTGTCAAACGTGTATGCTGACGATGGAGAATGGCAGTCTGCAGAGGAGACCAGGAGGAGGATGGTTCAGAATCAGGTTCAGAAGTTGCAAGGGTACAGCAGGATTGAGATGTAGTAGGAATGTTCTACTCCTATATATTATAGATTGGCTAACAGTAACCATTGGTTGCTGAACGGAATTGCTAAAAAAACGTGAATACTTCCATGTGTCCATGTTAGATGTTGAGGAAGAACAGACTGAACGTGAATACTTCTTTCTTGTACAATGTTTGGAAGAAAGCAAGTAATCCTGGAAATATGTAGGATATGCTGTAGTTTGGGTATTTGGTGGGCAATGCTAGTATATCCAGACAGGAAGTTAATGTATTCTTAGCATCCTTAACAAGAAAAATATTGATTTCCAACAAGAACCATCCAATGATCAGATTACCAGTTCGAGGAAACAGGGATCAGAAGCCTCAAATTCATTTTTCCCCTTCTTTTCAAAGAAGTGCTCACTAAAGCAGCAGGCAATACATTTCATTCATATTATCAGGCATGCAAATGCCTAGCTACCAATGACAAATATGAACTAACTATTCTCAGCCCACATACATCTTCCTATTCCAGTTGCCTCTTTAAACTGGAAAAGCCAGCCATTCATGTTTCACACCTCTGCAGGTGAACACACTACCGACACTGGAAGGCTATTGCATTTTGATTCACCAACCACAGCTTATTCTTCGTTCATATTAGTTGAGGGAGGATCTGAATCCATTGCTATAATATCTCCAAATGCTTTTGTCTCTGGAGAATTACATATTGCAGCGTTCTTCGGTGGCTCCTTTATGTTCGTAGCTTCCCCATTAGGTTCCATTCTCGGTGACGATTCCTTTACGACCCTAGCGTCCACGTCAGGTTGTGGCACTGCAGTGTCACCAACTGGCTCCTGCTTTATACCCATATCTTGGTCATTAAGTTGAGAAATTACAGTATCTCTGGCTGGCCCAAGTTCTACTATTCCAGCTTCCTTACAAGGTTGCAGCATTGCAGTATCGATGAATGGCTCCTGCTGTACACTTACAGCTTCCTCTTTAGGTTGCAGCATCGATGGATGGCTCCTGCTTAACACTTATAGCTTCCTCATTAGGTTGCACCAATGAAATATCTCTGGATGGCTCCTGTTCTACTCTAGCTTCATCATCAGGTTGCACCAATGCAGCGTCACTGTGTTGGTTCTCCTTATCAGGCTGTAGCATTTCAATATCTCTAGGTGGCTCATCTTCTACTCTTTTAGTTTCCTCACAAGGTTGCAGGAACAGAGTGCCACAAGATGCCTCCTGTGTTATTACTGTTGGCTGCATTAGGACATCAGAAGCATGAGTATCTCCAGCCACTCTAGCTTCATCCTTTTCCGCATCAACAGCTTGACCATCCTTCTTCATGCATGTCCTCCTGTTCCATTTCTTCTTGAAACCACCTTTCTTGACTTTAAGTGGTTTGGGGGTTTCAATTGACCTTTTCTCTACCTCCTTACTTACCCTTTTGCCAGGAACTACAATATATTTTGTGGCACCATTTGCACAACCCTGAATTTAAAGAACAATTGAACAAACTATAAGAAAATAAGAAAAAGGAGAAAAAATGGGCTAAAGGCCCAATGGTACTGTAGAGTATAGATTACCCAGGAATGAACTGGTTTAAACAAACGTTCCCACCAAACTCCAAGAGCGCACCTTGCCTTTGATCTAATGAAGTAGGGCTTGTCGGGCCGTCTCGACATATTGGAAGACCCCTACTACCAGATTCCCCATGTAACAAGATTACAAGAAAGGCATAATGAGGGTGCTCTCGATTCTAGACATCCTAATCCAACTGTGAAAGTTGATTGGAAGGCTCCTGTTATATATATATATATATATATATATATATATATAACATGTTTCCACCCAAAATTTTGTTTTGTCTGGCTATTTTGCAGAAAACTCTTGAGTTTTTTCGAAATTAACCCGTAGTCCCCACTGCGCCACGTCGTGTAACACCCGAGGTCAGCGCTGCACCCCTCCCTCCCGTCCCCATCCGCGCCGTGCCCCAACTTCACCCGTTGCAACGCACAGGCACTGTTGCTATATATATATATATAACTATCTATAAAGCAAGTAGTGTTTCTATCCAAAATTTTCGTCCACTTGCTATTTTGTAAAAAACCCTTAAGTGTTTATAAAATTAACCCACAGTCTCAATGCGAAAAGAAAGGGAGGGCTTGGATGAAAAAAAACCTCCCGCGCCCTTCCTCCCTCGCGCCCTCCCTCCCGTCCCCATCCGCACCGCGCCCGCGCGCGCGCTGCGCCCCTCTCTCCGTCGCCGCTTGGAGCTCCGCGCCGTGCCTCGCGTCCCTCCTCTCGTCGCCGCGCCGAGCTCAGCGCGCGCCTGGACCTTCGCCCTCCGCCTCGCTATATATATATATATATATGCTTTTATATATATATATATATATATATATATATATATATATATATATATATATATATATATATATATGTATATGGCCTAGCAAAAATACCGTGCGTAGCAAGGGGACGACGACGTAGGGAGGGAAGCGAGGCGGAGGGCGAACGTCCGAGCATGGCACGATGGGGACGGAAAAAGGGACGTAGGAGGTCTTTTTTTCATCCAAGCCTTAATTTTATAAACACTCAAGGGGTTTTCTGCAAAATAACTCCTTTTTCTTCTTTAACTGGTTTTTTTTAAAATAGCCAGGCGGACTGCGGGTTAATTTCGGAAAAACTCAAGGAGTTTTCTGCAAAATAACCAAGCAAAACAAAATTTGGGTGGAAAATACTTGCTTTATAAATAGTTATATATATATATATATGCATGCATAAATATGTCCGTCACAAACGTTAGACCGACAAGATGAAACTAAGGTGATATTACAAGATGAAACTAAGGGCCAATTTGGCTACGAGAATTAGTTCCATTTCTCCTGTTTCTTCGAGAATCTATACCAAACGGTTAAAAACGAGAAACGTTTATTAAAGAATCAGCAGAAACGTTTCTCGTTTTTGAACTAGAAATGAGAAACACCCTTTAGGTAGTTTCGTCGGTTTCTAAAAGAAACGTTTCTCCGAGAATCACATGTGAATCACTAAAAAAAACGTTTCTGTCCGTTTCTCCCGTTTCTCCGAAAATCCGGAACCGTACCAAACGGGCCCTAAGGTGCTATGCAGGAAACCAACAAACACGTCCTAAAAGCATGTCCACACAAATGTGAAAAAGAATCAACCATAGAGATGTCGTGTGTACTCAATATGGTAAAAGCTGTCGCACTGGTAGTTTCATACTTAGCCCAGAATGACCCGCAAAATATATTAGAAAAGAAATGACCCACATAAATATCAAACGAGGTCAGACATAGTGAAGCACCGGGTGCTAGGTAGTATACTAGCTACTAGCTAGTGCAGAACAAGCACTAGTGCTCCTGCTACCAGCTTTACAAATTAAACTGGGTGACATTGCGCAACGATTAGAACAGAGCAATCCCCGCAAAGTAGAATAGATAACCTCATAACGACAAAAAAAACACACACATACAAGGGTTTCGAAAAATCTATGGAAAGAAACAGTAATGAGAACCAGCTCTCGAAAGCGGAATGCCCTAACCCAAAAAAAAAAACTTCCTTTTTCTCACGCGACAAAATCGGTACATCCAGTGAGCTACAGCCCACAGTATCTGAAAACCGAAAAGGGGGCTAACTAGGCGATTGCCACTAACGCTTATCGAGAGCAAGCGGCACGAACACAAAACCCACGCAACGAACACGACGGCAAAGGCACCAACCAAACCCCCACCGTTCCACGCCGCAAAACACCGCCCGTAGAAAACCCTAAAGCAACCGCGATCGCCAGAAATGTGGGGGAAAAAGCAGAGTCTGCTCCGATCACCTTCCTCCGCGCAACCCGCGGTGGCGCGTCGCGGAGGCCAGCAGCAACAACAGCAGCAGCAGCCGCCGGGAACGGAGGCGGCGGCGGCGGCCGAGCGGGCTCGGGGCTAGGGTTCCTCGGGTGCGCAGCCAATGGCCGCGCCGCGTGCGCCATTGGATCCCTCAGCGATCGCCGCAGTGAGAGAGAGAGGGGCAGAGAGGCGAATGGATGAAAGTGGGTTTTGTGCTTGTTCGGTGCGTCTCTTTGATACGAAGAGAGAGAGAGAGGGAGGGAGGGAAAAAGGAAGGAGAAGGGTCTCCTCCCCCGGGCCCACCTCGAGCTTCTGTATTGGGAAATTAGTCCACGACGGTCTTCCAACTTCCAAGCCTACTGGCGCGTGGCCCCATCTCTGTGGGACCGGGATGTCATTCTCGTGTTGCCCCGGCGCGTAACGATGGAGGGGGCGTGGATGCGTGGTGTGGGAGGTGGATGCGATGGACATGTAAGCACATCAGTTAATAGATTGGAAAGAATGCTAATGAGCTTTGAAGCAAACGGCAAACTTGGACAAAGGGCAAAGGCGGGCACGAGGCGAGGAGGAGACGACGGTCGGCTCCGGCGGGAGTGCGCGGCGGCGTGAGGAGGGCGGCGGAGCGAGGAGGAGACGAGCGATCGGCTCCGGCGAAAGGCGCGAGGAGGCGGCGAGAGTCGGCGGCGGGCGCGCGAGAGGTGGGCGGCGAGGGGACGGGCGGAGGGCGCGCGCGAGGAGGCGGGCGGCGGAGGCGGGAGAAGGGCGATGGAAGGCGCGCGCGAGGAGGCGGGCGACAGAGGGCGTGGCGAGATACTTAGGACGCCGCGAGATGTTGCTAATTGCTAATTGTTTGGATGAACAGGTGTATTTTATATTAGTATAGAGTATAGATATAGATTAGTATAGATAGATATGTGTGAGCTGAAACCTAGCTATTAACCGATCAAAATCCTCACCGTGCGATCAAGACAAAACGCAACTCCTCGCGTGGGGCCCAGCGGTCAAATCCGTGACCCACAGGCTGATAAGCCGTCGGGCTTCTGCAATCTTCTGATGAGTCTCGACCCAAGACTAATCTCCAGCCGTCGGATCGTCCATATAGACGGTCCGATGCGGCCGACTGTCAAAATTGGTCCGGCCAGCCCACGACGGATATGGGGCCCACCGCTCGAACTGGAAAGTGGGGCCCTCGGGCCCCCACCTCCCACACCACGCATCCACGCCCCCTCCATCGTTACGCGCCGGGGCAACACGAGAATGACATCCCGGTCCCACAGAGATGGGGCCACGCGCCAGTAGGCTTGGAAGTTGGAAGACCGTCGTGGACTAATTTCCCAATACAGAAGCTCGAGGTGGGCCCGGGGGAGGAGACCCTTCTCCTTCCTTTTTCCCTCCCTCCCTCTCTCTCTCTTCGTATCAAAGAGACGCACCGAACAAGCACAAAACCCACTTTCATCCATTCGCCTCTCTGCCCCTCTCTCTCTCACTGCGGCGATCGCTGAGGGATCCAATGGCGCACGCGGCGCGCCATTGGCTGCGCACCGAGGAACCCTAGCCCCGAGCCCGCTCGCCGCCGCCGCCGCCTCCGTTCCGGCGGCGGCGCGCCGCTATTGCCGCGGCCTCCGCGACGCGCCACCGCGGGTTGCGCGGAGGAAGGTGATCGGAGCGACTCGCTTTTTCCCCCACATTTCGGCGATCGCGGTTGCTTTAGGGTTTTCTACGGGCGGTGTTTTGCGTGTGGTGGGGGGGTTTGGTTGGTGCCTTTGCCGTCGTGTTCGTTGCGTGGGTTTTGTGTTCGTGCGCTTGCTCTCGATAAGCGTTAGTGGCAATCGCCTAGTTAGCCCCTTTCGGTTTCGAATCTGTGGTGTGAGCTCACTGGATGTACCGATTTTGTCGCGTGAGAAAAAGGAAGTTTTTTTTTTTGGGTTAGGGCATTCCGCTTTCGAGAGCTGGTTCTCATTACTGTTTCTTTCCATAGATTTTTCGAAACCCTTGTATGTGTGTGTTTTTTTGTCGTTATGAGGTTATCTATTCTACTTTGCGGGGATTGCTCTGTTCTAATCGTTGCGCAATGTCACCCAGCTTTAATTTGTAAAGTCGGTAGCAGGAGCACTAGTGCTTGTTCTGCACTAGCTAGTAGCTAGTATACTACCTAGCACCCGGTGCTTCACTATGTCTGACCTCGTTTGATATTTATGTGGGTCATTTCTTTTCTAATATATTTTGCGGGTCATTCTGGGCTAAGTATGAAACTACCAGTGCGACAGCTTTTACCATATTGAGTACACACGACATCTCTATGGTTGATTCTTTTTCACATTTGTGTGGACATGCTCTTAGGACGTGTTTGTTGGTTTCCTGCATAGCACCTTAGGGCCCGTTTGGTACGGTTCCGGATTTTCGGAGAAACGGAGAAACGGACGAAACGTTTTTAGTGATTCACATGTGATTCTCTGAGAAACGTTTCTTTTAGAAACCGACGAAACTACCTAAAGGGTGTTTCTCATTTCTAGTTCAAAAACGAGAAACGTTTCTGCTGATTCTTTAATAAACGTTTCTCGTTTTTAACCGTTTGGTATAGATTCTCGAAGAAACAGGAGAAATGGAACTAATTCTCGTAGCCAAATTGGCCCTTAGTTTCATCTTGTAATATCACCTTAGTTTCATCTTGTCGGTCTAACGTTTGTGACGGACATATTTATGCATGCATATATATATAACTATTTATAAAGCAAGTATTTTCCATCCAAATTTTGTTTTGCTTGGTTATTTTGCGAAAACTCCTTGAGTTTTCCGAAATTAACTGCACCCCGGCTATTTAAAAAAACCAGCTAAAGAAGAAAAAGGAGTTATTTTGCGAAAACCCTTGAGTGTTTATAAAATTAAGGCTTGGATGAAAAAGACCTCCTACGTCCTTTTTCCGTCCCATGCATGCTGGACGTTCGCCTCCGCTCGCCCTCCTCGCCGTCGTCCCCTTGCTACGCACGGCAAGGGACGACGACGCAGGGAAGGAAGCGAGGGGAACGTCCGGCATGGCACGATGGGACGGAAAAAAGGACGTAGGAGGTCTTTTTTCATCCAAGCCTTAATTTTATAAACACTCAAGGGTTTTCGCAAAATAACTCCTTTTTCTTTTTTAACTGGTTTTTTAAAATAGCCGGGGATCATGGTTAATTTCGAAAAACTCAAGGAGTTTTCTCGCAAAATAACCAAGCAAAACAAAATTTGGATGGAAAATACTTGCTTTATAAATAGTTATATATATATATGCATGCATAAATATGTCCGTCACAAACGTTAGACCGACAAGATGAAACTAAGGTGATATTACAAGATGAAACTAAGGGCCAATTTAGCTACGAGAATTAGTTCCATTTCTCCTGTTTCTTCGAGAATCTATACCAAACGGTTAAAACGAGAAACGTTTATTAAAGAATCGCAAACGTTTCTCGTTTTGAACTAGAAATGAGAAACACCCTTTAGGTAGTTTCGTCGGCTTTCTAAAAGAAACGTTTCTCCGAGAATCACATGTGAATCACTAAAAAACGTTTCGTCCGTTTCTCCGTTTCTCGAAAATCCGAACCGTACCAAACGGGCCCTAAGGTGCTATGCAGAAACCAACAAACACGTCCTAAAAGCATGTCCACACAAATGTGAAAAAGAATCAACCATAGAGATGTCGTGTGTACTCAATATGGTAAAAGCCGTCATGACCGGTAGTTTCATACTTAGCCCGAATGACCCGCAAAATATATTAGAAAAGAAATGACCCACATAAATATCAAACGAGGTCGACATAGTGAAGCACCGGTGCTAGGTAGTATACTAGCTACTAGCTAGTGCAGAACAAGCACTAGTGCTCCTGCTACCAGCTTTACAAATTAAACTGGGTGACATTGCGCAACGATTAGAACAGAGCAATCCCCGCAAAGTAGAATAGATAACCTCATAACGACAAAAAAACACACACATACAAGGGTTTCGAAAAATCTATGAAAAGAAACAAGAATGAGAACCAATCTCGAAAGCGGAATGCCCTAACCCAAAAAAAACTTCCTTTTTCTCACGCGACAAAATCGGTACATCCAGCGAGCTACACCTACGTATCCGAAACCGAAAAGGGGCTAACTAGGCGATTGCCACTAACGCTTATCGAGAGCAAGCGCACGAACACAAAACCCACGCAACGAACACGACGCAAAGGCACCAACCAAACCCCATCGTTCCACGCCGCAAAACACCGCCCGTAGAAAACCCTAAAGCAACCGCGATCGCCGAAAATGCGGGAAAAGCGAGTCTCGCTCCGATCACCTTCTCCGCGCAACCCGCGGTGGCGCGTCCGAGGCGCAGGCAAGCAAGCAGCAGCAGCCGCCGCAGGAACGGAGAGGCGGCGGCGCCGAGCGGGCTCGGGCTAGGGTTCCTCGGGTGCGCAGCCAATGGCCGCGCCGCGTGCGCCATTGATCCTCGCGATCGCCGCAAGAGAGAGAGGCGGGAGAGGCGAATGGATGAAAGTGGGTTTTGTGCTTGTTCGGTGCGTCTCTTTGATACGAAGAGAGAGAGAGAGGGAGGGAAAAGGAAGGAGAAGGGTCTCCTCCCCGGCCCACCTCGAGCTTATGTATTGGGAAATTAGTCCACGACGGTCTTCCAACTTCCAAGCCTATCGGCGCGTGGCCCCATCTCGTGGGACCGGATGTCATTCTCGTGTTGCCCCCGCGTAACGACTGGAGGGCGTGGATGCGTGGTGTGGGAGGGGGCCCGAGGGCCCCACTTTCCGCCGAGCGGTGGGCCCCATATCCGTCGGTGGGCGGCCTGACCAATTTTGACAGCCGCACGACGGACCGTCTATATGGACGATCCGACTACTGGAGATTAGTCTTGGGTCGAGACTCATCGAAGATTGCGAAGCCCGACGGCTTATCGCCCGTGGGTCACGGATTTGACCGCCGGGCCCCACGCGAGGAGTTGCGTTTTGTCTTGATCGCACGTGAGGATTTTGACTCGGCTTAATAGCTAGGTTTCAGCTCACACATATCTATCTATACTAATCTATATCTATACTCTATACTAATATAAAATACACTGTTCATCCAAACAATTAGCAATTAGCAACATCTCGCGGCGTCCTAAGTATCTCGCCACGCCTCTCGTCGCCCCGCCCCTCGCGCGCGCCTTCCATCGCCCTTCTCCCGCCCTCCGCCGCCCGCCCTCGCGCGCGCCCTCCGCCGTCCCCCGCGCCCACCTCCTCGCGCGCCCGCCGCCGACTTCGCCGCCCTCCTCGCGCCCTTTCGACGGAGCCGACCGCCCTCCTCCTCGCCTCCGCCGCCCCTCCTCACGCCGCCGCGCACTCCGGGAGCCGACCGTCGTCTCCTCCTCGCCTCGTGCCCGCCTTTGCCCTTTGTCCAAGTTTGCCGTTTGCTTCAAAGCTCATTAGCATTCTTTCCAATCCATTAACCGATGTGCTTACATGTCCATCGCATCCACCTCCCACACCACGCATCCACGCCCTCCATCGTTACGCGCCGGGCAACACGAGAATGACATCCCTGTCCCACGTAGATGGGGCCACGCGCCGCAGGCTTGGAAGTTGGAAGACCGTCGTGGACTAATTTCCCAATACGAAGCTCGAGGCGGGCCCTGAGAGACCCTTCTCCTTCCTTTTCCCTCCCTCCCTCTCTCTCTCTCTCTCGTATCAAAGAGACGCACCGAACAAGCACAAAACCCACTTTCATCCATTCGCCTCTCGCCCTCTCTCTCTCACCGCGGCGATCGCCGAGGATCCAATGGCGCACGCGGCGCGCGCCATTGGCGCGCACCCGAGGAACCCTAGCCCCGAGCCCGCGCCGCCGCCGCCGCCTCGTTCCGCCGCCGCGTTGTTGCCGCGGCCTCGCGACGCGCCACCGCGGCTGGCGGAGGAAGGTGATCGGAGCGACTCGCTTTTCCCCACATTTCGGCGATCGCGCTGCTTTAGGGTTTTCTACGGCGGTGTTTTGCGGCGTGGAACGATGGGGTTTGGTTGGTGCCTTTGCCGTCGTGTTCGTTGCGTGGGTTTTGTGTTCGTGCCGCTTGCTCGATAAGCGTTAGTGGCAATCGCCTAGTTAGCCCCCTTTTCGGTTTTCGATACGTGGTCAGCTCACCTGGATGTACCGATTTTGTCGCGTGAGAAAAAGGAAGTTTTTTTTGGGTTGTGGCATTCCGCTTTCAGAGTCGGTTCTCATTATCGTTTCTTTCCATAGATTTTTCGAAACCCTTGTATGTGTGTGTTTTTTTTGTCGTTATGAGGTTATCTATTCTACTTTGCGGGGATTGCTCTGTTCTAATCGTTGCGCAATGTCACCCGCTTTAATTTGTAAAGTCGGTAGCAGAGCACTAGTGCTTGTTCTCGCACTAGCTAGTAGCTAGTATACTACCTAGCACCCGGTGCTTCACTATGTCCGACCTCGTTTGATATTTATGTGGGTCATTTCTTTTCTAATATATTTTATGGTCATTCGGGCTAAGTATGAAACTACCAAGCTGATGGCCTTTTACCATATTGAGTACACACGACATCTCTATGGTTGATTCTTTTTCACATTTGTGTGGACATGCTCTTAGGACGTGTTTGTTGGTTTCCCGCATAGCACCTTAGGGCCCGTTTGGTACGGTTCCTGGATTTTCGAGAAACGGAGAAACGGACGTAAACGTTTTTTAGTGATTCACATGTGATTCTCGAGAAACGTTTCTTTTAGAAACCGACGAAACTACCTAAAGGGTGTTTCTCATTTCTAGTTCAAAAAGAGAAACGTTTCGCGATTCTTTAATAAACGTTTCGTTTTTAACCGTTTGGTATAGATTCTCGAAGAAACAGGAGAAATGGAACTAATTCTCGTAGCCAAATTGGCCCTTAGTTTCATCTTGTAATATCACCTTAGTTTCATCTTGTCTGGCCTAACGTTTGTGACTGACATATTTATGCATGCATATATATATATAACTATTTATAAAGCAAGTATTTTCCATCCAAATTTTGTTTTTCTTGGTTATTTTGCGTAAAACTCCTTGAGTTTTTCCGAAATTAACTCATGATCCGCCGGCTATTTTAAAAAAACCAGCTTAAAGAAGAAAAAGGAGTTATTTTGCGAAAACCCCTTGAGTGTTTATAAAATTAAGGCTTGGATGAAAAAAAGACCTCCTACGTCCCTTTTTTCCGTCCCCATCAGTGCCATGCCTGGACGTTCGCCCTCCGCCTCTCCTCCCTACGTCGCCGTCCCTTGCTACGCACGGTATTTTTGCTAGTGTACATATATATATATATATATATATATATATATATATATATATATACATATATATATATATATAGCGAGTGAGGGCGAAGGTCCAGCGCGCGGCCGCGAGCTCGGCGGCGACGAGAGGGAGGGACGCAGCACGGCGCGGAGCTCCAAGCGGCGCGACGGGAGAGAGGGCGGCGCGCGCGGGCGCGGTGCGGATGGGGACGGGAGGGAGGGCGCAGGAGGAAGGGACGCAGGAGGTTTTTTTTTTCATCCAAGCCCTCCCTTTCTTTTCAAAGATTGAGACGTGGGTTAATTTTATAAACACTTAAGGGTTTTTTACAAAATAGCAAGCTGGACGAAAATTTTGGATAGAAACACTACTTGCTTTATAGATAGTTATATATATATATAGCAAGTGCTCAGGCATTGCAACGGGTGAAGTTGGGGCACCGCGCGGATGGGGACGGGAGGAGGGTGCGGCCGACCTGGTGTTACACGACGTGGCGCAGTGGGGACTACGGTTAATTTCGAAAAACTCAAGAGTTTTCTCGCAAAATAGCCGACAAAACAAAATTTTGGGTGGAAACATGTTATATATATATATATATATATATATATATATATATATATATATAATATATATAAGAGAGCCTTCCAATCAACTTTCACAGTTGGATTAGGATGTCTAGAATCGAGAGCACCCTCATTATGCCTTTCTTGTAATCTTGTTACATGGGGAATCTGGTAGTAGGGGTCTTCCAACATGTCGAGACGGCCCCGACAAGCCCTACTTCATTAGATCAAAGGCAAGGTGCGCTCTTGGAGTTTGGTGGGAACGTTTGTTTAAACCAGCCATTCTCGGGTAATCTATACTCTACAGCACCATTGGGCCTTTAGCCCATTTTTTCTCCTTTTCTTATTTTCTTACAGCTTGTTCAATTGTTCTTTAAATTCTGGGCTGTGCAAGAATCTTCTTCAGGAATATGCACAGAAGATGAATTATGCCATTCCATCTTATATTTGCACCAAACCAGCCTCAGGCTTAGCTCCTTTCATATGCACTGTAGAGATTGGTGGAATACAATATATTGGTGCTGCAGCCAGAACAAAGAAAGATGCAGAGATAAAAGCTGCCCGAACTGCTCTTCTGGCAATCCAAGGTATTGTTCTGTTCTTCTCTAAGGCTCTTTTATTTTGGGTTAATTGGATCCATGCCATTATAAATTTGTCTGTTTTGAAATATACCATTACAATTCACTAAATTGGAACCATGCCATTACAATTTACCATGTATTTAAGATGTGCCACCGCTTACCCATTCGATGCAATTTCCAAAATTTTCTGACCAATGTGCCCTCATCTTCTTCCTCCATCCTCTTCTTTTTTTCCCCTTTCTCTTTCTCTCTCTCCTCTCTCCTCTCACCTCCGGCATGTAGCAGGCTAGCAGCAACGTGGCAGCGAGGTTAGGCTGGGTGGTCGTCGAAGCCAACAAGCTGCGCGGGAGGGAGCAGATCCGAGCAACGCTGCAGCTGCTGCTTGCTCCGCTCGAGCTCCAAAGCGACGGCGTCGTGGCAGTGCGTGAAGCGCCAGCCATCGGACCGCTCGACGGCAATGGAGTCCTTGGCAGCAAGGCAAGCGCACCGGAGGTACAGCCACGATACGTCGCAGAGCTTGGCCAGCTTCATACTATCCACCACGTGCTCCGGCATGAGCAGCGCCGTCATGGATGCCTTTACCATGCGCTTCAGCCACCCCACCTTGTAGGCACAGCACCAGCAGCTCTGCTCCCTCCGTGCTGCTTGTTGCCATCGACGACCACCCTCGGCCTGACCTCACCGCCACAGCTGCTGCTACATGCCAGATGTGAGAGGAGAGAGGAGAGAAAGGGGAAGAAAGAAGAGGATGGAGGAATAAGACGAGGGCAGTTCGGTCAGAAAATTTTGAAAATTACATCGAATGGGTAACCGGTGGCACATCTCAAATACATATTAAATTGTAATGGCATGGTTCCAATTTAGTGAATTGTAATGGTATATTTCAAAACAGACAAATTTATAATGGCATGGATCCAATTAACCCAAAATAAAAGAGCCTTAGAGAAGAACAGAACAATACCTTGGATTGCCAGAAGAGCCAGAAGAGCAGTTCGGGCAGCTTTTATCTCTGCATCTTTCTTTGTTCTGGCTGCAGCACCAATATATTGTATTCCACCAATCTCTACAGTGCATATGAAAGGAGCTAAGCCTGAGGCTGGTTTGGTGCAAATATAAGATGGAATGGCATAATTCATCTTCTGTGCATATTCCTGAAGAAGATTCTTGCACAGCCCAGTCTCTTGCTGAAAACATATTAATATGTGTAAAAAAATGCACACTGATCCAGGAAAGAGATTTAACACTATGCTAATTTTGGTCAGCCTGATTCCTAAGAACTAAAGAGCATCCAAATTATCTAAAGCATGGCAGTATGAGTTCAGTAGCTCTTAAACAACTAATTACCTATTGTATTCAAGGGAATAACTTAGTAGAGTTGTGAGCTTGAGAAAAAACAAATAAATCATGACAGAAGATAACAATAAAGACTGTCTGCAATCTCCTACTACCTGGCGCATCTATACAAATACCCTCCCTTCTTGCTCACTGGGTCCTACTAATAGCCAACAATCTAGTGATCTACAAACCCCCAAAGCTCCGAGTATACCTGGATTTATAGTCCATGGTTTGCCTTTTCTGTCTCTGTTTCTATAATTCTTATACCGCTCTTCAGATTTCTGAGAATTCAAACCAATAACTGTATTGAAACAAAAAGACCATCCCAATGCTTTCTAATAATCATCTACTACAGCAGCAGGTCCCAATAGCCCTTGCTTGCACAATGCTCCAATCAGCTGCCCCAGCACCGGTGCATCGTGCACAAATAGTGCCTCCAACAGTAACTCCTGTGCCTGTGTGGCACCACCACCTGCCTGCAGCAAGCCTATCAGCTCCGACAATGCCGGTGGATCCCACCGTAGGCCACGCCTTATTGCCTCCTGCACCAACTCCCTCACTGTGCCAATGTCCCCGGCAGACATGCACCCGGCGATTACCATGCCAAATGTCCTTACATCTGGTGGGCACCCGGCGTGCTCCATGCAGGTCATCATCCGCTGCGCTCCGGTAAGGTCACCTTTCCTACATAGCGCGCCAATGTACACGTTGTACACATCCACGTCAGGCACCAGCCCTCTCAGGAGCATTTCATCGAACACCTCCTCCACATAATCGAACTCCAAGCTCTCGCTGAAAGCTTGCATTATCAACTTGAAGTACGCAAGTGCAGGTGCCACCCCGTTAGAGCCCATCTTATTCTTCATGACCTCATATGCCTCCACTACCTTTCCCTCCTGCAGAAGCGCGTTGAAGATGGCGTGGTAGTCAGATCTGCTTGGGGAAATGCCCCAATGGCACATCTTGTCCAAGAATGCTACTGCATCCTGAGCGGAAGCATACTGGCACAGGGAAGAAAGGACAGCATGACAACTGGCCGGGTCAGGGTCAAGGAGAAGCGAGGGCATGCAGCAAAGGAGGTCGGCGGCGGCAGTGGGGCGGTGGGCCTGGCAGAGTGTGGAGGTGAGGATGTGGAAGGTGGTGGCGTTAGGGGAGACTGACGGGGCAGCGAGCAGGAGGACTTTGGGGGCGAAGCGGAGGAATGCCGGGGAAGAGCAGATAGCAGCAAGGAGGGAGTTGAGGGTGCGGGCAGTGCGGAGGGTGGAGAAGAGGGTGGCAGCGGCAGCAAGACGGCGGTGGCATGCAAGGGTTGCCAGAAGGCGGTGGTGGTGGTCAGCTTCTCGGTGCATTTCCCTCAGGTTTAGTTGTTGACTTCCTGTGTTGCACAGGCCAGTCTCTTGCTGGAAAACATATTAAGATGTGTTAAGAACACAGAAATCCAGGTAAGAGATTATAACACTTTGCTAATTTAATCAGGCTGATTCCTAGGGACTCAACTAAAAGAGCATCCAAGTTATCTAAGTCTTGGCCTTGGAAATGATTACAAAACTTAATATGTGTACTTTGATGTTTGCATTGTTCATGGTTCACAAACCGGGAAAGCGTGAGTTCGGAAGCTCTTTAACAACCAATTTCCTGTTATATTCATACAATACCTGAGTAGAATTATGAGCTTGAAAAGATACAAACAAATCATGACGGTATACAAAAATAAGACCATGCTGGCTGCCAGCAAAGCTTTCACAATCCCTTGTATGCAAATACCAGTCTCTTCTCGCTCTCTAGGACCTAACTCTATCCAAACTTGAAAGCCCTGATTCGTTTTGGAGTTATCAGGTGAGTATATTATTTTTCACATTCACACGAATTGAAAAGCAGGTAGTGTATTGAAATAAGAAGACTTTCCCCAACACTTTTACTAATCTTGTACTACACCAGCAAGTCCCACAAGCCCCAGGTATTCCATCGTGTTGACTTAAACAAAAACACGAGTAGAGCAGAGAGTGACTTACAACAGCTGGGATATTTGCGTTGTGTGGTACGGACTTGACAATTTCCATGAGGGCAACTTCAGCAGCAGACTGTTCTGCAGCCTTTCTGTTGAAGAATCCGGGCAGGGAGTCATACTTGGTGTTATTGATGAGCACTGTGGACTTAAAGACAGGCTCATGGGAAGGTCCCTCCTTGAGGGTATGATACTCTGGAGTCTGGAGACCGGCTTTCTGCGCATACTCTTGCAACCGGCTCTTGAAGACGTAGCAGTTCTCAACCCCTGGGCCAAATCAAGCATACCACAAAAGCAATTTCTGTGATTTTATCCCAGGAACCAGCTCTCTATCAAGAAGCCATAATACAAGTAATGTTTCGGGGACAAATGTAGTAGTAGTAGTAGTAAATAATTATTATATCCCAGGACCCAGGTGCATCATCTATGCTGTCCAGTGAATACGGTAAGCAATTTCCATTTAAGAACGGTAGAGGAACCAAAATCTGTGGTTAGCGGGATGAAACAATCCTGAGAGGGAGGGGAAAAAAGGGGGAGAGAGAGAAACTTACGGACTCCGGCGGTGGCGCCGTTGGGAGCGGGCGAGGTGTTGGTGGCCTCCGGTGGAAGTGGTGTCTGCGGCATGTCCATTCCCACCTCGCCGCCGCCGCCGCCGCCGAGTCGAGAGAGAGAAGGGCGGCGGAGGAGGAGGGGTTTGTGGTGCGTGTGGATGTAGCGGTTGATTCTTCAAGGCCCAGCGATGGGCCCACTTGTAAGTGTTTCCTTTTTGAATAAGTTCATATTGGGCCATCCAATTATTGCCGAAGTTTAATTTTAACCATTCAATTACAAATCGGGTATCATACACCCTCAACTACTCAAACCGTTTACGATCGGACAGCCCAGACGATTTTGACCGTTTCCTTTGCCACGTGGCACCTAGAGCTGAGTCAGCCCGTGCTCACTCAGCAATAGTTGGATGATCAAATATGGACTTGATTAATTTAGGAAGAAAAATTAGAAAAAAATGATTTTTAACACAAAGGGAAAAAAAGATTGAGTAGCGCGGGTGACGTCGCACGGTGCATGGACGGATGACCACTTGCCGTCGCGCTCCCACGCGATCTTCGCCGAGCATGAGAACCCCTTGCATGTCTCCGGCAACGACGCCGCCGCCGCCGGCTCGGACACCACCAGCGCCACCTCGCCGTCGGCTCGGACACCACCGGCGCCAACGCACTAACCCCGCCCGCACTCTCTCTGCGCGCGCGACTCACCACCTCGCCTCACCTAGCTAGCTAGCTCGCCCACCCAACCATGCCTGGCCTCGCCGCCGCCGACAACTCACCACCGGTGGCGCCCCGCCGCCGGGCACCTCTTGTCGCCGTTGCCCAGAGCCGGCGCCGCCGTCGCCGTCTCCTCCACCTCGTCGCGGCCAAACCCGGGAAGGTGGCGCGCGGCAAGAGATCGACAAGGCGGCGCTCGACAACCCAGATCCGGGGCCGTTCTGCTCAAACAGCACGCGACGCCATGGTCTTCGGGGAGGGCAAGGCGCCGCGCGTGCACTCGAGTTCGCCGACAGGGCCACACGCGCGCTCGAGCGGCGCGGCGAGGGGGCCGAGCTCGAGCTCGCCATGAGCCTCCACATCGCCGCCGCCATCCACTGTGGCCTAGGCAGGCACGCCGACGCCATCCCGGTCCTCGAGCGCTCCGTCGCCGTCGTCACGCCGC
The DNA here is from genome assembly GCA_019925245.2 of Oryza australiensis. NCBI lineage: Eukaryota > Viridiplantae > Streptophyta > Magnoliopsida > Poales > Poaceae > Oryza > Oryza australiensis. Next base: position 868,950 of record JAIFGZ020000724.1, on the reverse strand, counting down.
CGCCGCCTGAGGTTGAGAGCTCGAAGAAGCAGTCGGCCGAGGACCAGCAGAAGGGGGAGGAGTGGGCCCTCGCCTCCTTCTCCGGCTGGATGCAGCTCGACGACACGCACGCCATGTTCCCTTTGTGTTAAAAATTATTTTTTTCTAATTTTCTTCCTAAATTAATCAACCATATTTGATCATCCAACTATTACTGAGTCAGACTCAGCCCTAGGTGCCACGTGGCAAAGGAAACGGTCAAAACCGTCTGGGCTATTCGAACGTAAATGGTTTGAGTAGTTCAGGGTGTCCGATACCCGGTTTTATAATTGGATGACCAAAATTAAACTTCGGCAATAGTTGGATGATCAAATATAGACTTATTCCTTCCTTTTTCGACAAGCAGCAGTTCATCGTTCGTAGATTCTTTTGGGGTGCAAAACATATTATAGCTCATAAAAACTCAATTTAGTAGTATTGAATATTGACACATCCTAGTAAACAAGTCCATTTATAATACTAAAAATTATATTAACATTTAGAGCAAATACAATAGCAAACTATAATATGTAGAGGAGAGAAGAGAGGAGAGGAGAAAAGCGAGCTACAGATTTATAGCCAACTGCAACATAAACTCTAAAAAATTATGTGTGTATAAAAGGTGATATGTGTGTATAAAAGGTGAAACTAGATATTAATAATGTATATATAACTGGCTATTGATTAGATAAAGCTTCTTAAAAAACTTAGCAGTTGATTGCTCTTACCGTTAGTACATATTGTTTTTTTTTAACGAAGGAGGTGGTAAATATAAACTGATGATTATATTTGCTCCTCAAGTTGAGCGCCAACAAGATCGGTCCTTTATTACACATCACAATTCACAAGCACATACGCACACATCCTTTATTACTCACTCGACCAATACTATGCTCCCTATGGTTCTTCCAAGCTATGGAACCCCCAGTTGAAACATTTGTGTATTTGCCACTGCCATATGCCTTCATTGAGTTTCTCCCCCAACACACACAATTTCAGCATCAAACTCCCCCAGGGTTGTGGAAATCATCTGTATACAAACTGACAAATACCTTCATTGCATTTCTCCCCAAGACAATTTCACCAAATGCAAGACTTCACCAGTTACTTTGATACTCCACAAGCATTCTCCCGGTCCTCCAAGAATAGATTCAGCACATCCAAAGGCCACCCAATTTGTCTGGCTCTGGCCCCCAAGCTTAGAGCAAAAGAGAAAAGATGAGTGGACAAGCTCTTCACAAACTTTAAAAAAGAAAGAGAAAAGAATGAGATTGATTGGATGAGAATGAGTAAAATAAATAGTTATGTTGTATTGGGAATAGTATATTAGAGGCAATGTGTTATATGAGCTGTTTCCTAATTAATTAGTTGATGATGTGAATTAAAGGTGGCAATCACCTCTACTATAAATAAATCTTATGCAAGATACATAATTCACTCCTATCAAAGTAAACCACAAAGATAAATTAATTGACAGCACTACTTCCATTAAACTATTTACAGACCACAGTGCTTCCGGCCTTCCAATCCTAATCATCATTCTTAAACTGTTGTGTGGCGCCAAATAAACCCAATGGCAACCTCAAAAACATCTTTGGACGCATTGCATCTAAGTGGACAATGCTAGCAACTGTACAAGTACAATTCTCATATATACGAAAGGACAATGAAGCCCTACCTTGATGCACTGGATGACTGTCCAGTGCTTACAATGAAAGACTTAAAAGAAGGCATTGATTCATCAAGCCATCTAATATTTGTGTTAGCTGGACAAATGCATCTATCTATTGAACAACATGTATGAGAGACATGTGCATTCATTCTCCCTGGGCTCATATAAACAACCACTTGCCCAGGCAGTCCCCACTAACCTGATTTATCATATGGAAGCACCTCCAAACCTTTTTTACATTTGGGAAAGGAAGCTGGCTAAGGAGAACAACAATCCAAATAGGATGACTATTTACAGTTTGGTTAACCTAGTTATCATTATTTGGGAAGCCTCCAAGTGGAATGATGGGACCAGGACAAGATGCCACTTTCGCAACCTTCTGCAAGGGAGGCTAATGAATCCTGTTTTGTACCTTACAAACTGCGGGTCAGATCAGAGATGTAGATATGTATGCCCAAGAAGCAATGCACCAGAACCTGTGGCACTTCTATATCACCACCACCATGTCACTGACCAGGCTCTCCATAACATCTTGTATCTTGTAGCTGTACCATTGGTGTGGATCCAACGCTTGGCCAAACATGAGGACAATTGAATGCATCATCATTGCATCATGGAACAAGCTGTAAACCTCATCGTACTTGGTAATTGTCCTCCGCGTAGATAGAAACAAGAGCATTATCGCCAGCACCAGCGGCAAGGAGTGATTTGTATCGGTGGAAAGAAAGGCAGTTTACGCTGCCTATTCGTTGACCCATAAAAGATGGCTGGTAGCGAATTATTGTCAATTGTTCTCCTTCAAGACTAAACACTTTGATCATCTGCTTGGCTGAGCCGCTTGCAATAACTGGGGCATGCCGATGAACAGCTAATGCCGTTAGTGAACCCCTATGTGCTTCAATAGTGAGGTAGGGTTCAGATGCCCTTCTAACATCAAGGAACTGAATGTCTCCAGCTTGAGATGCACTTACAATCTGTAATTGCATAAATAACAAAAAGGGAGCTCTGTAAAGCTCAAATAATCCCATATAGTTCAAAACAATTGGCTGCTCTAACAATTAAAACCACAAGGCATACAGAAGATGTGCACAAAGTGGAGGGAGGATTTACCTTGTATGGATCAATCCCAGGCTGAAATCCTATACCAACAACCTTTTCTGATCTTGGGGCATGTGGTCTTGCTGTATATACTAGCCTACAGCAATGGGAAAAATTGAACTTAGGAAGTAGCATAAATGTGTGTGTGCGAATAAGCATGCATATGTGTGTTGGGGGCGGAGGATGAACATGAAGTGAATTCTCTGCAATGGAACATGTGGTTGATATCTCATCAAACATCTACTTACCTATCAGGTGTGCGCACGTCAAATATCCTGACAGATGCATCAAGAAAACCAGCAGCGAATTGAACACAGCGAACCTGAGATGCAGACTGAAGAAAGAAGCTAAAATCATTATCTTGAATTTTTTTACTACTCAAATAGCTCATATTGCACACAGTAACAAAGAACTCACAAGAGCTGAAATCCCGCTATCAGCAGTTGACTGGATGGTGTTGACAAGTTGTTCCTTGTCAAGATCCCATACGAGGATAGAGGACATGTCACCAGATGCATACTGTTTTACAACAAAAGGAGTAAGTTACATATTACAATAGCCTTGATTAATGAGACATTGCAATTTGCAAAACATCGGGAAAAGGCTTTAGAGTTTCACCAGATAACCCGACTGTTGCTGCCAATCAAATACAATACTGCGACCAGCACTTCGATAGCCTTGAACTGATGAGAAAGCAGTTACAAGTTTTTGTCCTCCCTTCTGAGTATAGTTTCTCCATATGCGGACATTTCCATCACCTACAATATGAAAAAAAGTACATATCAAAATGGTACAAAACAAATGAAAACAGAAAAAACATAAAGATAAGAGATATACTTGAGCCAACTAACAACAAGCTATCATCAAGCTCATTGATTAGCAAAAGTTTAGATAGGCCTCTGTCAGATAACTTGTGGTTCTCAAAAGTATTCACTGGCAGCGCATCGTCATAGTTCCATACTCTGAAATGAGACCAAACTTTAGCGCAACTGCAATAGTGTATCTGAAGCACAAAAAAAATCAATTTTAACAAGAGATTCCAGTATAATTTGTTTACCGTATTTGCTCATTTTCATCAGCAGCAACAACGATAGGAGAAAATGGCAACAACAATGATGCTTTTGTACCCAACTCAAACCTCGTATCCCAACTAGCAATTTGGCTGGTCATCTTGCAAGCTGCAACAAACAGAAAAAGGGGAAGCATAACATTAATCAGATATATAAATAGAGAACTCCAATAGCAAAAATGTAATGTAAAATAATTGTGCTTGGCCACATACAAGATCGTTGACATTTAGCAATGCAATCAATTGCAATTCGTTCTCGCTCTTCTCTTCTAGCATGTGCTTCCTCGTTATCATCAGAACCAGTTAGAAGTGGCCTAGAAAAGTGACCACAACTCCATCTGTAAATTGTTGATTGGGGAAGTATATCAAGCCCCATGTTGCTGGGGGCTGCACGGGAGCTTAAAAGCGGATCAGCTAAGCCATCAGGTGAGTTCAAAACATGTGGTCTGAACTCCATCGAGCACACTCGGCGCAATCCTGTGAGGTAGTCATGCTGAGGGGGACTAACAGGAGGAGTCCTAAAGGCCATCGAGAAGTTTCCTACAAAATATTGAAAGAGCTGAATTCAATAATCATTTACACCCCATACAATAATGTAGTGCATGCAAAAGGGCAGGCATCTTCGAAGCACTTAGCAAGGATGAAATTATTAACCTACCAGAGTTCATATCAAACCAGGAAGAGGAGCGTGCCATTCCAAAATTTGATGAAGGGGGCACAGATGTCTCTCCTGGGTGTGAACCTCCATTGCTAAGTCTACTGTTTCTCATGACTACTTGCTCAACACCTATGAGGGACAATGCCCTTCGCCCAATACTTGCAATTCTTGGGTAAGGATCTTTAGCAACATTGCACATAGTTGCTATAAATTGGGAATAGATCCCATTATCAATAGGCCTCGATCTTGAGTAGTTGAGACCACCATTACTTGCATTCTCTCTCAGTAATATGCCTGAATCAGAGTGTTGGGAAGAATCATCTGACTGTGGAGAACCATGCATGATGCTATTTGTTGCAATTGGGCTGCTCGTAGAGATTCTTCCATCACGACCAGTGGCACTGTTATCACAGCCGACTCTTAAAACGGGACCAATATGTGAGGCAAGGCCACTGCTACCTTGTATTAAGCTGCTGGGACTGTAAACATTGCTCGAATTAATATTAGCCAACGATGGTAATGACTTCAGCAGTGAATTGGTTTGAGGTTTCCAGTACTCAGCAGCAACAGATTTGATATGTTTATTGTGCCCCATTGCAAAGCGGGTAAGCGCTGCAAGACATCAGATCAACTCAAAAATATTGCCACAAAATCAAGAGGAATCTATAGGCTTGACACATTACTAAATGAGTGTAAGTGCAACGTATTAGGCAAATTCACATACCTACGGCAACCTCAGATCTAACAAGAGGGCTACCATCTGAAGAGATCTGCAGAAGGCTTCGGACAACATTTATTTCAGCTCTCACCTTTTCATCATCATCAGAATCATCGTCAGCTCCATTCAGTGATGGAGATCCAATATCCACAAGATTTCCAAGTGCAAAAACAGCAGAAGCTCTGACCTGGTAAGATCAAATATTTAACACTTACGTTGTGAAGCAGGTATAAGGAAGAATTAACACAAAATGACAGCAGACATACTTCAGGTTGAGGCTCTGACAATAAGCATATAACAATTTCTGGTGCGTTTGATTGCAGACCAAGTAACTGAGCCTCAGGGAAATCTTCCCAAAGTTTGCCAAGGCATAAACAAAGCCATTGCAAGAGCAAAGGCTCTGTCTGTGCATCATTCGGATTTTCAGGTTGCAGATGTCTCAGGCAGACATCTATAAGCCCTGCATTAGCACAAGCCTCTTGACCAGTCCTATGCCCATCCACAATAACAGCTAGAACAAAAGCAGCCATTGCGCGCTGCTCTGGGTAAGCATCCAAACTGTCAAGAAACCTGATAAAGTATGCATGCCCTCCATCTTTCACCAAGTCAACCTGGCATGACTGTCATTTGAAAAACAGAGCAACTAAGTAAATACCTGAATCTTGAGAAATAAAATGAACTGTCAGAGATTTCAAGATAGAGTGTCACCTTATCAAGAGAGAGAATTTTTGTCCATATGAACACAAGAATTTGGCGCAACTCCATTGCACTTGTTTGAAGCAGCTTCAGTACATAAGGGAAGATGCCAACAGATAAAGCCTAAAAAAGTTCCAGAATTTGAAATACGAGTAAGATAATATACGACAACACTTCTACAGTTCTACCCCAAAAAAGGCACGTGGAACAGTCAACTCCATACCAAATCAACTGCCCAAGGTCCCATGTCAAGAAATCTTCCAAGCAGAACAAGTGCTCTAAATCTGTGTGACTGACTAAGCAAAACCTACACATACCAGAAGTGTATTAGAGCAAAGTAAAACAATTGATAATTAAAGGGAACACATGTAGCAAATTTCCAGCAGAAATACTGAAAGCAGCTAAGAGATGGGCAACCATGTATTTACAAAGTTCACGAATAAGTAACAAGAGCATTTTGCAAGATGGCCTGTAGGATTACGCAGTGATATAAATAGAACCAAGAAGTGTGTCACAAAAAAGCGTCATAGATGTCCACCCAATTCTTTTTGCCATCATTTGGAGAGTCAGTTACCAACTTACCACTCATATAACAAAAAGAAAAAAAAACACTAGCATCTTGAATAGTTGGATGGAAAAAATGTCTTGCCTGAAGAACAATAGGTAGCTGTTCTGGGGGTTTCTTGTCTTCAGAGCCATGATCAAGCCAAACTTCAAATGCTGTCAATTGCTCCGTGAAAAATGGACTCGGCTGGTTTAAGTAAGGAAATAAACAAAGTGATGGTACTGAAGTGATAATTCTCAAACAGCATAACAATGCCAACAAAATGTTGATGCCCGAAGTATTAGATCATTCAAAAAAGCAAAGACGGGTAATAGCACCTGAAACTCTGCATTAGGATCAGCAATTAATTGAGGAAGCTTAGAAAGGCAGATCTCTGCAGCCATGTCCCATGCATCCCTAAAATTAAAATTCAGGAAGTTAAAGAAAATGCAGAAGAGGTTGCTAAAATATAAAAAGAATGGCTAGTGTCATCAATTACCACATATGGTGCTGATGAGTCGGTGGCAACAAAGGGTATGAACTTGGGGAACAATTTGCGGACCGCATGATCCTCTCGGCAAGTAAGAAGTTGCGAAAGAGACTAGCAACCAAAAGATCCTGCCTGAAAAGTCTTTGGAATAGATCTGCATAGTCAAAGTTGAATCATAACAGATTAAAAAAAATTGAATGAGAATAGCAATTGATCACTGGCATTAATTGTAACTAAAATAACTATCAGTACCATGAGGAAGAACATTCCATGCAATAGTGTCTGTGATAGCAGTGAAAATCCAGTTCAACTCCCCTAGAAGAGTTTTACGGTCATTTTGCCTTCCAGGAATTTGGTCAATAAGATTGTGTTCCATGGAATCACGGAGTAACGATCGGTTACAAAACCTGAATAGTTTATATACACGAATATAGACCATTATTGATGCAGATACAGCGTGAGAAACTCTATGTCTACAACAACCAAACATGAGAAGGGAACGAACCAGTGCAGCGCCATTTTGATGGGTGTGGTGAGGCAAGCTGTGAACACATCAGCAGGAAATTCTGCACTCTGTGGAAGAGTTTGATGTGCCTCACAGGCCGCAAGGAGAATGCAATCCTTTGATGAAGATGCAGAAGAGCTAGAACTCCAGTCTAGGCGCTAAAGTGAACATGAGTAGTCATAGTGCATATTAAATAATCCAACAATAGAAACAGATAAGAAATTATCATTATCACTTTCAACTTGCAGTATCTGGCGTAAACATAAAACTTAGAAGGAACTATACCATACCTCCAGAAAAGCTTTCACGATCATTCCAGCTGCTGAGCAGTCAAAAACATATATAGAAGGTGTTTTCAGCCATGAATCAAGATCAGTAATGGGAAGCGGAATATATTGTGTGTAACTCTGCACCAAAAAGCAAAAAAGGGCACTTCATCAAAAACACACATGGATAAACAATGCAGCAGCTTATGCAGTGTCTTTGCAACATTCACCTTGTTAAATACCCAAATCTCCCCATTAGCTGTAGGCTTTGGTACACCATGACCATTGTAATGGAAAAGGACTCTCTCTGTTCTAGCAAATTTACGGCAAGTATTACATAGTTTCTTAACCTCCTCTAGTGTCGGATCCAGCTGAAGCTTGTAACGAGCCTGCAAGCATCATTCGGGCATGTCGTAAGTAATGTCATCATAATAAAGTCTATAAACAGCAAAATAAGTGCCTCACCTTTGGCTGCCAGCGCTCATATTGTGTGTGTAATGTTTTCCCAATAGTTTCAAGGGCTTTTGGAGGTGCCATAGAAAATGGATCTGAAGATAAATCAATGAAAGAGCTATGAGCAAAACTCAAAGCAACTGTACAAATGCATTAGGAGTACAAAGATGAATCACCATGCTTATTTTAGATAAGCTTTCTCACTCTGGAACAATCAAAAAATAATAAATTTTATTGATCAAGTCCCTGTCCTCCACAACTTAAAGGTACAGCATCTTATAACGCAGACCCAAAAATTTTAATCCTCTACAACCAATCCTCAAGCTTTCACAGATCAAAGTTTTTATATGCACATAATCAACTACAGAACACAAAAAAAAAATACTCATTTGGTTCTAACCAAACAGAAAATTAACGGTAATTTTACAGAATAGCATGTGTTAGAACAGTCTTTGCTGCAATAACCTCTGATTACAAAATAATCACCCTGGTTTGGCATTTAGAGCAGTCAACAAAAGATATAGCTTAAATGAGTTATAACTAACATTGTATGTGGAGAGAAGAAATACAACAATACTGGAGTTGCATCCCATAAACATGAAATAAAACTGTCAACTGCAGGCAGACGTAAATTTTCCAGCTGACTAAAATTCAAGCATATACATATGGCCAAATGTTTACCTATCCAGCACTCCTTTCTTGCACAAGGGGAGATTTTGATCACATCTGGTGGATCAACACTAATGTTTAAACATAACACAAGTGCCACACATCCAGTTTTCATCTGCACTACCAAAACATTGTTAGTAAATAGCATAAAAGCAATAACATCCAACAGTGCACCAAAAAAATAGAATAGAAATACAATTAGAACTATAGAGTATCCGAAAGAAGCATCCAGAAGAAAAGAAAAAGTATTGGGATAGATTTCTGACCAATGTAGACAGTCATTTGAAAAGCAAATTTATTTGCTGATCAGCTACTTCTAGAGAAAACTGACCACAACCATGGAACAATTAATTGGTACATAGGCTCTCCATCATGTCATAGTAATTTAGAATATTTTCTTCTTTTTATGAAGCACATGCCACAAACTGGGTTACTAAAGTTCAACACAACGCTCCACCCTAGATAAATAAAAATAAGATGCAGATCCCATTAGGGACATAAGTCGTATGAAGAGGAAAGAAATAGTTTATTCATCATGAGTGTTGTTTTGTTGGAACCAAGCATATCCACAATGTCCAAAAGGATATAGGGGGAACCAAACATCTGCATAGTACAAGTGATTTGTTTTGCCCGAAAGCAATTACAACTCATAAAACTATCCCAGATGGGGTCTCAAGGTTCCTAATTGTCATTTGTTTCCAGTATGCACTACTTCCCATCCATCATCATAATTCCATTGCAGATTACAGCCCTTAAACTACCGCATGCTTCACATGCTAGAGAAACATGTGGTGGAAATCAGTTATGCCTCTAATGATGCCATTACCTTGGATAACCAACTAACATTATGACTATACTACCACAATGCTGGTTTTGTCCATTGCCCCCACTCACCATTTTCACATATCAACTGCCCCGCCGAACTCGTCTGAAACTAAGTTCCTCTTTCTATTAACTTCCCCACCAAACTTGGCTGAAACTAAGTTTCTCTTTCTAGCAACATGGTGCCAAACTCCCAATCAGCAATTAACAAATACTGTCACCTGGACAAATCCGCCCTACTTGATTAAAGATTCAAGGACCAGCCCAAAACTGTTAACTTTAAGGCTAACAACAGGCTGGCTCTGATAAGAAACATGAGATGGACTTATTATCGGAAAGATGCATATAGGCGAGTCGGGGATTGCCGTGCTGCTTTTAAGCATGCAGCAAAATGGTGCAACAACATAGCAACACCACTATTATGTCCCATTTGTATCAATTAACATGATGATAAATTCGATAAAATGACGTATTTGATAAATTCAATAAAATGACGTATTTTTGAGCCCTGCACCTCAGCCCCTCGTTGATAAAGTTGATTGTCATGCTTACATAGCACTACTAGATAAGGTAACATCAACCATTGCATGACTTGAGAATCCCAATTACAACTGAAAGTGTCATCATAATCAATCAAATAATAATAAAAATAATATGTGGAACAAAATGGGTAAAAGATATTAAATTTGCTAGTACGCCACCCTCTTAACCCAATCAACAGCTCAATCCATTAAACGCATTGCTAATTAGTACCCTATGAATCCTCCTCCGAAACAGGAACCAGCAAGAGTTGAAGAGCAGCAGCAGGCGGAATAGCATCCATTACCCGGTCTTTGGGCCGCCATTTGGAGACGAGCCCGCTGGTGGACGGCCCGGCCGCCGCCGCCGCGGCCTCGTCGAACCCCTCATGGCGCTGCTCGCACAGCACGACCACCTGGGGCAGCAAGGCGACCGGCGCCGGCGGCTCCTCGTCGGCCACGTCCCTCCTAGGCTCTGGTCCATTCTCCACGGGGAGCTGCTCATCGACGACGTGGTTGTTATGGTGATTGGGCAGGCCCCCGGAGGGCGCGGCGGAGGAAGAGGAGTGGACGAGCCTGGACGCCATAAGATCTCCCAATGCCATCTACGCTTGCTCTCCCCTCGCGGCTGTCATCCCGTACCCATCAGGTGGTGAGGTGGGGAGCTTCCACTTCCTTTTTCCTCCACCCGCAAAATCGAATCTTTGAAGAATCCGAATCCGGAGGAAGGAGGGAGCCCCGCCGGGCGGCGGTGAGGATGACGACTGACAGGACGGGAGTGGGGGGGGGTTTAGGGTTAGGGTTTGGAGAGGTTGGGGACGGGAAGCGGCGGGGAGGAGGAGGTCAGGTGGGGAGGAGGAGGAAGAAAGGGAAACAATTTACTAAAAAAATCGGAAATTGGATTCTCTCCTCTCGCTTGCTTGCTTGCTGGCTTCTTCTTCTTTTCTTCTTCTCTTCTCCGGCCGTGTGAGATGCGCAGGCTCGTGGCCGTGCGCTTCTTCTTGTTCTTGCCCCCTGCTCTGTTTTTTTTCCTTTTATTTTATTTTCTTCATCTGTTTTTTAGTTCAGTGGTCATGCTTAAGCTCAAGCACAAATGGAAGTTTGCAACTAAAAAGGGTTTGTTACATGGATCCTCAAGTCCTAAAGTTTGCTCCTTTACACTGGAGGTTTGTGGTAGTGGTATGCATAGCTGAATTGGACTGCATTCACATGAAATTATTTTGTTGGATCTGCATCTAGTAAAAGTACATTAGATAAAGTGAATTAGTAGCAATTGTGTTTGATATATTTATTTAAAACATCTTTTAGCCCCGTGTATAAAAAAGATTTAATTTTTTTATAAATCACGGAACGTCTGTTAGAACATTAAAATTCTATCCCCTACAATTTAAAAAAATCCACCAAAACCTACAGCTGCAAGATGTAAAAATTAGAATGCATTTTATCAGAAGAGAAACGTGCCTTCAAATATTTTTTAGAAAAGAATTATGAACGTGTTGAAGATCTTGAGGTTGAAAATACGTATTCGGTGCCATTGTACTATAAAATACATATTAAATGTATAAAATACATATCAAATGTATCAGGATAAGGACATAAGCAATAACTCATACAGCTATAGTTTATGTGATCTTTTCACGTCGTACCTAGATCATATACACTAGGTGATATATACTCAACTTACCCAATTGGTTGTTTGTAATATAATTAACAGTTTAGTTCTATATATAGGATACGGAATTGTATGTATATATGTATTAACTATTAAGCTAGCTATTAGATTGTCAGTTATTCATATGTCATCTTTCTCTTACAACCATGTCATAAAAATTCCTACGTGATATTATCTTCCAGACAGTGACGTCACATTATCGTTCATGCTTAAGATAGCAAAAGCGATGACCATTGAAACAGGGAATAGCACTAGATAGAGAAATATTTTGAAAGAGTACACGGTGCCTAGTGCTTACACATCCATATGAATGATGTCCATGCAATAGGAACATCTTATAGAAAAATATTACATATAACTATAAAGAGTATGTTTTGAAATTCTACTTCTCCTATAATAATAATAATAATAATAATAATAATAATAATAATAATAATAATAATAATACCGCAATAAAGTCTCTTTACTTTCAACATTTTTTTGCTACATATTTGTAAACTTTTGAATGTGCCATGAGAAATGCTTTAACACAATTCGTAAATGAGACATACACTTTGATTCTGTTAATTCCTTTTCCATTCGTTCGATCGCATGGTGAGCTCTAGGATAAATGCCATTCTCGTATCCACGATTTAATTTAATCAACCATATCAGCAATTAAGCTTGGAAAAAATACATTTTACATCTACGCCACTTGCAAAGAACGATTTTCCAATAAACGGGCAACGGTGAGTTCTATCATATCCATGCTTCTACCTATAATAAATTAGGGGGGGGGAAGAAATGGAGAAACAAAAACACGACAAAAAGAAAAGCTGATTTGAGCATGGTTGTCACTGAACTGCATGCACCGAGCTAATGCTTCTCTGATTAGCAACTTGGCACTAGTGCAACCATTTTGTTGCTTCCTCATGCATATAATAGTGCAAGTTGTATGTGTATATGTTGACCTGTGAACAACTCACACTACTAAAAAAGGGTCATTGGTGTCGTCCCAAAAGGTGCCGGTCAAACCAAATCCGGCACCTATAATGTATATAGGTGGCGGCAAAAGAATAGGTGGCGGTTCGTGTTAAGAACCGCCACTATATAGTCAAATAGTGCTTGGGTGAATAGTAAAACCGGCACCTATAGTATAGGTGGCGGTTTTCTTGTTCACCCGACACCTATTTGAGACTATAGGTGGCGGTTTTACTGTTCACCCGCACCTATTCTTCACGAATAGGTGGCGGTTCTTATTACGAACCGCCACCAATAGTATAGGTGGCGGTTTTATTGTTCACTGCAGCCTATTTGAGACTATAGGTGGCGGTTTTACTGTTCACCGCACCTATTCTCAAAAACACTATTCCCTTGATTAGTACCATACCGCTCGCCGAACCGAGCAACACCGGCTTAAATAGGTTCGTGCCTCGCTTGCTCATCGTGTAGAACCGCTCGCCGAACCGCTCGCTCGTGCCTGTAGCTCTATCTCGCGGGCCCACGCTCACGTGGAAAAATATGGTGGGTCCGGTAAATATGGTGGGTCCGCTAAAGGAGTGGGCCCATAAAAAAGATTGGGAGCACCTCATTGTATAGGTGTCCGATAAATAGGTGTCGGTTCTACACGAACCGACACTTATTTGCTCGAATAGGTGCCGGTCGAAGAACCGACACCAATGACCAAAGTCATTGGTGCCGACCAATAGGTGCCGGTTAGGAAAACCGCACCTAAGGGGTTCCCAACCGGCACCTATGAGGCATTATGTATTAGTGTCAATCTGTTCTTTTGATGGATAAAAATATATTATGTACGGTTGCATGATCTAGCAACACAATCCATTAACATTTTTTTATTGTTAGTTATATCAAGAAGATGAGAGCTCTCTGGTTAGGCCACGTCTCCTCCTTAGCATTGGCAGGGCCAACAACCGCATGCCTGAAATAGATTATTCAACAAAGTTTACTTAGGAAATTGCAGAGATAGAAAGAACAAAGAGATTTTACACTCACTCTCATCTGGAGAGCTGCAGAAACAAGAATGGTATATAGTATCACTAAACAATGATTAATAACATATACTCAGTTGTTGTTTCAGGCTGATCACACTAAAATATGGTGTCAAAGTGCAGAGATTGCAATGGATGGTTTGCATTTCAGAAGAGTGAGCTGTCATCTGGTAGCAAAGGAAACATGGCAGATCCTAGTTGGTTCACTCATCACACACCTTTATGGCTGCAGCTGCAGGTACCCACATTTGCTGTGCTCCAACGTCACCTGGGATTGGAACCTACCACTCCATATGCTGTATTGTCATAGGTATAAACAGTGTGCTACTACATATACAGCCATCAACATAGGAGTCTTTCTGCATGAAATGAAATGATTCCTGGGAGCCAAAAACTCTACTACACTTTGCTGCTTGTATTTGGGATTCGGCCATTGCCAAATTACCAAGTGCCAACCAATGTCAGGTTAACACCCACTCATTCGCCTTTACTCGACTATATCTATGAATCATAATCATCATCATCATCCAGCCGAATGAGATGATTGTCAATCTGTCAGCCACTGTCAATTGTTCTATGTAGAGCTTGGCGCCACTCTTACCAACAAACAGAGCTTTCCGGGACAGATTGTTTGCCGCAGATTTTTAGCAAGGCTGTCTTCTTAATAGCATTTTTAGTAGACTTCAGAAAATTTTGGAACACATTGGTATGCTGTGCAGATTGGGCAAGAGAACAAGCCCTAACAGCACATCACCCTCAGGTACAGCACTTGAGCCAAGAAACAAATGCCTCGGTTTGTCTTTCTTGTTTGTAAATTAATTAATGCATGTGGAAACTATCCAAGAGAAAGTAGTATTAGGATTTCAATAGAGGATATTTCAGTTCAGATACCTGTACTTTACTATGTATGCATTTTGGATTCCAGTCACCTGGGTTGAATTTTCAGTTCTCCTGCCAAATTTGCAGTTTCAGAATATGATTATTCAGTAAAACCAAGCTCAGTTAAACCGTCCTAACCTGCTGTGCTTATTCATCAATATAATGGTTGGTGGATGTGAACTTTTGTTTGGAGCACGATGTCAGAGTAGTCAGGACGAGGGTGTGGGGTGCACTGGCACAGATCAACAATTACAGAAGCAAAGAGCAAGCTAGCTGTTTACAGGTAGTCTGATTCAGAACAGGATTATGGGTGGTGTGGTCATAGGACCTGTACCTTTTGGCGCATGTGCTGCTGCTCTTCTCTCTTCTTCTCTTCTTTCTTTCTTGCTCCTCAACCGTGTTCATCTGTGTGTCACACTGTCAGCATAAACTCTGCAACAAACTGGGGCCTTTCTTTTGTGAGAGTACAGTGATGAGACTTGTCATCCACCAGAAAATAAATAAGGTAGTATATTAGTATTTCTTCTAAGAAAAAGAAAATTGCACACATGACTAACCAAAAATATTTTTTTGCTTTTCCTGTGACTGTATAAACTGGTAAATAGACAAACCGAAGTAGCCATGTGATGAAATTGAGAAAATGCCCCAGAGGTCAGAAACAACCTTTTAAATGAGATGTAATATAGCATTTCCTCCACCAAACTTTAATTTCACATGCCACTTCATAGCATAAAGGAAGCAATTGCACATGAACATGACCAATTTCTGCCTTTCTTGTAATGTGCACCTGCATTATGCACCTTGTAGTTGCATGCTTGGCATGATATAACCTAAGGTAGCATGAACGGTATGTACAGTAGAACAAACATATATTTTTATTACCATGAATAGTTGAATTTGAGTGAATTACCCAATAAAGTTTTTTTTTGCTCCGGTGCTGCAACCAGATGGGCCATGGTTCTGCCCTTATTTCTCAACCTCCTTTGCCATACCACCCATCACCCATTGTTAACAGACACCATTTTTTTGATACGCAAAAGGATTGCACATCAGTATATTAAAAGAAAGCAAAGTTTAGCTACACAACGCAAAACGGCCAGAAGGCCATTGCCAGGGGACAATAGAAAAAACGGGTAAGGAAAAAAAGCTACTAAGAGAGAACACTCATATAGAGAGGGAGGGTGGAGGCAGAGAAAACCCTACTATGCTCCCAACAAACCCCCAAACGAAGCAGCACCCGTCGATGACCAGAGCTGGCCTTCCTGCAGGATGGACTCTAGAACCGCCGACACCGGCGAGAGCAAAGAATCAAAGACCCTAGAGTTCCACTCCTTCCATAGCTGCCAGGATATCAGGAGGACTAGAGAGTTGAAGCCCTTTTATGAAGATGCTTTGGCAAGCAGGCCCTCACCTAAAGAGAGCAACCACAAGAAGGAGCGAGGCCAAGCCACCCAGGGGGAGACAGGACATGGTGCTAGACCTGGCGAGCAAACACACAGTCAAAGAGGATGTGCTTCACCGTTTCAAGTTCTTGAGCACAAAAAAGACAAGCCAAGTGGCTATCGATGTCTCGCTTTTGCAGAAGATCAGCCATCTAGCAACGCTGCTGGAATGCAAGCCAGAGGAAAAGCTTGCATTTGGCAGGGTCTTTCGCCTGCCAAAGCAGATCGGCGCAAGCAAATGATTGTTGGCCTAAGAAGAAAGCCTGATATGCCGAGTGAGCCGAGTAGCGTTGGTTGCTTGTCCAACACCAGACAAAACGGTCCTCTATGCCTAGAGAGAGCTGGAAGGAACGCATCGCATCCTAGACCAACAGGAAATAGGAGACGACGGGGACCGAGAGAGCACCACGAATGTCCCTCACCCAAGAGTTGTCAGCGAGGACAGAGATGAACGCGTGTGTTGCCCGGAGATGAGGGGGCACAACAAGGAGGAGGTCCAGCACCAAGGAGGCCATTGGACGACCCTCAATCCACTGGTCTGACCAGAAGAGAGCCGACACGTTGTCACCTGGCACAAGAAAGGTGGATGCCGCAAACATGTCGGTGACACTCCGCTCGTGGGGGGGCTTAAGGTCAGCCAATAGGGGTGGCCAGAGCGCTAAAGCAAGAGCTAGTGCAGACGTAGAGCAAAGCCAGCCATCCTCAAGTCCGTAATACCTAGACCTCCAACGGCCCTTGGCCGGCAGACATTTGTCCTAGACACAAGGCACCGTCCTCCCTGAACCAAGCCCGTACCCGACCACAGGACGGCACAACGTTTCTTATTGATGGTGTTGACAACCCAGCCCGGCAGACCGATCGCCATGGACACATGGACCGGAATAGAAGAGAGCTAGAGTGACCAACCAAAGTGGTGAGTCGGCCCTTCCAAGAAGCATGCGGTGGGAGACCTCGTCCACCAGAGGTTGCAGGGCCGCTTTCGGTAGCTTGCAAACCGATAGCAGGATGCCGAGGTAGGTGCAAGGAAACTCGGAGATAGAGTAGGGGAAGGAGCTTTGCATCACCTCCAAGTCCTCGGCCAAACAACGGATCAGAGTAATCGAGCATTTGGCAAAGTTGGTGCATAGCCTGAAGGCCAAACCAAAGACGAAGTGGATGCCTTGGATAAACTCCATATCCTGCCAGATGAGGGAGAGAAAGAGGACCAGGTCGTCGGCGTAGAAGGAAGCACGATGCCGCAAGACACGATCGTTGAGAGGGAGAAAACCGCCCAAGTCGAAGGCCTTGCAGATCATCGCATTGAGCACATCGATGACAAAAAGGAGGAAGAGCATGGGAGATAAGGGATCGCCCTGCCGGAGCCCCCTCCAGCGGAGGAACAGGGGATCCGGCACCCTATTGACCAACACTCTGGAAGAGTAGCAACGGAGAATCAGGGAGATCCAATCACGCCGATGGCGGCTAAACCCAAGGTGGCCAAGAACTTCGAGCAGGAATGGCCAACTGACCGAGTCAAAAGCTTTCACAATGTCTACTTTGAGGAGCAGACGAGGCATGTGCCTGGCATGGAGTGCATTGGCCACAAGCTGAACATAGCGAAAGTTATCGTGGAGAGAACGACCTTTTGATGAAAGCGCTCTAGTTGACCGCCACTAGCTCGTCAAGATGAGGAGAGAGACGACACCAGGAGCTTACAGAACAGCTTACCATAACTGTAGATGAAGCTTATTGGGTGAAAATCCTTGACCTCCACGGCCTCATCCTTCTTCGGCAAGAGGGATATGAGGGCATCATTGAGGGAGGCGAAGCCCTGGCCGTTCACCAGAAAGAGGGCGTGGAGGGCAACTAGGATTTCCTTCTTGATCACCGGCCAGCAAGATTTGTAGAAACGACCTATGAAGCCATCAAGACCGGGTGCCTTATCTGACCGTAGCGTCTTGATCACTGTCCAAACCTCGTCCTCATAGAAGGTGTTGTCCAGGCCAGCTAGGTCTGCCTGACAGAGACCAAGAGAGTGGAAGTCAAGGCATAAATCCCGCTGGACACTCATCCCATGACGCCGCTAAAGTGAGCGAAGGCAAGCTCCTATGGCTCATCATGCTCGATGGCCAGCTTGTCGCCATTGCAAAGACACATGATGCAATTCTTCCGTCGTCGGGCCCTAGCATATAGATGGAAGAACTTGGTGTTGGCGTCCCCCTCCTTAAACCATACAAGGCATAAACGCTAGTGCATAATGGTACGCTCAAGAGAAGCCAGCCCGAGACACTTCAGCTTGAGGTCGCGCCGCAACCATGACTCCAAGGGAGAGAGGGGATGAGACTCATGAATGATCTCGAGCCGAAAGATGTGCTCCTTCGCCATCAATAATTGAAGGCGGACACCGCCAACATGTCGATCACTCTAGCTCTGCAAGCGCTTAGCCGTGTTAGAAAAACACTAGCCAGTGCAGCCAGCGGAGGAAGGTGGTTCGGCGGCTGCCATGCGTCCTGCACGACCTGGAGGAAGCCGTTGAACTTAGGCCAGATCACCTTAAAACTGGAAGTGATGGCTTTCGGCAAGGAAACACAAGAGTGGAGGAGGAGAGCGCAATGATTGGAGGCAACAGAGGAGGCCGCTTGGATAAGACAAGACGGGAAAAGCTCCTCCCAATCCGCGGAAAAGAAGACATGATCGAGCTTGACAAGCATGGGGGAGTCACGGTCGTTGCTCCAAGTGAAGCAACAACCATGGAGTAGCAATTCCCGAAGGTCCAACTCTTCAATCAGCCGACGGGAGTGGCCCATCATGTGACAATTAAAGTTCAAGTTGTTTTGTCCCGGGCCTCAAGAATTAAGTTGAAATTCATCCACGACAGCCCACGGCCCAGTGCGAGAAGAGCGCAACGACTAGATCTCATCAAGAAACTGAAGTTTCTCCACCTCCTCCTGCGGACCGTAAACTATGGAGAGCCATCAGGAGATACCATCAGAGTGGTGTCAAACCAACACTGTTAGAGAGAAGTCAGCGCGGTGAATAGCCGAGACAGACCAGACAATGGACCACCAAGTAAGCAACACACCCCACTCCGACCAAGCGCAGGCAAAAATGAATAGTCAAAGTCCAGGTCAAACATCTTAAGAATAACTCCAGAATGGAAACTTCCCCATGGGGCCTAGCAGGAGTTGTTTTGATTTTCGAACACTATTGGACCATTCCTTGTAGAAATAATTACAGTTCAATGCATAGATTTTTGAATACTTTTTTTTGAATAACAGTTCAATGGATAAATGAATACCTTGCATTCCATCAAGTGGACAAAATTTGCAGAGTAAAATAGCAAGGTCTACAAATTCAATTTACTAGTGGATATGTCAAAAGTTAATCAGAGGAGGAGGTATTAAATTGCTCAGCTGGCAGTAATCAGTTAGGACGGTGAAGCAGAACCAAACCATAGTGTATAGCACTCTGAAGCTCTAAACACCATAATAGAAGAAAATAATGCGCTTTCATGAGTTTAGCTAATTGTTGTGAAGAATCTGCAACAGACTAGGATATATAGTTCTATACATTGCAGTCATGCCTTATACTTTACAACCATGATCAAATTGAGACCTGATTGGGAGGGGAATACCATGAGACGTGAGAGACGACTAAACCATAAAGTTTCATTATGCTAAATAATAATACAGAAGACAAAAAAACAAACGCTTCCAATGTTGCCCTTTTCACCTTTCAGATTCAGTTGATATATAAAGCTTTTGTAAACTATACAAAAAGTGGCCTAGAAGCAATTTCAGCATAAGTTTGGACACAACTACACAACCAATGGTGGACCAAGGGCCCGGCCACCCTGGGCCGCTGCCTAGGCTCCCCGGCCTGCAGCAGATAGAGGCCCATTAAAAAAATCAGCTGGGCGCTGAGGCAGGCCGCTTCGCTGCATCGACTCTTGACTGTTCGGCTTCCTTCCACTCAACGCCTGACGCCCGAGTTGATTGCGCCCTTGCACGAGCGCGATGCTTTAGCCGTCACCGTCGGCTTGCCGCTGCAGCAGTCTGCCTGGGCCACCAAACCTCCTTCCTCGCCATCCGTTCGTTCGCCGCACATGAAGAAGAGGAGACCCTCCAAACACATGGCACAACGACGTCGTCTCCCCGAGCTGCAACAGATTGGGAACAAAGAGAGAGGAGGCAGGCGACCCGGGAGCGTATCAGGTTTTCCAAGTCTTGTTCGGTTGTTCTTGTTCAATGTTCTTGTACTTAAGGTATGTCTATTAAACAATGATATTAGTATCAAATATCAACAACTTCATTTGTTTTAGCGATCAACGTGTTTGAGACTTTGAGTGATTTTTACTGTTAATTGTTATGCTTGCGGTTCGGGTTCGGTGGTTCGCCTAGGCTCCCATAAAATCCTGGGTCCGCCACTGCACACAACTCTGTACATCAGTGTACGATTACAAATATCTGTCAGAGCAACACTAATATTTTTATTCATCTTTCATGGCCATCTCATGCCTCCGTTTCTATGCAACCTCAATAAGAAGAGTCAGCAGGGCTTCACATACCTACGAAGTGTCTGCCTGATCCCTAGGTTCCTCTTTCAGTGAAGAATAAACCATCCATGCATGGTCCAACTTCCACTCTGGCCGGACCACCACTGATCCGTGAACTTCAGTATCCTTCCTTGTCACAAGACCATCACTCTTCTCACCATACCTTCCAAGAATCTGGCAGTTCTGTCCTCAGTTGGATGTAAGCTTTGATCCTGCTGAAGCCATCCAATATCATCGGCTGAGCCACGAACAGTTTTTCGAGCACGTTCTACAAGACTGACAGAAAGATATCAAGAAGGATATCAAAGACTAGTCCTCCCAACATGGAACATCTTATAAAAAGAACACCTCATCCACGAAAGCTAAATTTCATGTTCCAATTTACTCTTAGTGGACGTCAAAATGACACAGGTTTTCATGCACAAGTACTTTTAGACGCACACCTATTGACTCGATTATTTGATACAATGCATAAAATAGAAGTGTGTGCACTAAAAAAAGAGTCAGTTCCAATAGATGGCAATTGCACAACAAGTGCACTTAACACTTCATATAGTTTGCGCTCTGGGAGGTAGTTCGAGGAGTACAACTAAACAACACGAAGCTGGACCAGATCCGGTGGAAGTTCACGAGCCACAGGGCTTACACAGCCTCCTCTGCATATGTGGCACAATGCTTCAGAGCGATGGATACATCCTTCAACTCACTGATCAGAACAGAGTCTGGACTTCAGACAAGCTGGAGGCAAGGGGCTGGTGTAATAACAGGCAATGCCCGCTGTGCAGACAGGCACTGAAGACGGCCTTGCATCTCTTAGCAGAGTGCATGTACACCAGGAAATTTTGGCAACTCCTGGCAACTTGGTTGGGATACACACAGCTCCAGCCATCACAGTGGGGCCATGGCAACTCGGTCCATCTTTGGTGGGAGAGCCTCGCAAACACCGCTGGTGTGCCAAAGAAAGCCCTAAAATCACTCATTCTATTCATGTGGGAGATTTGGAAAGAAATAAATAGGAGGATCTTCGAGTGGAAAGGAGCGACGACGGGATACCTTCTTCTTACAATCAAAAACGAGGCAAAGCTCTGGGGTCTTGCAGGAGCCAAATGGCGGTGTGCAATTTTGCCACCCACTGTATAGTCCTTAAAGTTTAACCTTTTTTCCTTTTTGCCAGTTTTCCTGCCCTAGGGCTATATTTATTTCCCCTATATTCAATGAAAAGGGCACCCTCGTGCCATTTTTCCGTTCAAAAAAACACTTCATATAGTGAAGCATGCATAGTTTATTCATGATAGAGTGATGATATGGTATTTGTAGCTTGAGTCACACCATCACCTATTTGTTTGATTAGAATTCACAGGACAAGACCAAAAGACAAATGCAAAAGCAGTTTGTACCCTTTGAAACAGTGAAGCCCCATTCTGGAAGACGCGCAAAGGCACCATCTGTTATGTGAGTCCTGAGATGAGCTTCTAGTATTATCTATTTCACCAGGAGATGAGTCTGCTGACTGTTCAGAATAAGCCTGAAAAGAGGATCCACCAGCAGTTGATGCAGAGCTTCGCTAGCTCTTGCTCTTCCTCAGGAATATCTGTGCAATCAATCAAGGAGGTGCAACAGAATACCAAATGTGTACTTTGTAATGAAATTGGCACAAGAGAGTCATTCAGCGAAGTTAAGGAGAAGGTAACCTGTGTAACCAGATACTAGGAGGCACTGGGTAAGATATGAAGCTGTCTGTGCCAGATAAGACACGGCTTGGTTTAAAGCTGGGACGAAGAGGAAGAGATGTGAATCTTCAGTCCTGTCGGCTGAATAACTAGCATCAACCTAGATATATCAATGGCATCATGCTATGGCTGCCTATGATAGCAACAAAAGGCTATATTGATCCAGGACAAACTTTTGGCAACTAAACGCATAGGGGTACTCCAACAAATAGTAACAGAGGAATAAGGAACAAAAGACAACCAGATACCGATGAAGCAGAAGTAGAAGGTTGCCCCTGGGTTGAAGGTAAATCCTCCATGGTTGGCTCTTTATCGTAGCAATTAATTGGAGATGGTGAATATGCAATTCATGAGATGTTCTCCCACATGTGAAGCAAGCAACGAGAATAGAAAATGCAATAGCTAGCGGGCAATCATCAGTTAGAAGGCTATGGAATTAAGCACAAGTTATGGATTGAGGGTATCAAAGAGGGTATGACTGGTGGGCAAGTCTAAGGCCCTGTTTGTTTGAGCTTTCTGGGTAGCTTTCCAGTTTCTGTTTTTCAGAAGCTGGAAAGCTAAAACAAACAACCAGCTTTTGGAGATGGCTTTCGAAAAACTAGAAAGCTAGTTTCGAAAAACTAGAAAGCTTTTGAAAAACTATAAAGCCAGTTTTTGATGAAATGAATGGAAAGCTGACTGAAATGAGCTTTTGCTGGCTTTTGGTGTGCTGAGAAGATAAAAATTTATTACAAAAGCTAATAGTAAAAGATCATTAGCCAGTAAGCTAGCTTTTCAGAAAGCTAGCTTTCCAAAAAAGCTAAAAAACAGAAGATGAAACAAACATAGCTTAAGGTATCCATCCGCCCATTTGATCTCTTGAGAAATAGGAGAGAGAGGGAAAAACATTCTTTGAATTCGACGATATTGTTTACTACCCAACCAATTAAGTAAGCAGCCTCCAAGTTAAGATAGTTGTAGATAGGTAGAAGTACTCATATCAAGTGGCCTTGGGATCTCGAATTCTCGATTCATGGAAGGAAGGAAGGTTGCGACTCGGATTGGGAACAACGGGAAGACCGGAAGAATTCTCAAATTACCACAGACATTAGATGAAATCGCAATGGTTCGGATTCTCAAATATACATGGGCAAGGCCAAGCCACTGCCTAGGCCCAATTCGCCCATTCCTATTAGATTCCCGGCTCTCCTCAAGATTGCTCGCCTCCATGGTGTGGTGTTTGGAGAGACAGAAATTAATCACCGCCGCACACGGAGCAAAATTTCATGAGAAACTATCTTCCTCAACATAATAGTCTGCTCACGTTACATCGATTTGTTTCCTACTTCGTCTCCCTCGCTGGAAACGACCTCTCCCTCCCATGAAACCTTCACCTGCTTACTCACCTTCAAGAAATCACACGAGTTTATATTCCTCTCCCAAAGGTATGTTTCCTCCTCTTCTTGAATCTTATATATGTTCATTCCATTTATTGTGTCGGTGATATGGGCCCGGGGGTATGTCAGGAGCATGACATCTGAGAAAAGAGAAGGCACCCTTGCCCGTCAAAAGAGCGTCAAAGTTATGCCCTGAAAGGCTTAGGCGAGTCTCGGCCACGGGCGGCCACGTGGCCGCCCCAGAAGGGGCTGGCCCGGAGGCTGCCCGGAGGCCACCGTATTCCCAAACGGTGGGGTCCGGGATCACCTGGACCCCCGGTCGGTAGGGTCCGGGATCACCCAGACCCCCCATCCTTCATCCCGCACCTCTCTGAGAGAGGAGCGAGTCCAACTACCAACCAACCCCTTTAATGCTCAAAAGGAAGGGAGCTGAGCGCCTATCTCGCCGCATTCAATGCGATGTGAGGCGCGGCTGTCAGTCGCTCCCATCATCACCCCTTTTTGCCTATCACGAGGCAAAGGGGGCTAAAAGTCTTTGACTAAGACCGCGGCGTGGCCGCGCACCCACTTCGCGCACGCCTCCCACATGCCCTGTCCAGTCGCATTTAATGCGTTGGGCGGCCGCGTGGGAGAGAGAGGGTGCGCGCGTGGGCGGGGCGGTGCCAGTTCCTACCCGTGGAATGGGCCGCTGACCGGTGGGTCCCGTCGGAGTAGGTAGGCAGGCCATCATCGCGTCAGCAGCATGGCCGCCACGACGACTGCCCCCTTTTTCGCTTTCCATGACGCAGCAAACAGGAAGGAGTAGGAATGGAATGGCTTTTTCGACAAGATAAGATAAAAACTACTCCCCACGTGGAGTAAAATAGAGAAAAGTTGGGACTACTGTGGTGTTTCCTTATACTATAAAAGGAGACCCAAGTCCATCATAGAACAGGTTCTGCTCTTTCGGCTGGCAGGTTGTTGTTGGTAGCTGTTAGATTGACCCACTCTAGGTCGTGGACTGATCAACAGATCAGCCCCCTGGGCAGCAGCTAGCTCTTGGCGATACCTCATTCACCAGTGAGTCCAAAGGAGAGAAACATTCCCCTTGTTCTTGGCAACTTGCCCCATATACTACATATAAACAGGAGTAGGGTATTACACCACACCGGTGGCCCGAACCTGTATAGCCCCCGTGTCTCTGCAATCTTAGCTTCTTCTTCCCGCCTCATCTGCATTATTTCATTCTTTCTGCGAGTTTAAACCAGGATACACCGCTCTCCGTGCCGAACCAAAAAAGGGGGTCCTCCGGATCCCTGCGTGTCGATCTACGAGATCGACAGCTGGCGCGCCAGGTAGGGGGAGCACACTGCGTTTTGATTTAAACTCCCGTATTCCTCCCATTTTCTGGCGGGAATCCTCTCTCGCCGACCCTGCCATGGTCCACGGCCGCGTCCTACGCTCCGCGTCAGGCTCACTCGCTACACGCGAGCGTGACCTGGCCAACGAGGCGGCGGAAGAGGTTGATGCGGGCAGGCACAGCCCCAACATTCGCCACCTCCGCTCGAGGGGGAAGGATCTTCATCTCCCTCACCACCGCTGATGGCGACGGCGGCAGCAGCGCCCGCGCCATCCCCTCTGCCCCCCACTGAAGCGGCGGTTGAGGGCGGAGGAGCCCATCACTACTGGAGAAAGTCACACTAGTCCCGGTTCGTAACCTTCAGTAGTCCCGGTTGTCAAACCGGGACTACGAATCTGGGACTAGAGGTGGACTATCTCTAGTCCCGGTTAAATAACCGGGACTAGAGATACATCTTTAGTCCCGGTTTAAGCCACGAACCGGGACTAAAGGTGGCGAGCCACGTGGCTCTCCGCAATCTTTAGTCCCGGTTGGTGGCTTAAACCGGGACTAAAGATTAAAATTTTTTGATTTGCCATTTCTACAGCGATCGCTATATATATATATTACACATAAATTATAATACACATAAATATATAATTTACACACATTTAAACGAACTTAAGAAAGGAAATATACATATATTACCAAAATATGTACAATATTCATACATGTTTCCTAGCTAGTTTATAAAAAAATGTCTCTAATCTACTTTCTTGTGGTTTAGCTACTAAAACTAATGAAGAACTCCCCCGCGGGATCAACGACCTGCTCGTTAATAAATCCCATCAAATCTTCCTGAGCGGCTTGTATGAAAGTCTCGTGGGGGAGGTCGTCTCTTACTCGCATAAGCTGTCATTAATTACAATAAATGAGAAATAAATATATGAAGTGAATAAGAAATCGAGACATAATGTATGAATTGGTGTTATACGTACATCTAGATCATCGACAGTTTTAACTTCGGTCACAAAGCGGTGAATGTAGTCGCAGACGTAATATCCACATAGGTTGGTGCCCTGCGACTGTTTTGCACACTAAAAGAGAAACGACGACATATTTAATATGCATATCATATTTTTGAACATAATAATGATTCAACTCAATTTAGGAGGAGGCATGTTACTCACTGGAAACTTCATCCGCACAGAGAGCTTATCTTTCCAATTTCCACGAACATTACCCCGGAATCGTTCTCATGCCCTACGTGCAGTTAAAAGTTAGCACGTAATTATCCGAGAACCGCATATATGCAATAGAAAGTAAGATGGCATTACCTGTTAAACCGTTCAAATATATGGGAGTACGTGGACTCTGGTTTATCCATTGAGTCAAAGACATGGATCTTTGACTGACCAATGTCAAGTACTAATAGAATCCAGTGGAATCTGTAAATTGGTTTAGATGACACATATGAAACTTTATGTATGCACGGTATTGAAATTGGTTCGGAAAAAAAGAAAAAACTTACGCAATATTATAGGGCAGAAGGATGAAGGACCGGAAGGGTTGCTTCACAAGCGCGTTGTATATGTTGTCCACTGTGTCATTAGGAAATTGATCAACCAATGGGCCGTTGATTTTCCGTGGATCCATGAATCCTTGCTTGGTGCATTCGTGCTTGTTGCGTATTGGATCGCCATTCTACAACGGTTAAAAAGAATTTTAGTCGCTAAATTCAAGGAGGTAAGAAACAAAATAACGGGCGATACTTACAAAACCCGCGCGGTTAGAAGTGAGACGTCAAGGGCATCACGTTGGTACAGTCGAATATATCTTCGAATCGGATATAAAGGTAGTCATCTTCATCGAAGAAGTAGTCGCTTGAATATTTGCATGTTATCATGTCTTCACTCTTGCTTGGATTGTTGCATGTACCACCGATGGAAGCGGTACATCCGAGTTGGAAGCCTTTTCACGAGATCCGGCTTGACGAGAGGCTTTCCAAGGTTGAACTTGTATTTAAGCGGAGCCTTCGCCGGTGCACGCCGTGTAATTGATCCATATTAATTCCACTTCTTGAATGAATTGTCTTAAATCGGGTCTAATATTTGGGATCGTCTTGAACTCCATAGGCTTTTGTGGCTGCATGCCAAGTGGGTACATCTTTGCCCGCTTTCTTCCCCGCTTGAGGCCGACCGCTTTGGTGCGGGTGGCGGCGTCTTTCAATTCTCGAGTCTTTCTTGGACGACCGCTTGATATTGAAGGCGCGCTCTTGGATGATGACCGTTTAGGAGTCGGTGCTCGTTGTGGCGACGGAGGAGGGTTGGAAGGCGGTGGAGTTGGAGACGGACGTTTAGGAGTCGGTGCTCGTGGAGGCGACGCAGGAGGCGGAGGAGGCGGAGGCGGCGAAGGAGGCGGAGGAGACGGCCCACGTGGAGGCGAGGGCGGTGGAACGGTAGGAGACGCTGTTCGTCCGGGAATTTTATGTAGATCTTCCTCCGAGAAATATTCCATGAGCCGTTTCTCCTAGCGTCGTCTCCCGTCTCCTCCGGGATATCCAGCTCCGATCTTCATAGCTGCGTTTCACCTGTTCAATTTCAACCTTCGAGTACGAAGGTGGAACGGGCCGGGAGTGGTAGGTGCCGTCTCGGGCTACTGGAATAGCCATGCTTGACGTGACCTGTTGACAATATTGCTTATTAGTTAATAATGAACGTTGATTGACAAGTTATTCAAGAAAATATACGTACAACATAAAAGTACGAACATACCTTTATTGTTATGTTTTTCACGGGATGTGCGATCACACGGGTCCGTGTGTGATGTCATCCACGGGCATGGCGGACCCGGTTGAGCTTGTGAGGCCAGCTCGCCTTCATTTCCGATGAAGACGCGCAGCTGCTGCTTGTTGGAGTTGTGCGGTTGTTGCTTGGATCCATTGTTGGCTAACCACCACTCTCGCTCCTCACCAACCTTACGGCCACCCTTTCATCGACAATCGATCGATCTCGCAGAGCTTCATTTCCATCTCTGCGAACCTAGCATCATTCTCTCGCTTTGACCTCATTCGGCTCCTGTATGTGGCGATGTCGCCTTGGAACCCGTATTTCCGGGGACGACGCCTTTCCTCGCGTACGCCCGGGTGCTCGGGTTTTGGAGGCCGAGCGTTAGCTCGTCCTCTCTATCGGCCCGAAGGAGCCCGAGGAACTGGCCTGCACCGCCTCCTCTAACCTCCGTCCGGCTTCTAGAATTTCATCACCAAAGATCACTGTGCCATCGACGGGATTTAGTGAGCCGCCGTGAGCATAGAACCAGTTCTTTGATCGTTCCGGCCAATTTGCTGTGCCTGGAACGATATCCCGTGCTTCTAGGTCACTTCCATTCTTTCCCATTTCTCCATTGCTTTTTATAGCCACCCGACCCAAGCCCGTGATGGTATTTCTTTTTCTGCGCGTTGGCCTTGTTCTTTTCTATGATTGATTGCGCTTCTTCACTGGTCTTGTGCTCAACAAAAGCATCCCAATGATCTCTGAGCTTTGGGAACTTGTCGAAGTCTGGTGTCTGGCCCTTCAGGATATATTTCTTGTGTAACTGTTTCTTGTAGTTCTGAAGAGCTCGCCATTTTCTTCAACGTCCATTCCTTGACCCTTGCCGATCCGAGTGCAGGATAGTGAACGTCTGCATATTGTCGTCCATAGCATCTCTTTCTCTGAGTCCGGGAGATAGCTCGCTCCTCTCTTCCATTGGTAGAACGCCTCCAGTTGGCAACGCTTATGGGCACGTCATCCCTCACCACCCATCCACTGTGCGCCACAAACTTCCTTGCGGTGTCCTCTGGGGCAATTGGTCGACCGTCAGGTGCCACCTCCATTATGACATGTCGACCCTCTATTTTCTTGCTCAGGCCACGTGGCCTCTTACATCCGGCGGAGGCGGAGGCGGAGCCCTCATTCCTCTCCTCATTCCTCTGCTCGTCTCTGCCCTCGTTCCCTCCTCGTTCGTTGCATCGATCCGGATCTTCATGTCCCTCCTCGTTGTAAAACTCTGTTCCTCGTGCGATCTCATCAAGGAGAAACTGTTCCTCGTCACGATCCGCCATTTGATTGATGTGGGTTGAGGACTTAATCAAAGAATTCTGAAAAAAATTTATTGTCGGTTAATACATGTACCAATTATTTACGAATATCATGTATGTCTACGTAAAAAAACATAGTCAGAAATGAAGAAGATGGAAAAAATATATGAAATCCGATAGACACCAGATCCAATTGTGCACATCCACAATGATGATATTTTTTTAGAAGTCACTTCCTGGATTACATCTACACCGAACGACCGAACGAATGACCAAACGACTGACCGAACCCTAACCTATCGTTCGTTCACGTCCATTCGTTCATGTCTATGAGTACGATCATCTGGCGGAGAGGAGAGAAAGAGATGATCATGTATGTGAGGGAGATAAGGTCGAGAGGAGAGGAAGTGGAGAGGAGAGGACAGAGAGGACGTTGCATGCCTATGTACGTTGTAACGAACGACCGACCGACCGACCGAACGAACGACCGAACGAACGACTGACCGAACGAACGAACGCACTACCAACCGACCGACCGAACGAGTGTTCGTTCGTGCGTCCGTCCGTTCGTCCACGTCCGTACGGCTGTCCGTCCGTTCGTCCGTCCACATCTGTTTGTTGATTTTATCGTTCTCGTTCATTGAAAATACAAACTTCACAAGTCACATACACATTCAAATTTAAATCTATTCATGCATTTAAATTGAAATACACATTCAAAATTCTAAATTCACAATATTCATGCATCAAAATTTAAATAAACAATCCATTTATATATAAAGTCTATACAAATTTACACATACACATGCATCGAAATCAGATTCACAAATTTACACATACACATCGAAATCATATTCAAAACCTCCTCATTCATTCACATTCACAAAATTCAGAAAAATCACAAAATTCATTCACATTCATATTCATTAAACATATAGCACGGCAGCGGCGGCGGCGACGACGGCGGCGGAGACGACAATGGTGGCAATGGCGACGGCATCGACGGCGGCGGCTAACCCTAGCGTGCATCACGGAGAAAAAAGGGGGCGGCGGCTAACCTCCGGCAGCGGCGGCGACGGCGACGAAGACCTTGGCACGGCGGTCCCTCGGCGACGACGACGGCGACGAAGACGGCGGAGACGGCGTGCTGCGGTGGCGTCCTTGTGCTCGGCGACGGCGAAGAAGACGATGGAGTTGTGCGAAAGCGGCTAAGTGTTTGGATCCCAGTGAAACCCTTGCTATATATAGGTACCTGCCCTATTGTCCCGGTTGAAACCAACAACCGGGACTAGAGATGATATAGTCCGGTTGGTGGCTTCAACCGGGACAATAGAGCATACCTTTTGTCCCGGTTGAAGCCACGGACCGGGACTAGAGATGTGATCGCCACGTGTCCGAGGTAGGTGGGCATCTCTAGTCCCGGTTTAAGCCACCAACCGGGACTAGAGATGTTTTTCGCCGCTGAAATTCACCTCTAGTCCGGGTGGTTTCAAAACCGGACTAATTATTACCGTGCCCAATTATATTGTGTTATATTCATATATAATTATAATTAACATATGTTCATATATTCATATATAATTAAGATATGTTCATATAATTAACATAAAATATTATAAATTAAAATAATAACATATAATTAACATATGTCATATTCCAAACTATTTAAAATTTAAATAATAATATATATTTAACATATGGCCTATTTGAAAAAAATAAATTAAAATAAAACATATAATTAACATTTGTTGTATTTAAAACTATTTTAAACCATAAACCCTAAACTGGGGCGGCGGCGGTAGTACGGCTCGATCACGGCAGGCGGATAGAGGTAGTCCGTCGGCGTGCGCGTCACCGGCGACTTCCATGGGAACGGGGGAGGTAAGCCATCATTGCCATAGACAGCCGCACTATCCAATCATTGTCATATCTCTCGCTATTCAAAGTTTGATGGAGATACACGAGTACTGCTACATCGTACTCGAGGAAATAGCAAGACAGAAAGATTATGAAAGCAAAGGGAGAAAAGAAAGAAAAAAGACCGTGATCCGGATCATTAAATATTGAAGAGACCAAGATCGGTGAAGAAGGCTACTACGATGGATCATGACATGTTGAAGAGAGCAAGATCGGTGAAGAAGACAAAAAAAAACGTCGGGGCCTCTTCACAGATCATCAGGAGCAACTGGATACGTACGTGGACGAGACAAATAAGATAAGCTATTTCATTGATCCCGAGTCATTGGAGTGTGAGATTTGATTCATGTCTCTCGAAATAATGTAGTGCAGCCAAAAACATAGGTAAATGCAGTTTTGCCTTGCATCATGCATATGGTTAACCATGCTCATCGCTGAGAAAATTTTATAGCAGTAGCTTCTTTTGGCTGTAAGACTGTCTTTGTTTATCTGTTTATCTGTTATTGATCTAACTTTTTTTCATGAACTAGCTGGTGGCCTTATTGCACTAGCCTTTGGACTGATAGTTACCTGCTTGAGGAAGAAGCTCTCTTTTCCAGTATCTCCTTCCCGAGCTTCCATCCCCAGCCATTCTGCTCTACTGTCATGCAAAGCAACGTTTTACAAGGTATGATTCTTTTCTTTCTACTCAGATCAACGCAAGAATGATGCTCTCTTTTTCTTAATCGAAAAGGAATGATGCTTTTCGGATTTGTGTTGCTTAGACACTTGTTTCTTGCCATGCGGACGAGCTTGGTGTCATCTTTGAAGATGATGTCTTGAAGTATTGGGATGAGATGAAACAATCGGAGAACAAGGTAGAACAAAGTGAGAAGAGATTGCCACCTTCTATTACGGTGATGAGAACGGAGCGGCCTCCGGGAGCATGAGAGACGATGTTAGATCGGAGGAGAAGGCATTGACGTTCCGGCTAGTGTCGCGATCCTTCTACATGCCAATCACGCAGGCCGCACGAGGGTTTAGGGTTTAGAATAGGGTTTAGGGTTTAGGTTGAGGGTTAATGGTAAAAGGGTTTAGGTTTAAGGTTTAGGGTTTAGGGTTTATGGTTTAAAATAGTTTTAAATACGACAAATGTTAATTATATGTTTTATTTTAATTTAATTTTTAAATAGGCCATATGTTAAATATATATTATTATTTAAATTTTAAATAGTTTGGAATATGACATATGTTAATTATATGTTATTATTTTAATTTATAATATTTTATGTTAATTAGATGAACATATCTTAATTATATATGAATATATGAACATATGTTAATTATAATTATATATGAATATAACACAATATAATTGGACACGGTAATAATTAGTTTCGGTTTTTGAAACCACCCGGACTAGAGGTGAATTTCAGAAGGGGAAAACATCTTCTCATGTTTGCAACCAAATCTAGAGATGAAAATGTATATAAAATAACCGCAAAATACGAAGTGCTAAGATTGTAAGAAGTTGTACAAGTAGATAGCAAAATGTATAAAAAACATCCGCAAATAAAAGTAAGAAGTTGCTAACCTTATAGAGCAAATATTTGTGTATTATCACCAAAGAAGGTGCTAACCTCGGTTGGCAAGACCTACCTCTAGGAGAAAAATTTTGAAGATGTACAAGTGTGGTGGCTCGGGATGGAGGAGGAAGGAGTATATAAAGAAAATCTCTAGTCCCGGTTGGTAACACCAACCGGGACTAGAGATGCCATCTCTAGTCCCGAGGCAACGGTATAAAAAATTTCAACGGCTCTCTAGGACCTTTAGTTCCGGTTCATTTCAAGAACCGGGACTAGAGATGACGGTTCAAATGTTGTCGGCGCGTGTCGAGCGCGGGGACCTTAGTCCGGTTGGTAACACGAACCGGGACTAGAGGTAGCATATCTAGTCCGGTTGGTGTTACCAACCGGACTAAAGTCCCGCGCTCGACACGCGCCGACAACATTTGAACCGGACTAGAGGTGATCTTTAGTCCGGTTCGTGACACGAACCGGACTAATGTTCCTAGAGGGCCTTTGAATTTTTAACCGGACTAGAGATCATCTCTAGTCCTGGGTGCAACTCAAACCGGGACTACCGTGTTTTTTGCCACTTCAACCAATGATGGTTTCTCCAGTAGTGCATACATCCCGCAGGGTGACAACGCTCCTGCAGACCACCACGCCCTAGCGGCGTACGGCGAGCCTCGCCGAGGCGACGTCCATCGCCGCCCGGAGTTTGGCACTCCTGAGGGTGCCCTGCAGGCGGCAGAAGCTCTTTTGCGCCACCCCCCAGTCACCCCTGGCGAGGGATCCAATGCCAGGAGGTGGTTCGACGACGTGGCAAAGCTCGTAGGCACGGCCCAGCGCCAGCTGGCCGCCGACCTTGCTTCCTCCAGCCACCAACCGCACGGTTCACGCGCTGCGGTAAGCTCGTCCTTCCGACGGCGGGCTCGAAGGGCAGCGGCTGCCGCGAGGGCGGAGGAGAGCCTTTCAGCGGCAGCCCAGCCGGAAGCGCCCCAGGATCTGCTATACGCAGAGCGAGACGCCCGCCTCTGCATCGAGCAGCTCTGTGACGAGCGCCGCATGGGGCGAGCACCGGATTGCGCCTCCTCGTCGGGAGGCGCTACCAATTGGCGAGCGGCCGCAGCGGCCCTCCCGCAAATAGAGCCCCTCGAAGGGCGGCGAGCGGCCGTGATGGCCCAGCCACGAGCAGGGGGCTCCGCAATGCCCAACGAGGCCCCGCAGCCACTGTCGCCCCCTCTGGCTGGCAATGGCTGCCAGGCCTTCGTTGCCAATCTCCGTAACGTGCGTTGGCCTAACAAGTTTAGGCCGGAGAAATACGATGGCTCTGTTAACTCTACCGAGTTCCTTCAGATCTACACCACAGCCATTGAGGCTGCCGGAGGAGACGAGCGTGTCATGGCTAACTTCTTTCCCATGGCGCTCAAGGGCCGGGCCGCTCTGGGCGATGAATCTGCGACCCGGTCGAGTCACTTCTTGGGACGACTGTGCCGCCGATTCACCTCCAATTTCCGTGGCACATACCCGCGCCGGGGTGGAGGCGGAGACCCTTCACATGGTCCGACGAGGGGAGGACGAGTCCCTGCGCAAATACATTCAGCGTTTTTGCTAGGTACGCAACACCATACCCTCCATCGCTGACCATGCAGTGATCTTCGCCTTCCGGAGTGGCGTATGCCACGACATTATGTTGGAGAAGATCGAATCCAAGGCCCCCCGGACTACCATGGAGCTCTTCGAGCTCGCAGACCGGGTGGCCCGCAAGGAGGAGGCTCGGGTCTGGAATCCTAGGAATCCTACCCCGGCCTCCACCGGCGCTACCCCCTCCGCGTCCCGTGAAGAGCGACGCGAACGGCGACGGAAGCACAAACCATCGCACGGTGGTGAGGAGGGCCACGTCCTCGCCACCGACGGAGCCGAGAAGCCCTCGCGGAAGGGCAAGGCCACGGGTAACCACGGGCGGTCCCCGGACCCTCGCCCCCAGGGCCGGGTCGGAGATAAATGGTGCATGGTGCACCAAACCTCCCACCATGACCTCTCCGAGTGTCGTTCGGTCAAGAATCTGGCCGAGTGGGTGCAAAAGTACGAGCATGAGCGGAGGGAGAATGAGAAGGAAATCCGCCGCAAGGGCAAGGCACCGGCGGAGCGTCCGGACAACCGGCGAGAGGAGGCCAAGGGTGCGGCCCCCGCCGAGGACGACGGTGACAACCTGGGCTACCAAGACCCCCAGCACGTCGTTGCCACCATCGACGGTGGTGCGGGCGCCCAGGTATCCCGTCGGAGCCTCAAGTCCATGAGGCGCGAGCTCCTTGCAGCTATGCCGTCTCACGAGGCGGCCCGAAGGTCGCGCTGGGCAGAGGTGCCCATCACCTTTGACCAGACCGACCACCCTGGGAGCATTGCACGTAGTGGCCACTTGGCCCTCGTGACCTCCCCTACCATCTACAACGTCAAGGTCGCCCGAGTCTTAATTGACGGAGGTGTGGCCCTCAACATACTATCCCCGAAGGCCTTTGATGCGATTAAGGCCCCGGGAATGGTGCTCGGGCCCTCTTACCCCATCATCAGGGTGACGCCCGGGAAGGTGTGGCCCCTTGGGCAGATCGCTCTGCCGGTCACCTTTGGGGTCCCCGCTAATTTTCGCACCGAGCGGATTGACTTCGATGTGGCATATCTCAATCTGCCCTACAACGCCGTGCTCGGGAGGCCAGCGTTGG
The DNA here is from genome assembly GCA_019925245.2 of Oryza australiensis. Lineage (NCBI taxonomy): Eukaryota > Viridiplantae > Streptophyta > Magnoliopsida > Poales > Poaceae > Oryza > Oryza australiensis. The sequence continues at coordinate 833,556 of JAIFGZ020000724.1, read as the reverse complement.
TGAAGTTCATGGCGGCTACCCATTACGCTTACCGCCAGCTCAAGATGCCGAGCCTCGGAGGCCCAATCACCATCCACGCCGACGTCAAAACCGCACTGGACTGCGCGGAAGCGCGCGTCGACGACATCACGGCGGCCGACCGCGTCGAACCCGAGGGCCCCCAAGGGGAGACATCGGGTTCCTCGGATTCCACGGCATTAAATTCGCCCCACTACCACACGAAGCGCCCCCTCGTCCCCGCGCCCTTTCGATTTTCGCATCCCCTTGGGTTTCTGCGCCGTTCAGACTTCGTGCCGCCTGGGGTTCCGCGCCCGCCAGGCGCACTACACGGGACGGAGAGTGCCAGGCGGTTTGGATGGGCCCCCGCGCGCGTGGCCCAAATAAACTCGCCCCCCGTCCTAAGGAAAACTTGGCCTAGTGCAGCACCAGTCATCGCGTGCCAACCGCCACCGTAATGAAAAACATCCAAAGACCGGCCCACACACTCAAAAATGGCGTCAACCGCGCCCAAACCCGACTCGGTCCCGATCAACGCCGGGGCAACGCCGGTGATATGGGCCCGGGGTATGTCAGAGCATGACATCTCGAGAAAAGGGAAGGCACCCTTGCCCGTCCAAAAGAGCATCAAAGTTATGCCCTAAAAGGCTTAGGCGAGTCTCGGCCACGGGCACCACGTGGCCGCCTGCAGGGGCAGGCCGGAGGCTGCCCGAAGGCCACCGTATTCCCAAACGGCGGGTCCGGATCACCTGGACCCTCGGTCGGTAGGGTCCGGGATCACCCGGACCCCCCATCCTTCATCCCGCACCTCTCTGAGAGAGGAGCGAGTCCAACTACCAACCAACCCCTTTAATGCTCAAAAGGAGGGGAGTTGAGCGCCTACCTCGCCGCATTCAATGCGATGTGAGGCGTGGCTGTCAGTCGCTCCCATCATCACCCCTTTTTGCCTATCACGAGGCAAAGGGGGCTAAAAGTCTTTGACTAAGACCGCGGCGTGGCCGCGCACCCACTTCGCGCACGCCTCCCACATGCCCTGTCCAGTCGCATTTAATGCGTTGGGCGGCCGCGTGGGAGAGAGAGGGTGCGCGCGTGGGCGGGGCGGTGCCAGTTCCTACCCGTGGAATGGGCCGCTGACCGGTGGGTCCCGTCGGAGTAGGTAGGCATGCCATCATCGCGTCAGCAGCATGGCCGCCACGACGACCGCCCCCTTTTTCGCTTTCCATGACGCAACAAACAGGAAGGAGTAGGAAAGGAATGGCTTTTTCGACAAGATAAGATAAAAACTACTCCCCCACGTGAAGTAAAATAGAGAAAAGTTGGGACTACTGTGGTGTTCCCTTATACTATAAAAGGAGACCCAAGTCCATCATAGAACAGGTTCTGCTCTTTCGGCTGGCAGGTTGTTGTTGGTAGCTGTTAGATTGACCCACTCTAGGTCGTGGACTGATCAGCAGATCAGCCCCTGGGCATCAGCTAGCTCTTGGCGATACCTCATTCACCAGTGAGTCCAAAGGAGAGGAACATTCCCCTTGTTCTTGGCAACTTGCCCCATATACTACATATAAACAGGAGTAGGGTATTACACCACACCGGTGGCCCGAACTCGTATAGCCCCGTGTCTCGCAATCTTAGCTTCTTCTTCCCGCCTCATCTGCATTATTTCATTCTTTCTGCGAGTTTAAACCAGGATACACCGCTCTCCGTGCCGAACCAAAAAGGGGGTCCTCCGGATCCCTGCGTGTCGATCTACGAGATCGACAGGGCGCGCTGGTAGGGGGAGCACACTGCGTTTTGATTTAAACTCCCGTATTCCTCCCATTTTCTGGCGGGAATCCTCTCTCGCCGACCCCGCCATGGTCCACGGCCGCGTCCTATGCTCCGCGTCAGGCTCACTCGCTACGCGCGAGCGTGACCTGGCCAACGAGGCGGCGGAAGAGGTTGATGCGGGCAGACACAGCCCCAACTTTCGCCACCTCCGCTCGAGGGGGGAAGGATCTTCGTCTCCCTCACCACCGCTGATGACGACGGCGGCAGCAGCGCCCGCGCCATCCCCTCTGCCCCCCGCTGAAGCGGCGGTTGAGGGCGGAGGAGCCCATCACTACTGGAGAAAGTCACACTAGTCCCGGTTCGTAACCTTCAGTAGTCCCGGTTGTCAAACCGGGACTACGAATCTGGGACTAGAGGTGGACTATCTCTAGTCCCGCAAATAACCGGGACTAGAGATACATCTTTAGTCCCGGTTTAAGCCACGAACCAGACTAAAGGTGGCGGAGCCACGTGGCCGCTCGCAATCTTTAGTCCCGGTTGGTGGCTTAAACCGGACTAAAGATTAAAATTTTTTGATTTGCCATTTCTACTAGCATGCTATATATATATATATATTACACATAAATTATAATACACATAAATATATAATTTACACACATTTAAACGAACTTAAGAAAGGAAATATACATATATTACCAAAATATGTACAATATTCATACATGTTTCCTAGCTAGTTTATAAAAAAATATCTCTAATCTACTTTGTTGTGGTTTAGCTACTAAAACTAATGAAGAACTCCCTCGCGGGATCAACGACCTGCTCGTTAATAAATCCCATCAAATCTTCCTGAGCGGCTTGTATGAAAGTCTCGTGGGGGAGGTCGTCTCTTACTCGCATAAGCTGTCATTAATTACAATAAATGAGAAATAAATATATGAAGTGAATAAGAAATCGAGACATAATGTATGAATTGGTGTTATACGTACATCTAGATCATCGACAGTTTAACTTCGGTCACAAAGCGGTGAATGTAGTCGCAGACGTAATATCCACATAGGTTGGTGCCCTGCGACTGTTTTGCACACTAAAAGAGAAACGACGACATATTTAATATGCATATCATATTTTCGAACATAATAATGATTCAACTCAATTTAGGAGGAGGCATGTTACTCACTGGAAACTTCATCCGCACAGAGCTTATCTTTCCAATTTCCACGAACATTACCCGAATCGTTCTCATGCCCTACGTGCGGTTAAAAGTTAGCACGTAATTATCCGAGAACCGCATATATGCAATAGAAAGTAAGATGGCATTACCTGTTAAACCGTTCAAATATATGGGAGTACGTGGACTTTGGTTTATCCATTGAGTCAAAGACATGGATCTTTGACTGACCCATGTCAAGTACTAATAGAATCCAGTGGAATCTGTAAATTGGTTTAGATGACACATATGAAACTTTATGTATGCATGGTATTGAAATTGGTTTGGAAAAAAAGAAAAAACTTACGCAATATTATAGGGCAGAAGGATGAAGGACCGGAAGGGTTGCTTCACAAGCGCGTTGTATATGTTGTCCACTGTGTCATTAGGAAATTGATCAACCAATGGGCCGTCGATTTTCCGTGGATCCATGAATCCATGCTTGGTGCATTCGTGCTTGTTGCAGTATTGGATCGCCATTCTAGCAAGGTTGAAATTTATTCGGTCTCTACACTTTTTTAAGGAGTCAATTCCTGGTATTTATTCGGTTTCTACTCGCCCTGTTCATGGTATAGAAACCAAATTTACAATTTTGCTGAACTTATAATTTGTTGTGTTTATAACAATAGTGAGGACAGAAAGTCTTGCAAGTATGAAACCGCCGCATCGCCCACACGCAGGCGACACGGGGGACGAAACCACCTAGCGCCGCCGTCACCTTCCCTCCCTTCCCACCTCGCCGCCGCCGGAGCTCATCATCGGAAAGCCGGTTGGTAAGCTAGGATGGCGGCGGCGGGGCCTCTTCGCGGCGGCGCTTCGGCTCAGGCATGGGAGAAGAGGCGTGGCGACCGATGGTGGGGAAGGCGGTGGTGAGCCCTCCCAGCGAGGAGGATGGCAAATCCGACACCGTCGTCCCCGGATCTAGCGAGGAGGTCACGTTGCAGCAGTCACAGCAGTAGCCACCCTCAAGCCGCTCGCGTTCGCGTTCTCCCCAAGGGCAGCAAGGTGAAGCATCCTCCGCCGTGGCCACGACCATGTCGTCCTCCATGGCCACCGCATCCACGACGACAACAATCCTGCAGCGACAGTGGTAGATCTGATAGTAGAGGCACTCGCAGGAGGAGGAGGCCACAGCGGCAGCTTGCGGGAGAAGCCAGAGCGGCGCCGGGGCGGCGGGCCACATGGGGAGGTAGCCATGGCGCAGAGGGCGGTCCGACAAGGAGGACGAGCCAGGGATGGTAGCGGCCACCGGGGCCCATGCGGCGAGAGGCCACGAGAGGATACCGCGGCGCGGCAAGTGCTCGTGGCGGTGGCAAGGACCCCGCGGATGGCGGCGGACCGTTTGGTGCATACCCAACCCGCAGAAGTGCCGAGACCCCCGATGCCAACGGCCGGCGGTGCCGAGGCCATGCACCCACGGCGTTGGACGGCGACGACCGATGGATCCCGCTGCTGGGCGGCGAGGACGGCAGCACCCGCCCGCCGTCGCTGCGGCGTCGCGACTCAACGTGTTCACTGTGGAGCATCTCCTGTCACGACTGCCGACAAGATGCGCAGTGGCCTCGACCCTGAGCGCCCCACCGTCGACGTGGCCGGGGATGCTGCTGGCGGTGGGGAAGATGTTGGCGGCGGGGATGCTACTGGCGGCGGTGGCGACAGAGAATAGGGAATAAAAGGAGAATAAGAAAAAAGAAGAAGAAAAGAAAGAAAAAAGAAAAAGAAAAAGAGAGAGAGAGAGAGAGAAAGGAAAAAGAGAGAAAAAGGTAAGGAAAAAGAAAAAATAAAAAAGAGGAAAAAAGGGGAAAAAGAAACAAGGATCAAAAGAAGAAGTGGGCCCGGCGTGGCCGGCGGCAGAGGTGACCAGCGATGTGCGGTCTGTGCAGAGGCTGGCATGACGCTGTCGCAACGCAAGGTGGCACGGAGAGGCATGGCCGTCAGTGATGGAGACCGGTGACCGAAGTGTCGGCGTGGCACGACGAGCACGGCCGGTGGTAGCACGCGGAGGCTGGCCGACAGGGGGGCGCCGGTGCAGTGGTGGGCGGTGATAGATTCGGAGGCGTAGGTGTGGCAGCATGGCAAGGAGAGGTGTAGTGACGGAACAGAGTCTTGGGAAGCCTCTGCCGTTAGCAACCTCTCTGTCAAGTGGAGCGCTTAATGAAGGTTGACGAGCTCTTGTGTCGGCTTTCGAAGTTATGGTGGCAGCCGGGGTTGTTTGCATGGTTGCTGTTTCTAGCGGCTTGACGGCGGACCGGTGGCTGACGTTGCCTAGCAACGGTCAGTACGGTGTGGGACTACGTCAGTAGACGGCGCTTGCGGCGATGACATTGTGTGACGACTGGGCTTGCAGCGGATCGCGGTGAATGTTTCGTCTTCTTCGGGCTACTCAGTGCGGTGCATCGTCAAAAGACGGTGCAAGCGACTTCTCCGTGGGCTGTCTCGGCGGAGAAGGCTAAGCGCTAGGATGAGGCAACGAGGCCAGGTCAACTCTTTGCGGCGGCTCAGACGTTCGATGGAGATCGGGGGAGCAGGGCAGCTTCTCTCCCACTATGACGGTGACAAATGAAACAAATCCGTGATTACGAGTGCAGCAGCGGGCGTGGCGTGGCCCTCGCAAAGAGGAGTGCAGCAACGGGCATGGCGTGGCCCCCGCGAAGAGCAGTGCAGCAGCGGGCGTGGTGTGGCCCCCGTGAAGAGGAGTGCAGCAGCGGGCGTGGCGCGGCCCCTACGAGCGGTGAGGTAGTGTCCAACGGCGGATGTGACGAGACCCCCGCGCATTGAGTTCTATGAGTGATCCGAATCTGGTGGTTTTCACCCCATCGGGTGGGATTTAGCGTTGCAGCGACACAACGGCGAAGGGTACTGCGTGGCGGGGATCTTTTCGGTGCAGTGCGGTCTGTCTTTCCCTACTGTCCAGTTGACGTGGAGCTCTGCTATAAGGTTTCGACGTTTGGTTGTGTTTAGATTTGGTGGGTGCCGCCGTATAGGCTTCGATTTATCGACCACGTGGTGTGAGCTAGTTTTGTTATGGTTGTTGTGGAGGCTCGAGTTTGAGCGTTTGCCCGCGTTGATGTCCCAATCTAACTGGGCGAGTTTCTTCCTTTCATTTTCTTTTTCTTGCCTGCGGTCTCCCAGGGCTATAGTCTTCTATTTTTTCTTCTATATCAATGGAACACACTATCTTATGCGTTTTGTTTAAAAAAATTAATTTGTTGTGTTTATGAATTCATATTGCAGTTCATTCCTATTCCTATTGCAGTTCGTTCCTAGTACTGTTGCCTACTATCATTGTCCAAAGCACCGACTGATTTGGTTTCTCTATATGAGTTCTCTATCAAGAAAATATCCCAATATATTCGGTACCTCATATTCGTTCATGGTCACCGTTTTCCAGATATTATTATTATATGACCATCCTACGATACTTTCTTTGTAAGAGGTACTAAGCAATTTCTTCCGTAAAAACACCGTCAGAATTTTCATGCGTAGACTATCATAGACTGAAAGGTCATGCTGTGATTGTTTCAGCAATTAACTTTATTTATGTACATATATTGGTTCCTGGATATGCGCATGCTATCCTTCCTTGCTTTATGATGTTTCTACTTTACGTTCAGATTTGTAAGTTACAGTTTTTATGGTTGATGTAACCTTATTCTTCGGATTTTGTTTATATCAGAGGTTTCAATGTAGTCCAAGGATATAATCGCATCAGTGTGATGCGATCAACCACAAAACGGAAATGCCATTGATCGCCATTGGCAGCAAAGCATATAGTAATTTGATTATCCTGGTGTTCAAAACTTTTTCTCGCCAACTTCTGGATCTCATATTTTTGTAACCTCCATCTGGTAAGTCTATTGATATTGTGGTCATTAATTTCTATTTGTGCTACATATAGCTTTCTCCTTTCTTTCCGGAATCATCCGTCAGATTGTAAAATCAAAGTATGTTTGATTATTTATTTAATGATGAATAATTAGTGTTTGGGATTTATTGGTTTGAGTGTTTTGATTTTGAAAGAGTTGAATTTTCGGACAATGAACAGTGTTCAGTCGGCTGCCACAGCCGGTCCGACTGGCGTGTCTCACGGCTCGACCGGAGGAGGTGTCCGGGCGGTCGACCGGCAATTGCTCGCGGTCGACCGGCCGCTGAGCATCCCGACCGGGACTTGTCGATTTCGTTTCGGTTTTGGTTTCGGTTTGTTTCCTTATACATATATGGAAGTTTTGTGTTTCTATGCACGTGTCTGGTTGTTTATGCTAACAATGAGTCAAGTTTGGATAGCTTGTGCTCGGATATGGTATTCTTTGTTTAATTATCTGCAGGTATTCTTTACGCCTCGGGAAAATGTTGCCGGTGATCGAGTCGGAGTCAACTTGGAGATAAGGTGATGTCCGAGATGGGGATCATGCGGGATGCTGAAGGGTAGAGATTAGTGCACATGATTGAAAAGTTTCCATATGACATACAATGGAGATATTGTTGCATATGAAAAGCGAAATTTCGGTTTTAGGAAAACCGAGATTGTTATGGTTGTTTTATGTATAGTTTGTTTCTTGTACGAGAAGGTTTTCTAGTGGATTAGGGCTTCTTGTATGAGTAGGATTCGTGGCTTTTGGCTGCGGATCTTGGGTATAAATAGTGAGGGGAGGCGTGGCCTCTCGGTATCGCTTTTATCGCTTTTGAGTTCAAGTTTTTAGAGTTTCGAGTTAGGGTTTCAAGTTAGCTTAAGATTTTGTGAGGAGTGCTTTGCATGCACTTTATAAACACAGAGAGTTTCAATAAAGATCAATTTTCTTGATAATTCTTTGTGTCTACTTCTTTCTCGGTGCGGCGGCGTAATTCGGATCTGCTAACCGGTCAGACCACAGATACTATAACAGTCAGGCCGCGCCTTCTTCTCGGTTAGACCGCAAGCACATTAGCGGTCAGACCGGACGTCGTCGGCTCTTCATCGGCATCGGCTACTACAGGCAAATCGGCTGAGGCGATCAGCTAGGACGGTCAGACCGGAGTTTACTTGGCGGTCAGACCGGCCGAACAGTTCGGTCAGACCGACGAAGCATCTGTGGTCAGACCAACTTCACAGAACAGAGGTAAAGTTTTATTTTCGCTAAAACTTTGTTAATTTGGGGTACTCAACCATTCACCCCCCCTCTGGTTGGCTTTTCTTTGGGCGTTCGATCCTACAAGTGGTATCAGAGCCACGTTTTTCTGCTTTGGATTTTCTTTGATCTAAAGTTTTTCATCATGTCAGATAAATTTTCAACAAAACCGCATGTTTTTGATGGCACCGATTTTGTGTATTGGTGTAGTAAGATGCAATCTTACATCATGGCTCAAGACTATGATGTGTGGCAAAAGGTTGCACTTCCCTACACCATACCCGATGCCATTAATACTGATGCTTTGAAAACTGAGTTTAATAACAATTGCAAAGCTCGAAACATTTTGTTGAATGGAATTTCGCGTTCTGATTTTGATCGTGTTTCTCATCTTCAAACCGCAAATGAAATTTGGAACGCTTTGAAAAACTTTCATCAAGGAACTACAAACATAAAAGAACTTCATCGAGATCTTTTTAAAAAGGAATATATATAAAATTTGAGATGAAACCTGTTGAAGCTTTGGATGACTATCTTGGTAGGTTTAATAAAATCTTGAGCAATCTTAGATCTGTTGATTCTTCTTATGACACTAATTATCCACAGTCTGAGATTTCTCACCACTTTTTAAATGGTCTTGACATGTCTGTTTGGGAGATGAAAGTAACTTCTATTCAAGAATGTGTTAACATGGCAAATTTGACTTTGGATTCGCTTTATACAAAACTCAAAACTCATGAGATGAATATTCTTTCTCGAAAAACGGATTCTAAGTCAAGTGCTTTGATTTCTCCTTCAACTTCTTCAGATGTTGCCTCTTCATCATCTCCAAATGCTCTTGCTTTAATTAACGCCATGTCCGATGAACAACTCGAGCAATTCGAGGAGGAGGACTTGGCTCTTGCTACTAACAAACTTTCCAGAGCTATGAATAGAGTTAAGTTCAGGAAGAAAGGAGGACCAATGCGTTGCTTTGAGTGTGGCGCCTTGGATCACATCCGCTCCAACTGCCCCAAGCTCGGGAGGAGCAAGAAGGAGGACAAGAGCGCCGAGAAGACAAAGGATGACAAGCCCAAGGGTAGGTGCTCCAAGGAGATGATCAAGAAAGTGTTGAGTCAAGTCTATGCCGCTTTTGAGCCACTCAGCGACATAGATTATGACAGTGAGGAGGAGAAGGGCAAGAACATCTCCGGCATTTGTCTCATGATGCGTGGAGATGAAGATTCTTCAGATGAAGAAAATGAGGTAAGCTCACTTGAGGATGCAATTCTTGTTTTAAGTGCTAAGAATAAAAAATGTAAGAAAATGTTTAAAAAACAAGAATTTGTAATTGAATCTTTAAATGCTGAAATTGATAGATTGAAATCTCTTATTCCCAATTATGATAATTGCAAAAATTGTGAGGTTTTAATGCTAGAAATTTCAAAGATTAGAGATGTCAATAATTCTCAAGTTTTGGCTGCTAAATCTTGTTTAACTTGTGATGCTAATGAATTGAAACTAAAAGATGCTTTAGCTCGTGTTAAGCACATGGAAGAAATAGTTAAACAAGATGAGGTAGCTTCTTGCTCTAAATGTCGCAAAGGCAAAGATGTCATAATTGATCGTGAAAATTGTGTTAATCTTGGAAAAGAAGTTTCTTACTTGAAAATTTCTTTGCAAAAATTTTCGATGGTAAGAAACAACTTAACATGATTTTGGACAAATCAAAAGTGTGTAGCGACAACAAAGGAATAGGTTTTGATGCTCATGACTATTTCACCAAAAATCCTCCAAATGTTTTAGGAATGACTGAAAGTGGTGAAATCTTGACTAAACCTAATACCATGAAAACGGTTTTTAAGTCTGATGGAAATTTGTCATCTCTTTCTGTTTATCTAAAAGAAACTAAACCTAATTTTACAAAACCATCTGTTACTAAAGAAAAGTTTTTTTTGCTCTTTTTGTGGTAAAGATGGTCATCTTGTTGGTTTTTGTTTTAGATTAGCACGAAAACAAAAAGAAAGAGAAAATAATTTTGCAAAATCAAAGTGGCAAAAATCGGTTTTCCTCGGAAGGCCTCGACCGCAGCTTGGTCTACCGGTCGGACCGGCAGCGGCACTCGGTCAGACCGTCGCACGCTTGCCTCGGTCGACCGGCGTTGGCGCCTGGTCGACCGCAGCATCCTCGCGGATCGCCCGCCCAGGAATTTTTCTGAAAATTCTAAAACTGTTTTCTCTCGTGGTTTTGTGCCTATTGGATCCACTGGTCGTGTGTCTCAGTACTGGATTCCTAAATTTCTTTTAACTAACCCTAGTACTGAGGCCTCGACATCTCTTGTTTTGTAGGCTTTTGTGGCAAGGAAGGAGAACGTGTGGATCATGGACTCCGGTTGTTCGCGGCATATGACCGAAGATAAGAAGTGGTTCTCCTCCCTCAAGATGGCATCCAAGACGGAATCAATAATCTTTGGGGATGCTTCAACAAGTGTCATTCTTGCTATCGGATCCGTATGGGTAAGTGACAAATTTGAATTGAAAGAAGTAGCTTTGGTAGAGGATTTAAAATACAATTTACTTTCGCCACAAATTGTTGATGAAAACTTTGAAGTTCATTTCAAGAAAACTGAAGTAAAATATTTGATTCTTGTGGTGATTCTGTTTTGAACATTTCTCGTTATGGGAGTGTTTTTAAGGCTGATTTTGAAAACCCTATTTCTCCTGTTGTTACTTGTTTAGTTGCAAAATTCAACAAAGATTTGATGTTCTGGCATCGTAGACTTGGTCATGTTGGATTTGATCATTTGACTCGTTTAAGTGGTTTGGATCTTGTTCGTGGTTTGCCAAAACTCAAAAAGGATCTTGATTTGGTTTGTGCACCATGTCGTCATGGTAAAATGGTGGCTTCTTCACACACACCAATTCTTTCGTGATAACGGATGCACGAGCTTTTACACATGGACACCGTTGGTCCAGCTAGAGTGCAACTGTTGGAGGAAAATGGTATGTGTTAGTTATTGTTGATGATTTTTCTCGATACACTTGGGTTTTCTTCATGGCAACTAAGGACGAGGCCTTTGGACACTTTCAAGTCTTTTTCTTCGCTTAAATTGTGAAATTCCCAACTCTTTGAAAACAATTAGAAGTGATAATGGTGGTGAATTTAAAAATGCATCTTTTGAACATTTTTGTGTTGAAAAAGGAATTGAACATCAATTTTCTTCTCCTCATGTTTCTCAACAAAATGGTGTTGTCGAAATAAAAAATCGTTCTTTGGTTGAAATGGCTAGGACAATGCTAGATGAATATCACACACCTAAAAAATTTTGGGCCGAAGCTATTAACACTGCTTGCTATGTTTCTAATCGCATTTTCTTGCGTTCTAAACTTGGCAAAACTCCTTATGAGCTTCGTTTTGGTCGTCAGCCTAAAGTTTCACATTTCTGTGTTTTTGGTTGCAAGTGCTTTGTGTTAAAATCTGGAAATTTGGACAAGTTTGAATCACGTTCAATTGATGGTTTATTTCTTGGTTACCCCGCACACACTAGTGGCTATCGTGTACTTGTTTTAGAAACTAACAAAATTGTCGAGACTTGTGAAGTCACTTTTGATGAGGCTAGTCCCGGTACTAGACCAGATCTTTCAGGTACACTGTCACAGGCTCAGGGGAAGTATGGTAGAATCTTTGAAGACGAAAACGACGACGACGACGAGGTTGACCTGCCCGGTCAGACCGGCTAGGTGCCGTCGGTCGACCGGCGAGCTGCCCCTGGCCGATCCGACTGAGACCCGCCGACCGGGAGGGGCCGACTCTTCGCACTCCTTCGATTCCAATCAAGAGGATTCTTCGGGGACCACGAACAGTGCTGAACCAGAACATGAATCAACTTCTGAGATCACTGCACCGTTGCACATTCAGCGACGACATCCGCTAGTACAAATAATAGGTAATTTAAATGAGCGGACAACGAGATCTAAGGTAACTGCGCATGATTCGCGAATTCGCTTTTGTTGCTTCGTTTGAACCCAAAGATGTTACTCATGCATTAACCGATGAATCGTGGATTAACGCCATGCATGAAGAACTTGAAAATTTTAAAAGAAACAAAGTTTGGTCTTTAGTTGAACCTCCTTCTGGACATAATATTATTGGAACCAAGTGGGTTTTTAAAAATAAACAAAATGAGGATGGTTTGATTGTTCGCAATAAGGCTAGACTAGTTGCTCGCTCAGGGTTATACTTAGGTGGAGGGTTTAGATTTTGATGAAACTTTTGCTCCGTTGCTAGGATTGAGGCAATTAGGCTTTTGCTAGCTTTTGTCTTTCTAAAGGTTTTAAATTGTTTCAAATGGATGTTAAAAGTGTTTTTAAATGGCTTTATTCAGGAGAAAGTTTATGTTAAACAACCACCGGGTTTTGAAAATCCGATTTTCCCAACCATGTTTTTAAACTTTCAAAAGCTTTATATGGTTTGAAACAAGCACCTAGAGCATGGTATGACAGACTTAAGAACTTTTTGCTTAAAAAAGGTTTTCAAATGGGAAAAATTGATAAAACCCTTTTTGTTCTTAAGCATGGTGAAAATTAACTTTTCGTTCAGATATATGTTGATGATATCATCTTTGGTTGTTCAACTCACTCTTTGGTTGTAGAATTTGCTGAGACTATGCATAGGGAATTTGAGATGAGTATGATGGGTGAGCTATCGTACTTCTTTGGATTACAAATCAAGCAAACACCTCAAGGTACGTTTATCCATCAAACAAAATACACCAAAGATCTTTTGCACAGGTTCAAGATGGAAAGTTGCAAGCCAATATCTACACCCATTGGATCTACTGTTGTTCTTGATCCCGATGAAGATGGTGAAGCTGTGGATCAAAAGGAGTATAGAAGCATGATTGGATCTTTGTTGTATCTAACTGCTTCTAGACCAGACATACAGTTTGCTGTGTGTTTGTGTGTGCGTTTTCAAGCTTCTCCACGTGCTTCACATCGTCAAGCGGTCAAGCGCATCATGAGGTATTTGAGTCATACACTTGAGTTTGGTATTTGGTATTCAACTTCATCTTTTCTTTGCTTAAGTGGTTATTCAGATGCTGATTTTGCGGGTTGTAGAATTGATAGAAAACGTACTAGTGGAACATGTCATTTTCTTGGAACTTCTTTGATTGCATGGTCTTCTAGAAAATAGTCTAGTGTAGCTCAATCCACTGCTGAATCTGAATATGTTGTTGCTGCTAGTTATTGTTCACAGATTCTTTGGCTGATTTATACTTTGAAAGATTATGGACTTGTTTTTGAAAATGTGCCTCTTTATTCTGATAATACAAGTGTCATTAACATTGCTAAGAATCCTGTTCAACATTCACGCACCAAACACATTGATATTCGTTTTTACTTCTTGCGAGATCATGTTGAGAAGAAAGATGTTGAGTTAAAATTTTTGGACACAAAATTGTAACTTGCTGATATTTTTACAAAACCATTGGATTCTTCTCGCTTTACTTTTCTTCGAGGGGAATTGAGAATCATTCATCCTTTTGGCATGTTTTGAGGGGGAGTTTTGTGCTCTTTGTTTTATCAAGCTACTGATTAAAATAAATTGAAAAAGAGAGCTTTATCCATATATATTGCTGATCATGTGCATGCTAGCAATATTATGAAGGTTTATTTGTCACTAACATAGCCTATATGTATTCTAGTATTTTTATGTGATCTAGATTTTATATTAAAGAGAAATAATGCATGACACTTTAATATTACACTTGAAGTAAAGAAATATGCAATATTGATACTAGTACTTGTGTTGAATTTTAAATGCTTATATATATATATATTATGTTGCCTTAGTATTCCTCAAATTACTTTAAAATTGTTCATTGTGAAAAGAGAATAAAAGATTATCTATGAGAGAAAAAACGAATACCGAATCCTTGGAAACAGTCTTGACGACAAGGATGTATTCGATGTGAGCAAAAATAATAAGTATCGAATCCTTGGAAACAGTCTTGACGACAAGGACGTAGTCGGAATAATTGAGAGAAAAAAATATGAGCAACAAATATGGCTCAAATCAATATGAAAAAGTTTTCTCTTGAATTATATGTGCAAAAAGGTATATTTGAGAAAGAATAAAAATTGCAATAGGTATATATATTTGGGTTTATCTTTCAACCTATGTGCTTGTAAAGATATTGCATTATAAATCATTGAAATCCATGAATTTTTATTGTGTTATTACTCTTAATTATAAAATATTTGATTCATCATTATACTTTAATGTATATTTGCTATCTAATTGATAAATTTATCTTCTTATTATTGCAACACATGACTTAACTTGCTTTATGTATGGTGCTAAGCTCTTGAATATTCATAAACATAATTCCTATGCTTGATGAATTCATTATCATAAGGGGGAGAAAATAATGTTGTTTGGGAAGACATTTGCATGGGAGAACAAAAGAACAATGCAAGTTTTTTTGGGTCAAAGGATTTACTTTCTTTTCAAAATGGGGAGAAATTTTCTTTGATTTTTGAGCTCTTAAATGCTTTTTACCATTTTTGTTTTTAACTTTTCAAACACCAAAACAACTCTTTTATTTTGTTTGCCAATGTGTTCATCAAGGGGAGATTGTAAAATCAAAGCATGTTTGATTATTTATTTAATGATGAACAATTGGTGTTTAGGATTTATTGGTTTGAGTGTTTTGATTTTGAAAGAGTTGAATTTTCTGACGATGAACAAGTTCAGGTTCACGGCCGGCACACGCTGGGCCCGATCGGCGTGTTCTCACGGCTCGACCGGAGGTGTCGGGCGGTCGACCGCAGGCTTGCCTGGTCGACCGGCCAAGCCGACCCGCCGGTTGCCAATTTCGTTTTGGTTTTGGTTTCGGTTTGTTTCCTTATACATACATGAAAGTTTTGTGTTTCTATGCACGTGTCTGGTTGTTTATGCTAACAATGAGTCAAGTTTGGATAGCTTGTGCTCGGATATGGTATTCTTTGTTTAATTGTCTGCAGGTATTCTTTACGCCTCGGGAAAATGTTGCCGGTGATCGAGTCGGAGTCAACTTGGAGATAAGGTGATGTCCGAGATGGGGATCATGCGAGATGCTGAAGGGTAGAGATTAATGCACATGATTGAAAAGTTTTCATATGACATACAATGGAGATATTGTTGCATATGGAAAGCGGAATTTCGGTTTTAGGAAAACCGAGATTGTTATGGTTGTTTTATGTATAGTTTGTTTCTTGTACGAGAAGGTTTCTTAGTGGATTAGGGCTTCTTGTATGAGTAGGATTCGTGGCTCTTGGCTGTGGATCTTGGGTATAAATAGTGAGGGGAGGCGTGGCCTCTCGGTATCGCTTTTATCGCTTTTGAGTTCAAGTTTTTAGAGTTTCGAGTTAGGGTTTCAAGTTAGCTTGAGATTTTGTGAGGAGTGCTTTGCATGCACTTTGTAAACACAGAGAGTTTCAATAAAGATCAATTTTCTTGATAATTTTTGTGTCTACTTCTTTCTCGGTGCGGCGGCGTAATTCGGATCTGCTAACCGGTCGGACCAGATACGGTCGGACCGCGCCTTCTTTCCGGTTAGACCGCAAGCACATTGGCGGTCAGACCGGACGTCGTCGGCTCTTCATCGGCATCGGCTACTATAGGCAAATCGGTTGAGGCGATCGGCTAGGGCGGTCGACCGGAGTTTACTTGGCCGCGATCGGGCCGAACAGCCTGGCCGACCGCCGAACAGCTGGCCGATCGGCGAAGCATCCGTGGTCGACCGACTTCACGCATCGTAGGTAAAGTTTTATTTTCGCTAAAACTTTGTTAATTTGGGGTACTCAACCATTCACCCCCTCTGGTTGGCTTTTCTTTGGGCGTTCGATCCTACGCATATATCACATGTTCTCTTTAATTAGTTCACTAAAATTGTATATGCTCTGTTAGGAATAATTTCAGTTATATATCTGCTTAGTCAGTAAAATATGTGGTATTCCAGGACGAGGTAAAACTGACCCTTTTAAAACATTTCATGGAATTGTACTTTGTTTTGTTGAACTATTGCCTATGTTCTACATGTTGCATGCACCTAACTTTTGCGTCATCTTAACACGGTGTTTCATCTGCAGACTTGCTGCATTGTTCCCAACTCCACAGACCGAGGTTAGTACTTTATTTTAGCCGGAAGGCCAAGACAGGCCAACCAAATTTTATTAAGTGAGAAAGACTGACATTTACAAAAGCTAATATACGACACTAAAGGGTGTCGCGCCGGTTTTGCAAAACAAAACCAGCTTCAGCTTTAACAGCAGGCTACATCATCAGGCGGGAAACAGAGCAGACAATGACAACCGCCGGAGTGCCAATATCCCCCTTTTAACAGACTTGTGGGTCAATCGCCGCTGTGAACAAAGATGCCAGCCTCTCGCCAAATTGCGATTTCCTCGTTGATTTCCGCCGCTAACTCGTCAACTGTTTTAGCCTTCTGCTGGAAAACCCATCCGTTCCTTTCTTTCCAAATCTGCCAACATATCAGCAGAAAAAGGCAGTAAAAATTGTTCCTGTAGCTGTTCCGAAAACGTTGCCGAGCGTCCAACCACCATTCACTCAGGTGTCCTCCAATTTCCGCCGGCGTTGCAAAAACAACATTACACTATTGCTGCAAAATCACTACTTACAAACAGATGCTGGCATGTTTCTTGATCACGTTGACAGAGCGAGCATATGTTGGGATGAGACCAATTCCTTTTTGTAAAGTTATCAGTCGTAAGATATCGGCCCTTGAGTGCCAGCCACATGAAAAACTGAACCCTCACATGAAGAACCAAACCCTCGACGGCGCCTTGGATTTTCAGAGCAATTCCCCATATTCGCAGTTTTCTGTCGCCAAGTAGAACATGCTGTAAGCCGACGATGTGGTGAATGCGCCATGGGCCATTGGTTTCCAAACAATCTTATCCTCCCCTGGCTGCAAATAGACATTACGTGTTTCATCCCATAATTGAAAGAATTCAATCAGTGTCTCGTTAGACAGAGCGCCCTATAGCCGCCGCACCCAGCCATTCGCATGCAGAGCTGTTTGTACCGTTAGCTTTCCTCTACCAACAAATGAAAACAGGATAGGCCACTGCCACGCCAGGCACGCCGGGCAACCCCTTCCCGTCCAATTATCAGATCAAAATTGTGTGTTCTTACCATTTCCGAAAATGAAAACAGCCCCTGCACGAAAGATTTCTTCCACATCTTGACCAAAATTTAGATCCACACAGGTCCATGGTCTATCTTTGTGATCTAGAGACTTCGCTAGCCACTGCACAAGGAGTAGGGATGAAATCGGTCGAACTCGGTCGAAAAACTCCTCAATTGTTTTCTACTTTTACATTTGAAATACGAAAACGAACACGGACACGAACATGTCGGACACGAAAACGAACATGAACAAGTCGGACAAGGAAACGAACAAATCTCGAACGGAATTATGTCGAACACAGTTGGTATACGAAAATTTAGTACGAAATGCCATCCCATAGGCCATAGTGCATACTGCATAGCGTTAATCAAGCGTAACACAAATATAGAACAAGTGCGTGCGCAAAACATTAAATAAGTGCTCGACCAAATATATAACATGTCCAAAATAAGCAATTAACATGACATTAATAACTACAGTTCATCAGCATCATCCATGATGTCAGGATCACTTTCCATGTCTTTTTCTTCCTCATTGTCCTCCTTTTTGTCCTTCTCTTTGTCCTACAAGTTTACACAGTCCCGTTTTATAAAGGCACAATGTGTGGCTGAAAGCAAAATGATATACCATGCAAGAGAAAAGGAAACAAAGTAGTGTGGCTGCCTGCCTATATTCAACAATTAATCAAGTAGTGTGGCTGAAAGCAAAAAGATTTCAACTCCTATATTCATCAAGTAGCCAATTAATGAAGATATGAATTATGTGGCAGCATGTAGATGCACCAAACTCCTATATTCATTGATTAATTCAGAAAAATGCTTTGTTACAGCAAGCAATTCTTAATGAGATAATAGCAACATAGCTAGACAATAGTAGCAAGAATGAAAGTTGGTTTCAAATGAGATAATAGCAAGCAGCAGCTTGATCTACTATTTTCAGCATTGCAAGAGTAAACGTACCTCAATTTTCAGCTCAAGAACAACATTAGTCAAAGTGTCAACCTCAAGATCACTCACAATTGACCCAACCATTTTAGAATCAAGATAAAATTAGAAAGGGAAAACTCAAAGCATTAATGACGGTACCATTTTATAATCAAGAAATAATTAGAAAGGAAATTAAGTACCTTTATTTGTCAGGAACCCAATCTTTTGTGCAAATTAATGCTTGCACCATCTCTCGGATCAAGACGACTACGATAGGGATCAATAACACGACCAAGAAGACTAAAAGCGATTCGGATGCTACCGTTGATACTTGTACAGCCATTACATCCCTAACAACCAATGAAAGGATAGGATACTCTTTTTCTTGTTTTTCCACCATGCTAAGATGTCAAATTCAGCAACATTTTTCTGTAGTGGTTCCAACATATACCTCTCCAAATCATTCGTCTCAACCACAGAAGGTTCGTTTGCATCATTTAAGAACTCTTCAAGGTCATGGTCTACATGTCTCATTAATACATCAACTGTGTTACTAGGTGCAGGTGCAGGTGCAGCCATTTCACTAATTGCGTTGATGAAGCACAGACATTGACATAAAAGTTGTACAACTTCTTTACCACACTAATAAACTCATCAACTTTAGCTTGATAATGAACCCCATGGAACTTTTTCATGTAGTACTCTATGAGCCTTTTCTTATACCGTGGATCAAGAAAAAAGGCTACACTAGAGCAATATTAGACTCTTCCCAATATTTTTCAAATTTTTCACTCATAGCAACTGCCATTTCTCTAATTGTGTCATCATGACTAAAACACCAATCATCAAGCAAGACCTTTATATCACAGAAACCTCTATAAAATAAGTTTGAAGTAGGATATGAAGTGCCAGAGAGAATTTCAGTGAGATCATAAAATTTCTTCAAACAACCATAAATTGTCAATGCATTCTCCCACTCATCGGAAGATGGAGAAATATTGGCATACCTTTTTGATTTAAAGACTTGAGCCTAATAAATGCATCCTTGTAGTACAAGGCATCTCTGAGCATGAGATAGGTAGAATTCCACCTTGTTGATACATCCATTTGAATACCCCTCTTTGTATCCAACCCAGCTTGGGTGGCACACTTCATAAGAGCTTCCCACCGCAATGGAGACCATTTCACAACTAGCACAAGTGATTTAACCTTGCCGAGTGTTGCTGAAATAACTTTCAACCCATCTCTAGCAACCAAATTGAGAATATGGCAAGCACATCTAACATGAAAAACATCCCATCACACACTATGGAACCATTGCCATTCTCTTTCAAATCAGAAATTATGTCGTTGATGTACCACTTCATTTGAACTAGCATTATCCAAAGTCAAAGCAAACAGTCTATTCTCCATGTACCATTCAACCATAACTTCAGTGAATGTTTGTGACAATTTTGCACCAAGATGCCTACCTTTCACATTAAAGAAACCAATAACTCTCTTTTGCATAGCCCAACTATCATCTACCCAATGAATTGTAACACACATTTATCCTTTGTTTTGGCATGAGGTCCATATATCCATAGTTGCACTAAATCGGCACTTCATAGTTTTCAAGTGTGCATAAAGAGTTTCCTTTCTTGATTATATATCTCCATTATTTCTTTCCTAATAGTGACACGGACTTTTCGGAAAGCTAGGACGGAGAGATTTTATAAAATCAAAAGATACTCATGCTTCAACTATATTGAAAGGATATTCATGCATGATTATTGCCAAATTCAATTTCCTCAAGCTAACTTCTTGGTCATATTTGTAAGTCTGAATAGTACCATAATTCTTACCAACTTGAAGTTGTTGTTGTCCTTTCACAGTACTGTGCTTTGACTTCAAATGGTTCTTGAATGCAGTCGTCCCACAAACACCCTCGGCTCTGTACTTTTGAGGACACCTAGCGAAATTGGCAAGTATCCCCATATCTCCTCAATCCGCTTTCCTTCCACCTCTACATACTCGTTATCTTTGTGAAATACTCCCAAACCCACGATGTGCATTTCTTGGCCCTCTTCTGGAAAGCCGAGCCTCCTCTTCATTCTCGCCATCTTCAATATTGTCATCAACAATAATTGGAGTTGCCGCGCACAGATGCCGCCGCCGATGCTTCGCACTAGGGTCAACACTTTCAGATGCAGACCTTTTGCCCCCTGATCCTGCCAAGGTGCAAACGGAACATGGTCAAAATAAAATAAAGCATCTAAAATAAAACATGGTCAAGTAACTGTGTAACCAGAACTTACATTCAAGTAAAATATTCACTAAAATAAAATAAAGCATCTAACAAGTGTATTGCCAAGTTGCAAGTAAAACATGATAAATCGATGAGGCCGGTGTAACCATAACCAAGAACTTACATGCATGTAAAACATCAAATAAAATAAAATAAAGCATCTAACGGTGTACTGCCATTCTGCCAAGGTGCAAGTAAAACATGGTAGGCTCCTGTCCAGCTGTCCTGATTCAGTCATTCATATGTTTTCACAAGTACGTAAGAAACCTAAATAACCATGGAGGTCTGGTATGCTATCCAGGGGGCAAGTGCAATACCCGGCGCCGGAGATGAAGTTGTTGCTCGCTTAGAGGCGAGAAGCCGTTGATGCCGAGGTCGGAGCCGCCGCGACGCAAGAAGGTTGCGCACGCTCTTGGTCTTACTCCTACCCCTGCCCTTCGTTCCTGGAATGGAAACACCTCTAGTCGGCGCCATGAACAGGCAAGGAGTAGGTACAAGGCGTCACCTAGCTGCCTTGTACCGTCACGGCCAGATCCTTTTACGGCGCTAGCGACGCCGACGGCCTGGGAGAAGGGATGCGGCGGATGGCGGCGCCGCGGCATGGGTGTGGCCGTGTGGGACGCGAGCGTGGGACGGTGGCGCTGCGGCTTGGGCGTGGTGGCGCAATCGGCGCTAGCGACTACCGACGGCCTCGGGGCTGGGAGAACTGGAGAAGGGGGATGCGGCGGATGGCGACGCGCGGGCCGCTGGGCGTGGCTAGGGCGTGGGACGGTGGCGTCGGTGGGGGATTGGGATGGATGGAGATGCAGCACAGCACAAGTTGCACAACACACTAGGGTTTTCATTTGTTGGGCTGGGCCGCGCGAATGAACAGATGGGCTGAATGCCTTGTGGAGTGAAATACGATTCAAAAAATTCGAACAGATTCGGTATATACCGAATACAATATAGAAAAATAGAAATCGGTCGAAAAAACCTAAAACTGAATTCGTCCGAATTCGAATTTTGTGGTCCGAATTTCGAATTCGAATAAGTTGTCCGAATTGTCGAACTCGGGATATTTCTGTTCAGTTTTCATCCCTAACAAGGAGAGCCTGACCAAAGCAATTCAAGTCCTTAATTCCCAAGCCACCTTTTTCGACGGGAGAGCAAATCTTGCGCCAAGACACAAGACAGGGACCACCACTAACATCTTGTTGTCCCTTCCATAAATGGCAGCTTAATTAGTTGTAAGGCACTAGCCTAGCGATAAAAAAACTGATTACAATTTAATCTGCTTATTCCACTCAGACATGATTTATTTAAGAATATAATTCACTCTAAAAGATACTATTTCCTTTAATAATATAATCATATATGCATTACATTATACCACAGCATCACCAATTGTTTGCACCCATGAATGGTACTTTGATGCTTCAGATTATCACATAATATTTCTGTACTATATTAATCATGCATTTCTTAGCTATTACACAATTGTACTTTTGATATATTTTTAAGTTTACAACTATATATTGCACATGAATCTCCTAAAGTAACGCACGAGGTACCATCTAGTTTTCAATGACGATTCAAGCAATAAGCAGCGTCATATTGCTATCTTATCCAACAACAAGCTGCATGCCTCCAATGATTACACGTTCGAATTCCCAGGAAATATTCTCCAAGATTTAATAATAGTTTTTCTTACTCCTACACTTCTCCTTCAGTGATCATATCGAGTTACAGGTCTAACAGCTGAGGCTGGGAATACAATTCATCACTGGAAACACATGTCAATCAGATTAAACAGTGGTTAAGAAAATCAGATAGACAAGTTAAGAAAATCAGATAATAATGACTCACTGGTTGACCATGGAAGCAGGATGGTTGTACAATTACCATTTGAATCATATGTATCATAAGGATCATCATCATAACATACATCATCGTCATTGTCCAGAATGTTCAGAAAAGATCCATAAAGAAGAATGTAACATAGTAAACACATGTCAATCAGATTACAGTGGGTATGGAGCTGAAGATGTGCCCTCCATTGTTGTATCATCATCCACCTCCTTGACAGTATATAGGTCATAAACATCTGAATCTGCTCATCAGGAAAAAACAAGCCCATCAAAACTAATGCTGTGGAGCAAAAGTTCTCACTATATTTGAGCCTTATGCACATAACTAATTCATGATATTGGTATGAATGACAAATGAGGGAAAAAAATGTTTCCTCACACTAAAGGTTGTAACCCATAAAAAAAATCACTGTTCTGTTCAATCTTGCGTTAGCACAGGAGTGGCAGAATTTATTTCACACTAATCACATCCTACTTCGTTCTCAATAGTCAACACAGAACTGAATTCAACACCTCCAAGAATAGCATCTTTTAGCCTTAGCTGGCTCAGCTATGAATTAATAGATGGAAAGGCGACCAAAATCCACAATTTCTACAATAATTTCAATCTAAATTTCAGTTTTTTTTGAACATCTGAAGGAAAAAAAAGTTACAGACCTTCCGATTGTGCCAGCGAAATAATATCTGATTCAATTTCTTCAGCAGCTGATGGCAAATGTTCCCGTATAAGTGGAAGAAAATTGCATAAAATTGCACCCTCTTCAAAAGAGGTAATCCTGAAGAGATACATCTTAAGAACCATGAAACAGTACAACATTTCGTTTTTGGAAGAATTAATAAATCTCAGAAGGAAAAACTTGCCTTGGTTCTGCTGGATGCTTCTCTTCATCAGAATCTACTTGGACGGCATCATAAAGATGGCATATTTCTCGTAGTGATTCATCAACTTCATTCCTGTCCCCTTTCCGACTCCTCCAAATTTGTGCAAAGCGAGCATTTCTTCCAAGAACCTATAAAGGATTAATGAGCAAAAACTTAAAAATGTGGGAAAAAGCACAAGAAGGCACTGCCACGTCTCTTCGCTGGATGTGAAGCAAATGATTCGACCAAAAAAAAATCTAGTGACAAGAAAGGTACTAATAATACTGTAGTCAGCCAGCCACCAAATCCTAACATATGTAATATGATTCTGCAAGGCCCATGCGAATAACAACACCTGGGATTGGCCATATTTAACAGAATTGGCTCAAAGATAATACCACAAACCCTGTTATTGATTTGGTCAATCCATCAAATATTTCCTTCATTTACTCTATCCACCAAATTCATATAAGTTAGTATAAGTACAAACTTAAGCAGATGAAGTTGACTATAGTAAGAAAATAGGCACACCTCATGCCTCTGTCTGGCTGCTGATCGTAGCTTGTCTTGTTTCTGTTCAGAGAAAAAAGAACAATTTTAGCATATGAACAAGTACATAACATCCTTCCTTATTTCAAAATCTTCAAGAACAAGATACATTAAGCAGTAGTAAAGTAGTTGCTACTATCAATGAAAGGTCTTTCAAATATTCAAGGAAAAAACTAAAAGAAACGTTCAATTATTAATAATATTCTCATGGGAACAACTGAAGACATGGCAAAAAATATAACAATTAATTAAGTAAATACTAGGAAAAGTGTGACTTACTTTATCTTGCTTAGTTCTGTTGTTACATTCCTTTGTCTTGCTCTTTATCTCTTTGGCATCCAAGTCAGAATGCTACAAAGTAAAATGGAGTAATTGTGATCCACTGTTCAACTCTTATGGCACATAAGGTAAAGTACAACTGGCAATATATTTTTTAAAAGACAATTTAGTTGCATAATGTTGGTCTCCATAAGTCAATAAAAAAATTGTGTTCAAGATCAATACTGAGCTCTATTGTCTATATAACCCTTGAAAAGTAAAAATAACAGGAGATATACTCAGAAGCCGATTGGTAATGACACATTAACTGAACTGATTATGCCATGCAAGGAAACCAAATTGTGGAAGACTAGACAAATTTAAAAGTAATGAAAAGAAAATGATTATTACCAGAAGAGAGTGCAAAACATCCTGAACTGCCTCAGAATGGTGTACTGTCTCAATGTGCTGTACCAGAAGTTTCTTAACTCGTGGTTCCTCTGAAGCTGTAAGCACAGAAACTATGAACATCATATTTATGTGCGGTGTCAAAGTACAAGTATATGCAACTTGTATTAGCGGTATCATGATGTCAAGGAGGCTGATTAACTGGTAAGTAGAATCCTACTATTGTGTTGTCAGGACGAGTATCTTCTGGAATCAATTTGCGCAGACAAGCAACTGCTGGTGTGGTTACTGATTAAGTTAATAGCGTGTCATCAGTGAGAACCCGGGTGTAGCTCAGTGGCAAAGATGTTGCCTTGCACCCGTGAGGCCTGCGTTCGAGCCATGCTTTTGACGCTGATGCTCACCGTTTCACCTTATAATTAATGTGGAAATATGTGTACTTCTTTCTTAATTTGATACTGATTTTCTCCTTAGAATCTCACTTATGTGTTCCTAGGCAAGTACTGTACTCAGCAGAATCCTCAATACAAACTACAAACTGGCATTCGACAGACAATTATGTCAATAAAAATGTTATTGTAGAGGATGCTAATGCAACGATCAAGAAAGTTCATCCAAATAATTGTTCTCCTATCAGTGCATGTGTTGAACAACCATTTTTTTTTCCTGCAGTCAGCAATGCCAGCCTGAAGGTACGATTCAAGCAAATTTAACACTTGTTCCATCCTCCTCGCTGTATATTGCCCTATCAAAGACCTGAACATACCATTGATATAAATCGGTACATGCAGAGATGGATCATCAAGCATCTACTAAGTAATTCCTGTGCAAAGCATCTACAGCTATAGCCTACGCTGTGTGCACGTGTGTTGCAACAGGATATATTTAAATTATATGAATACATCTACTAATTTAAATTATATACATTATATGAATTATATCATGCCATTGAGCACAAATGTAGAAAATGACAAAGATAACCATTCCAGGACTGTTATCTGCATTAATTGATTGAATCAATCTGCTTCGAATTTAAAAGTAAAACAAATAATTATCCTAGACTAGAATATATGAGTTGTATATATCAACGTTATCACATCTCAACTTGAACTGAGCAATTAAGAATTGCATACATAATTATGTATCTACAATCTTCCTATACGCCATGGCCGTGCATTGGGCGAGTCAATCTTGTCTAGAACTAAATACATAGCGTTAGTTGCCATCAAACCGATGCCTCCTAATAAATTATACCAATCTGAGATTACATATTGAGAGGTCCTAATAAATTAAATGTTCTTGTGAAAATACGGTAAAATTCCTGTGTGTTAAAGTAGCCTTTTTTATCTGGTTGCTTCTGCTCTCACTTTTTATTTTGTACAGTTAAATCAACTTAAGACATCAGTATTTTTTTGTGTGAAATAACCGGCAGCAGTACAAAATGTAGTGATTGAGTGATTGACAATTGACACACAACAAAAACCAGAAAATTGTTGCTTCACATATCAAGAATCCATGTGGCACATAGTCTTAAAAAACACAAAGAAATCATCTCTTGTTACACATATAATCCCAGTTTTTTTCTCCATTACAAACTCACGAGACCACTCAGCAACCGTGCAACACAATCACAGGGAAAGGAGCGAACTAACTCAAGTGTACAGCGCGTCCAGCTCGGCCCGGCCGGACACCCTCGCCGCCGCCGCCTTGGCCGGGTCGACGCCGAGCTCCGCCGCCACGCGCGTCATGACGCCGAACTCCGCCGGCCTCGCGCCCTCCGGCCACGTCACCACCATGCTCGCCGCCTTCCCCGCATCTCGCACTCCGCCATCACCGCCGCGCCGAGCCCATCCACAACACTTCCGGCGGGGCTGGCGCCGCCACGCCCCGGCCGCGCGACCCTCCTCGCATCCGCCGCCCTGGTCTCCAGCTTCCCCTCCACGGGCTCGTCCGCGGTAAGCCTGCCCCAGTAGGCCCCGCTCCGAACCGCGTCGAGCACCAGCACCTCCTCGGGCCGGAGGGCAGAGACGAGGCTCCTGGCAACGGCACGCGCGAGGTGGGCGGGGACAGGGCCGTGGGCGGCAGCGAGCAGGGCGCCCGAGGGCGCGTGGAGGTACACGCGGATGGGCAGGTGGGACCGCTCTAGGGGGAGCTCCGGGAGGAGGAGGGAGGCGTGCAGCGGAGGCGACGAGGGGAGGTGGGGGAGGAGCGAGAGCGAGGTGTGGGAGATGAGGAGGATGAGGAGCCGCGGGGCGGGTCTAGGGTTGGCGGGAGACGACGAGTATAGGGGTGGGCTGCGGCGGGGGAGCGGCGAAGTTGTCGAGGTCGTCCGGGGAGAAGCGAGACGGCGGCGGCGCTTCGGTGACGACGTCCTCCATGGAGGCCCGATGCGATCGGCGCCGGCGGCACAGGGGTTCGGGAGGGGGAGATCTGCTGCTGCTTGGTGGACTCCTCAATGGCGATGGTGACCCCGGCTCTCCGTCCTCTCGCCCGACCGTGGAGACGCGCGTGGAGACGGAGGCGGCCGACGACGACGAAGACGACCCTAGCGGCGAGGTAGGGCGAGCGGTGGAGAAGGCAGCGGCGGAATGCGGTAACCGAATCTATACTAATGAGATGCTAATTGCTAACTGCTTAGATGAAACTGGTATAATATAATTTATATTAGTATAGATAAATATAGTCTAACCTGAGGTTGGGTATTTGGAGAGGACTTCAGATTCAGCCTTTCTCTTACCACTGAAGTAACCTGAGTTAAGAAGAAAGGATGGAAGATTGTAATCATGAACAGAAATTAAAATGAATGTGGGGATTCCTGCAGAAGAATACACAACATAAGCTATGTTACATTCTTTTATCCGCTTCAATAAGAAAGGAAAGAGTAGGTTAACAAGACAGTGGGCACAGTTCAACAAAGGATAAGTCCCAGCTGTTTGAGGTATTTAATCTGTCCTACTCATCAGTACAACAAATGTCCTAGCAAAATATCATTTATTTCACAACGCGTGCCTGGCTACCTTCAAGTTTCAGAGTTACAAATTTACAAGTTTCAGAGCGAGGCGGCGAGGACAGGACGGACCTGAAAGTGCAGGCGAGACGGTGGCAGCACGAGCAGAACCCACCTCTCCTTCCTCTCCGTCGCGACGCGAGCAGGGAAGCAGGGACCCCCGCTGCGCACGTGAGGAGGAGGCGGCGGCGACGCCCGGCTGTCCGGCGGGCGTGCGCGAGGAGCGGCGGCGACGCCCGGCTGTCCGACGGGCGTGCGCGAGGAGGCGGCGGTGGGGGAGGGGGTGTGGCGGCGGGGGACGGGGGGACGGACGGGAGTTGTGGCGGACTGGCGGCGGCGGGGGTGGATCCCTACTATTGACCGACCCGGGAGGATCCCTACTACTGACCAGGCCGGGACGACTGGGAAGGGAGTGGCCGAATGGGCCACGTATTACTGGGCCGGGGAGGGGGTGGCCGGCCCGGGTGGGGTGTAGACTGTATGGGCCGAAATTGGTTGAGAAGGCATGATAAACGGGTATTTTTCGTAGGATTTTTTTTGGGTAAATACGAGATTCGTGAATACGGTTGAAAAAACATCTTAACTATTTCCCTTCCCGTTTGTTCTTTCCCGTTCCTAGCGGAAACGATATTCAGTCGGGATTTTCGGTATTCAGTTGGGAAAATTATGTTTATTTAAATGATTGCATCTCATTTTATTAAATTTCCACGTTTATCACTATTTTATTTAGCCTTATCAATCTCCTTGTTATAGTCTTATTAATTGTATTACTTAACCTTGATAACCCTAATAAATCATACCAATCTGAGATTACATATTGGGAGGTCTTATTTGGAATATAATAGTGGATGAGATATACAATCTCACAGAAAACTCTTATTAATGGATCAGCATCCGGGTCCTCAATCGAGGCATATCCTTATAATAGTATGCACCTAAAAGTACACATGTTTTAGGGAGGTAACGCAACACTCAAAGTTTGTTTCGTAAGAAAAATATCAGCACTGAAAGATATAATACAAAATACATCAAGCACAGGCCAAGACGAAGCAGTCAAGCCACTCAAAAGGTTTGTCAGTTAATTTGCAGCAGCGATCAGGAATTTAGGATATATAAAATATTAAGAAATTAAACTTTTCCAAAAAAGAAGAGATGACCTATACGCTTGTTGGGGCAACAAGGCAATTATTAGAGAAACATCCTATATATACTGATCAAGCAGTCATAGGTAAAATTGAGGAGAAATTGTAACATGCAGTCTAGCAAGAACACCAAAGTGGTTATACTAGAAAAAAAATTCCGCAATGACAGAAATTGTAAAAGAAAATTTCAATATTAAAATAAGTCTTTGTCACTACATACATAAATATCGTTAGATGTGGGGTTTTCAGGGTTTGATGATGATAATGTCTCTTGCGACCGCGGGCGAGCAAGGGAGGGAGAAAAGGAAGAGAGGTTGGCTCGCTGTGAAGGAAGAAGCTATGCAAGAGAAAGACAGGTAGATCTGAGGAGGCACACCTTTGGGGATGAAGTGTACTTGTTGGCAATTCAAGTCCTTAATTCCCAAGCCACCTTTTTCGACGGGAGAACAAATCTTGCGCCAAGACACAACGCAGTGACCACCACTAACATCTTCCTGGAAGGCATCTTCCTGTCCCTTTCATAGATGACAGCTTAATTAAAGAATATAATTCACTCTAAAAGATACTATTTCCTTTAATAATCTAATCATATATGCATTACATTATAGCACAGCATCACCAATTGTTTGCACCCATGAATGGTACTTTGATGCTTTAGATTATCACATAATATTTCTGTACCATATTAGTCATGCATTTCCTAGCTATTACACAATTGTACTTTTGATATATTTTTAAGTTTACAACTACATATTGCACATGAATCTTCTAAAGTAACGCACGGGGTACCATCTAGTTTCCAATGACAGATTCAAGCAATAAGCAGCGTCATATGGCTATCTTATACAACAACAAGCTAAATGCCTCCAATGATTATACGTTCGAATTCCCAGGAAATATTCTTCAAGATTTAATAATAATTCTTCTTACTCCTACACTTCTCCTTCAGTGATCATATCGAGTTACAGGTCTAACAGCTGAGGCTGGGAATACAATTCATCAGTATACTAACATTAAAAGTTCTCTCACATATAGCCAGCCCAACAGGCAAACATCACAGCCGGCTCAAGCGCTAGCCCATACATCATAATATCTATAGTTACTACCCATGTTTGTGCCCCAAGCATAGATTCTATCTCCCGTCTTCATCCCTTTCTTCCTCCACCTCTTCCCTCTCATACTCGGGATCAGAACCATCTAGGTCTGAAAATGCATTCTCACTATTGGAATCGTCATCCTCATCCTCTGACAACTCTTCAGGATAATCATATAGAATGGATTACCTTCCGCTGCGTATACAAGATAGACAAGTTAAGAAAAATCAGACAATAATGACACACTGGTTGACCATGGAAGCAGGATGGTTGTACAATTACCATTTGAATCATCTGTATCATAAGGATCATCATCATAACATACATCATCGTCATTGTCCACTTGTAATCTGATGTAAAAAAAGAATGTTCAGAAAAGATCCATAAAGAAGAATGTAACATAGTAAACACATGTCAATCAGATTACAGTGGGTATGGAGCTGAAGATGTGCCCTCCATTGTTGTATCATCATCCACCTCCTTGACAGTATATATGTCATAAACATCTGAATCTGCTCATCAGGAAACAAGCCCATCAAAACTAATGCTGTGGAGCAAAAGTTCTCACTATATTTGAGCCTTATGCACATAATTAATTCATGACATTGGTATGAATGACAAATGAGGGAAAAAAATGTTTCCTCACACTAAAGGTTGTAACCCATAAAAAAATCACTGTTCTGTTCAATCTTGCGTTAGCACAGGAGTGGCAGAATTTATTTCACACTAATCACATCCTACTTTGTTCTCAATAGTCAATACAGAACTGAATTCAACACCTCCAAGAATAGCACTTTTAGCCTTAGCTGGCTCAGCTATGAATTAATAGATGGAAAGGCGACCAAAATCCACAATTTCTAAAATAAGTTTAATCTAAATTTCAGTTTTTTTTGAACATCTGAAGGAAAAAAAAAGTTACAGACCTTCCGACTGTGCCAGCGAAATAATATCTGATTCAATTTCTTCAGCAGCTGATGGCAAATGTTCCCGTATAAGTGGAAGAAAATTGCATAAAATTGCACCCTCTTCAAAATAGGTAATTCTGAAGAGATACATCTTAAGAACCATGAAACAGTACACCATTTCGTTTTTGGAAGAACTAATAAATCTCAGAAGGAAAAACTTGCCTTGGTTCTGCTGGATGCTTCTCTTCATCAGAATCTACTTGGACGGCATCATAAAGATGGCATATTTCTCGTAGTGATTCATCAACTTCATTCCTGTCTCCTTTCCGACTCCTCCAAATTTGTGCGAAGAGAGCATTTCTTCCAAGAACCTATAAAGGATTAATGAGCAAAAACTTGCATAAAAATGTGGGAAACAGCACAAGAAGGCACTGCCACGTCTCTTCGCTGGATGTGAAGCAAAAATGATTCAACCAAAAAAAATTCTAGTGACAAGAAAGGCACTAATAATACTGTAGTCAGCCAGCCACCAAATCCTAACATATGTAATATGATTCTGCAAGGCCCATGCCAATAACAACACCTGGGATTGGCCATATTTAACAGAGTTGGCTCAAAGATAATACCACAAACCCTGTTATTGATTTGGTCAATCCATCAAACATTTCCTTCATTTACTCTATCCACCAAATTCATATAAGTTAGTATAAGTACAAACTTAAGCAGATGAAGTTGACTATAGTAAGAAAATAGGCACACCTCATGCCTCTGTCTGGCTGCTGATCGTAGCTGGTCTTGTTTCTGTTCGCAGAAAAAAGAACAATTTTAGCATATGAACAATTATATAACATCCTTCCTTATTTCAAAATCTTCAAGAACAAGATACATTAAGCAGTAGTAAAGTAGTTGCTACTATCAGTGAAAGGTCTTTCAAATATTCAAGGAAAAAACTAAAAGAAACGTTCAATTATTAATAATATTCTCATGGGAACAACTGAAGACATGGAAAAAATATAACAATTAATTAAGTAAATACTAGGAAAAAGTTTATCTTGCTTAGTTCTGTTGTTCCATTCCTTTGTCTTGCTCTTTATCTCTTTGGCATCCAAGTCAGAATGCTGCGAAGTAAAATGGAGTAATTGTGATCCACTGTTCAACTCTTATGGTACATAAGGTAAAGTACAACTGGCAATATATTTTTTAAAAGACAATTTAGTTGCATAATGTTGGTCTCCATAAGTCAATAAAAAAATTGTGTTCAAGATCAATACTGAGCTCTATTGTCTATATAACCCTTGAAAAGTAAAAATAACAGGAGATATACTCAGAAGCCGATTGGTAATGACACATTAACTGAACTGATTATGCCATGCAAGGAAACCAAATTGTGGAAGACTAGACAAATTTAAAAGTAATGAAAAGAAAATGATTATTACCAGAAGAGAGTGCAAAACATCCTGAACTGCCTCAGAATGGTGTACTGTCTCAATGTGCTGTACCAGAAGTTTCTTAACTCGTGGTTCCTCTGAAGCTGTAAGCACAGAAACTATGAACATCATATTTATGTGCGGTGTCAAAGTACAAGTATATGCAACTTGTATTAGCGGTATCATGATGTCAAGGAGGCTGATTAACTGGTAAGTAGAATCCTACTATTGTGTTGTCAGGACGAGTATCTTCTGGAATCAATTTGCACAGACAAGCAACTGCTGGTGCGATTACTGATTAAGTTAATAGCGTGTCACCAGTGAGAACCTGGGTGTAGCTCAGTGGCAAAGATGTTGCCTTGCACCCGTGAGGCCTGCGTTCAAGCCATGCTTTCGACGCTGATGCTCACCGTTTCACCTTATAATTAATGTGGAAATACGTGTACTTCTTTCTTAATTGGATACTGATTTTCTCCTTAGAATCTCACTTATATGTTCCTTAGAAAGAAAAAAATATGTTGGTTCTTTCATAATTTGATACTAATTTTCTCCTCAGAATCTCAAATGTTTTTGGAAGAAAAAAAAAACAGCGGGTGACAAGTAGAAGGACGTACCTTTATTAGGACCGGAGGATGTACTATATTAATCATGCATTTCTTAGCTATTACACAATTGTACTTTTGATATATTTTTAAGTTTACAACTATATATTGCACATGAATCTCCTAAAGTAACGCGCGAGGTACCATCTAGTTTTCAATGACGATTCAAGCAATAAGCAGCGTCATATGGCTATCTTATCCAACAACAAGCTGCATACCTCCAATGATTACACGTTCGAATTCCCTAGGAAATATTCTCCAAGATTTAATAGTAATAATTCTTCTTACTCCTACACTTCTCCTTCATTGATCATACAGAATTACAGGTCTAACAGCTGAGGTTGGGAATACAATTCATCAGTATACTAACATCAGTTTAAGACAAAACGACTTATAGTATGAAACAACAATAGATGGAGTAGGAAATAACGTAAGAACTAAAATTCCTTAAGAGTTTAAACCAGCTAGCTTTGCTTAGTCTAGTCAGCGGACCCCTATCAGACCATTTTTAAACTCAATTCCCATTCAGGCAGTGTAGCAATTCTCTGTTATTCTTGTTTAATGTGTCTTTCTGCTGTATGCTCGTTTTGTCTGTCATAATCAATACTAGTTGTTCTTCTCACCAGGGACTCAGACTTACTTTAATTTTAGTTTCTACCCAATATGCTATCTTTCTTATACCTTAAGAGCACATATGCTGGATCTGTGGTTTTCTTCAAAATTTATATATGTTCCATATTTGTTTATGCTGTAGGTTTTCTTAACAAAACATTAAAGGAATAGACGGTGTAACGACCCAGATTTTTTCCTTGATTTTGAAGAGATTTATGTTATTGACTCAAAAGCAAGGTCAATCACGAGAGCAAAAGTTGTGGTAAGATGTTTGAAATTTAAATTCTTGAAGCATACAGAACAGAACCATTATATATTTAGGTTGCAGGAGCTCTTTCATCACTAATGTTAGTAGGAAAAAGTATATTAGTATCTGCATGATGATTTGAAGGAAGTAGTTTAATGGTTTCCATCCTTTGAAATATTGCATGTGACCATTTGGGTGACTGGTAAACTGGGTCTATGATGTCAATGTCATTGGTTTCAC
The DNA here is from genome assembly GCA_019925245.2 of Oryza australiensis. Classification (NCBI taxonomy): domain Eukaryota; kingdom Viridiplantae; phylum Streptophyta; class Magnoliopsida; order Poales; family Poaceae; genus Oryza; species Oryza australiensis. The sequence goes on along the minus strand of JAIFGZ020000724.1, from coordinate 799,893 downwards.
AGTTAGTCCTATGCCTTTTCATCTAGACATTTGTGACAAACATTTATCTGTCACATTTTTTTGCATAGTTAAGTTAGTTAATTTTGGTTTTGTGGAGATTATCGATATCGAAAGCTGCCTATTACAGGTTAGTGTCCCAGAAGGAAAGAAGAGGAACAGGAGAAATGACCTAATATGACAATTTAATCATCTCTTTGCTTAGGTCATTACTCCTCTTGATAGTACGGCGAAGCTATAAAAATAATATATGAAATTTGATCGCCAAACTCCTCGATCAATATTAATAAACTGTAAATTTTACGGTCTGCAATCTTCTTGCATTGTGCCATCTCAAATAATCCTCAGTAATTATCTATGCACCTTTTATCATATGAACCTAACTCAAATATATGAATCTCAAAAGCATCTTAGTCCACAATTAGTGCTTGTCATTAATTACCAAAACAAATAACGGGGCCTAGATGCTTCAGCCATCCGCGCACTCCCTGAAGAGAAATCACCGGGCCCAGATGGATTTAAAGGGCTTTTTTACCGCAGTTGCTGGAACATTATCAAAGAAGACGTTTTATCAGCCCTAGACAAGCTCTTCACTGGCAATAGTCAGAACCTCACTCGCTCGAACTCGGCAGTGGTAACCCTTTTACCAAAAAAGAGCAATCCAACTCAAATTAGAGATTACAGACCAATCAGCTTAGTGCACAACTTCTCTAAGCTTGCCACAAAGATTTTGGCTATGAGACTTGCGCCAAAATTGCCAGAGCTAGTCCCCACCACACAGACGGCGTTCATCAAGGGGCGGTGAATACACGAGAATTTTGTCTTTGTCAAGGGTTTAGTGAACCGATTTCACAAGCAGAAGAAGGCGATGGCCTTGCTCAAGTTGGACATTTCGAAAGCCTTCGACACAGTTTCTTGGGGTTTTTTGCTCGACATGATGTAGCACAGGGGTTTCGGTGTTCGATGGCGGCGATGGATCTCGGCTTTGTTTTTGACTTCCTGCACGAAGGTGTTGATAAACAGAGCTCAATCTACTCCGATCAAGCCAGCTAGGGGGTTGAGGCAGGGTGACCCTCTCTCCCCCTTGCTATTTGTGCTGGTGATGGACACTCTCCATGCTCTTGTTGCTCGAGCAGTGTCGGACGGTATCTTGTCGCCTCTGATGGCAAGACAAAGTTTACCTCCAGTTGCTCTTTATGCGGATGACACTATCCTCTTCTTTTGCCCGATTGAACGAGATGCTCAAGCCATAAGGGAATTCTTGAGGTTTTCGGGCAAACCACTGGCCTGAAGACAAATTTGGGAAAGAGCGCAATCACCCCAATTCATTGCTCGGATGAACAGAGGGAGATGGTGGCGACTATACATGGTTGTCCAATGGAACTCTTTCCTATAACTTACCTTGGGCTGCCTCTTTCTCCGAGAAAACCAACTAAAGTAGAAATGCAACCTATGCTTGAAAAACTCTCCAAGAAAGTGGCTGGTTGGAAGCCAAGATTTCTTTCCATAGATGGCCGTTTGTGTCTTATAAACTCAGTCCTTATGGCGTTCCCAGTTTTCCACATGACAGCGCTGCCAATGCCAAGATGGGTGATAAAACAAATTGAGCGCAAATGTAGGGGATTCCTTTGGAAGGGCCAAGAAGAAGTGAATGGGGGACATTGCCTGGTATCATGGAGAAAAATTTGCACTCCAAATCAAAAAGGTGGGTTGAGAGTGAAGGATCTGCACCTATTTGGGAATGCTTTGCGTATTCAGTGGCTTGCGCTCAAAACCGAGCCGGGGGACAGACCATGGACGAAAACAGGGTTCCCGCTAGTCGAAGACTTGTGGCCCATGTTTCATTCAGCGTTGGAAGTCGTGCTTGGAGATGGAAGAAATGCTCGTTTCTGGAATGACAATTGGACAGGGAAGGGGAGATTCAGTTGGCGATGGCCGTTACTTCAATCTCATGTTAATCGCCCAAACCTGTCAGTTGCCGAGGGGCTACAAGAAAACAAATGGATCAGAAGTTTGCAAGGAACTTTGTCCAATGCTGCTTTGGGACAGTATTTTCAATTATGGGACGAAATCAGAAAATTTCTCTAGGGACGAGTTCTGATACGGTGAGGTGGAAACCTGAGGCAAACGGTCGGTTCTCAGTGACTTCAGCTTATAATCTGCACTTTCAGGCCTTGGAAGACTGCTCTTATGGCAGCTTGCTGTGGAAGATCAAAACCCCTTCAAAAATTCGTTTCTTCATGTGGGTAATGCTAAAAGGCCGATGCCTGACAACTGAGAACCTTGCTAAGCGAAATTGGCCACGGACCGACATTTGCTCCCTGTGTCGAACGGAACCGGAGACTTGCCACCATCTATTTTCATATTGTGCCTACACAGCGGCAGTTTGGAGAACTGGTGTTTGGTGTAATTTCAATTTTGTGCTACCGGCGAATGACAGCAAGGACTTGGCAGACTGGTGGCTAGACGCGCGCGCTCATTTTCGGAAAGACTACAGGAATCGGTTCGACAGTTTATTTCTTCCGCCGCCCCATAATCTTAAATTTTGTGCAACCTTTTTTTCCCATAATCTTAAATTTTGGACAGCTCAAGGGCTAATGTGGGCTGTTTGTATCAGACCAAAAGGGATGATGCGACCACGGTGATCCAAAGAGAAGAATGGGCAAGTAGAAGGCATGCCACTTAGCAAGCATATATATATATATATATATATATACACACATATATATATACATATATATATATACAGAAACTGAAATATTTGATGCTTGTGAATGCACTACCTTGTTGAGTAGCCAACGAATATGTGGTACATGGATTCAGAATGCATGTGTTTTTATAGTATCGGGTTATCTATACTTGGATTCAGAATTTCCCAGGTAAGTTTCCCTCCGGTTTTTTATTTATGAATTTCCTAGGCAAGTCCTGTACTCAGCAGAATCCTCAATACAAACTACAAACTGGCATTCGACAGACAATTATGTCAAATTTATACTTGCATTAATTGATTGAATCAATCTGCTTCGAATTTAAAAGTAAAACAAATAATTATCCTAGACTAGAATATATGCGTTGTATATATCAACGTTATCACATCTCAACTTGAACTGAGCAATTAAAAATTTCCTACATAATTATGTATCTACAATCTTCCTATACGCCATGGCCGTGCATTGGGCGAGTCAATCTTGTCTAGAACCAAAAACATAGCGTTAGTTGCCATCAAACCGATGCCTCGTAATAATTTACGCCAATCTGAGATTGCATATTGGGAGGTCTTATTTGGAATATAACAGTGGATGCAATAGAGATATGCAATCTCATAACAAACTCTTATTACCGGATCAGCATCCAGGTCCCCCAGTCGAGGCATATCCTTATAATGATAGTATGCACCTGAAAGCACACATGTTTTGTTTTAGGGAGATAACGCAACACTCAAAGTTTGTTCCGTAAGAAAAATATCAGCACTGAAAGATATAATATGAAATACATTAAGCGCAGGCCAAGACGAAGCAGTCAAGCCACTCGATCAAAAGGTTTGCCAGTTAATTTGCAGCAGCGATCAGGATATATAAATATTAAGAAATTAAACTTTTCCAAAAAGAAGAGATGACCTATACGCTTGTTTGGGAAACAAGGCAATTATTAGAGATTTAACTGGAGGTTGTATAATTCCTTAAGTCATGTTTAAGTAGTCCGTCCCTAGAGGAGCTGTAAATTAAATTTTCTCTTCTTTACTTAATGAGATAGGCCTACTTGGGTCAATTCGTTTAAAAGAACGAGAGGTACCTAACAAACATTTGATCGGCTTTAATATCTCTAAAATTACTTATCCACCCATTCGATGCAACTGCGACATCACATCTATCATTCAGGAAATTATGTAGTATATCATGACGTTCCAACGGACAGACAAATATCCTATATATACTGATCAAGCAGTCATAGGTAAAATTTAGTTGAGAACAAATTGTAACATGCAGTCTACAAGAACACCAAAGTGGTTATACTAGGAAAAATTTCGCAATGACAGAAATTGTAAAAAAAATTCAATATTAAAATAAGTCTTTGTCACTGACATATATACCGTGAGATGTGTGGTTTCTAGGGTTTGGTGATGGTAATGTCTCTTGCGACCGCGGGCGAGCAGGGGAGGGAGAAAAGGAAGAGAAGTTGGCTCGCTGTGAAGGAAGAAGCTGAGGAAGAGAAAGACATGGCAGATCTGAGGAGGCACACCTTTGGGGATGAAGTGTACTTGTTGGCGGCGGATGCCGGTGGTTGCCGGGGATCCGATGGTGTAGCGAATGCAGAGGGGAGGAAGAAGCCCCGGATGGTCTCCAAGCAGGGCACGAATCAGCACCGCATCCGTGAGACGGCAAGGGGCAGAGACGGCGCGTGGGGCGGCGGCGGAGCAGTCGGCGGCGGCGGGTGCCCGTGAGACCAAAGGGAAAAGAAAGAAGGGCAGCGAGTGAGCTAGGGTTTGGTCTGATTTTATATCCAAACCTAATGGATCGTGGCCGTTGATGCAAATCCAACGGCTCACACATGCTGCAGTTTTTAAGTTGGGCTGAATTGGGCCGAAAAATAGTGAAAAACAGCCCAATATGAAAATTTTTTACTGATTTTTCATTGGTTTTTTCAGTTTACAAACAAATAGGTATAAATGTAAATAATCTTGAAAACATATGTTCACATAAATTTTTTACATAGAGTAGATTGTGTATATGTTGTTTCAGAGGAGTTTCAATTTTTTAAGTCATCTACTATTTTCTAACAATTAAATGAATTTCTGCGTATCTTTCAAAATTGATTTCGAATTGAACTACATGTACCTCTAATAAGGTTTAAAAAATCAACAAAAAATATATTTGTGATCCTATGTTTCATTGTATCCCATATCCAAGAATTATTCAAGAATTAGATGGAGAATTCGATGGGTTGCTATGGATAATTAAAACCTTGCATCTCTAAATTGGATTATAAAAAATATAATATCTAAATTTGGTCAGAAAAATCTACAGATTGACATTACAACTTAATTGTGGTCTGTAACATTTCCATACAAATTTTAATCAGTTTGATAAAGTGATTATATGTTATTCACAAAAGGGGTACACTTCTCATGGTCTCGTTTAATTTTAACTCAAAATTTGATGTTTGTAGAAAATATAACATTTTTGAACTCATATGCACCTTAAATTTGGAATAACATTAATATTACCACAATATTTTGACATATGAAGTTACATTGCCGCTTGTTTTACGAAAAAATATTTTTCTATTTTCTAATTAATTGTATAATGGACCCTTGTAAATGAACCTATAGAAATATTTTATTATAGAACTATTTTTATGTACCCCATAAATTTTTTACATGGAGTAAACTGTTTATATGTTGCTTTAGAGGAGTTTCATATTTTTTTTAAGTCATCTACTATTTTCTAGCAATTAAATAAATTTCTGCATGCTTTTCAAAATTAATTCCGAATTGAACTATGAGTGCCCCAAATAACGTTTGAAAAAATAAAAGAAAAATATACATGCTCAAATACTTCATTCTATCAATTCTATGGGTTTCTATGGATAATTGAAACGTATTACAAAAATTATAATAATATCTAAATTGGTTATAAAATTTTATAAATTGACATGAAAACTTAATTTTGGTCTATAACATTGAAATAAAAATATAATTTTGAATTTATTTTCGAATTAAGATTGAAAGACGGAATTAAATTTGAATTCAGATCCATTGTGAGTTCATATAGATTACTTTGTTGATACCTACACTACAGGTAGCTTAGCCTGGTTGTTGGGGACAAGATTGCTCTTCGTAGCTAACAGGGTTCGAAACCCGACACTTTATTTTTGCTCCATTTTCTGTCCAGGCAGGTTTGTTGGGCCGGATGGGCTTTTTCTTTGAGCCAGGTGGGCTAGTGTGGTCATGTGGGCCACTTTGCTCCTGTGTTGGGCCAAGTTTTAAGCTACTACACCCATTTCGATTCAGAACCGTTTCAATCTGGTGCAATGCGGTTGATGTGCTTGTGAAAACTTACACTAGTTTCTAGTAGTATTAGAATACAAATAAGAGTATCATTCTCTACAGGGAATTGGTCAATCTCTTTTTGAAAAATTTCATGGTTAGGCCAAGTGCCAAAAAAGGAAAGAAATTGGATGCATAACGTTTGAGAAATAAATAATGACTAATCTTTTTTGGCTGATGGTAATCTAGAAACAGAGTAAATTTCAGATATTCTAAGTTTTGGTTATCTGTAATGCAGAATCATAAGTTCTACAATTTGTTTCAAGGAATCTAAGTTTCCTCAAGTTGACAAGTTCAATTATATTTCTTTATCTGTGTCAATGATTAAATAGTTATATGGTATTTGTATTTTTTTATAATTCAAATATATTATTTCTTCATCCTTTTCAATGATTACAAAATTATTTACAATTGAAATATATCATTTATTCATTCTTGTCGATGATTAAATAATGTATATGTTATATGATAGTTGTATCTTTTTACCAATTCAAATATATTGTTTCTTCATCCTTCTCAATTATTACAAAAATTAGATTCTCTTGATCCAAATAAGTGTCTTTTTTTTCAAATCAAAATTCATATTTACATGTCTATTGATGGTTATTTGATACGCTTTACGACGTATCTACATGCTATTCACGGTTCAAAGCATATCAAACTTTATATCAATTCGATATGTTTTTCTAATCAAGTCAGAAAGCATCTATACCCGGATATAAATAATTGTTTGATATGCTTTATAATGTGTCTATGGGATAATGACGCTTCAAAGCGTGTCTAACTCCGTGTCATTTTCTATTGATGGTTTGTTGATACGTTTTACAACGTATATACATGCTATTCATGATTGAAAGCATCTCAAACGTTGTATCAATTCGATACATTTTTCTAATCTAGTCAGAAAGCATCTATACATGGCTATAAACATTTGTTTGATACGTTTTACAACGTGTCTATGAGATGATGACGCTTCAAAGCGTATCTACCTCCGTGTCATTTTGAGACGACTTCAATAGCGTGTTAAAAAATGTCTTTATATGACTAGTAACACTATAAGCGTGTCTAACATCGTAACAGTCTGACACATTTTCAAAATCGTGTCAAAAAGCATCTTTACGTGTCAAAGTAGAGACGTTTTTAGACTGTGTTACTACTACAACGTATCTTAAGGGGGGTTTCTAGTAGTTAATTGATTTAGTCGTCTGCTGGAAAATCCAAGCATTCCTCTCTTCCAAATCTGCCAGCTGATTAGCATGAGCAGGGAGTCAAAGTTACTCCTATGGCTCATCCGAAAACGCTTCCTTGTCGCAATCCACCATTTGTCCAGTTGCCTACCTCTTTCCACCGTTATTGCAAAGCTAATATTACACCAAGATCTCGCTTTCGCCAGTGATCGACAATCGTCTGGTGATATGGGCCCTGGGTATGTCGGGGTATGACATCCGAGAAAAGAAAGACTCCTTTGCCCGTCAAGGAGCGTCAAAGTTACACCCTAAATGGCTTAGGCGAGTCTCGGCCACGGGCGGCCACGTGGCCACCCCAGAAGGGGCTGGCCCGGAGGCTGGCCGGAGGCCACCGTACTCCCAGACGCAGCAGGTCCGGATCACCCGACCCGGCCAGAGGTCCGGATTACCCGACCCCCATCCTCACCCCGCACCTCTCGAGAGAGTGGCGAGTCCAACTACCAACCAACCCATTTAATACTCGAAAAGAAGGGAACTGAGCGCCTGTCACACCGCATTCAATGCGATGTGAGGCGCGGCTGTCAGTTGCACTCATCATCACCCCTTTTTGCCTGTCACGAGGCAAAGGAGGCCTAAAGTCTTTGACTAAGACCGCGGTATGGCCGCGCACACTCCGCGCACGCCCCCCTCACGCCCTATCCAGTCGCATTTAATGCATTCGGCGGACGCGTGGGAGAGAGAGTGCGAGCACAGGAGGCGCGGTGCCAGTACCTACCCGCGGGTTGGGTCGCTGACCAGTGGGTCCCGTCGGAGTAGGTAGGCAAGCCATCATCGCGTCAGCAGCATGGCTACCACGACGACCACCCCTTTTTCCGCTTACCATGACGCGGCAAACAGGAAGGAGCAGGAATGGGACGACTTCCTTAACAAGACAAGATAAAAAACCACTCCTCATGTGGAGTGGAGGAGGGGAAGGTTGGGACTATTGTGGTGTTCCCTTATACTATAAAAGGATACCCAAGTCCATCATGGAGGAGGTGGTTGGTCGTTGTTGATTGATCGGTAGACTAGCCTCCTGAACAGCTAGCTCTTAGCAATCGCTCGTCCACCACTGACCTCAAGGGAGAGGAACGTTCCCTTTGTTCTTGGCAACTCCCCCATATACCACGTACAAACAGGAGTAGGGTATTACACCACGCCGGTGGCCTGAACCTGTATAAGTCCCCGCATCTCCGCAATCTTGGTTTCTTCTTCCCGCCTCATCTGCATTATCTCATTCTTATCACGAGTTTAAATCAGGATACACCGCTCCCCGTGCCGAACCGAAAAGGGGGTCCTCCGGATCCCTGCGTGTCGATCTACGACATCGACAGCTGGCGCGCCAGGTAGGGGGAGCGCACTGTGTTTTGATTTAAATTCCTGTTTTCCACCCATTTTCTGGCGGGAGTCCTCTCTCCCCATCTCCGCCATGGTTCACGGCCGCGTCCCACGCTCCGCGTTAGGCTTGCTCGCTACGCGCGAGCGCGACCTGGCCAACGTGGCGGCGGAAGAGGTTGACGCGGGCAGACACAGCCCCAATTTTCGCCACCTCCGCTCGACGGGGAAGGGATCCTCGTCTCCCTCACCGCCGCTGATGGTGACGGCGGCAACAGCGCCCGGGCCATCTCCTCTGCCCCCCGCTGAAGCGGCGGTTGCGGGCGGAGGGGCCCAGGCATCCCGCAGGGCTGACAACGCTCTTGCAGGATCCAGACCACGCCCTAGCGGGCGTACCGGCATGCCCTGCCGAGGCGACGTCTACCGCCGCCTGGAGTTTGGCACTCCTGGGGGTGCCCTACAGGCGGCAGAAGCTCTTTTGCGCCACCCCTCGGTCACCCCTGGCGAGGGATCCAACGCCAGGCGGTGGTTCGACGATGTGGCGAAGCTCGTAGGCACGGCCCCGCGCCGGCCGCCGACCTCACTTCCTCCGCCACCAACCGCGCGGTTCACACGCCGCAATAAGCTCGTCCTTCCGGCGACGGGCTCGAAGAGCAGCGGCTGCCGCTAGAGCGGAGGAGAGCCTCTCAGCGGCAGCCCAACCGGAAGCGCCCTGGGATCTGCTGTACGCAGAGCGGGACGCCCGCCTCCACATCGAGCAGCGCCATGACGAGCGCTGCTTGGCGGCACCGGATTGCGCCTCCTCATCAGGGGGCGCCACCACTCGGCGAGCGGCCGCGGCGGCCCTCCCGCAAGTGGAGCCCCTCGGGGGACGGCAAGCGGCCGTGATGGCCCAGCCGCGAGTAGGAGGCTCCGCGACGCCCAACGGGGCCCCGCAGCCATTGTCGCCTCCTACGGCCGGCAACGGCTGCCTGGCCTTCGTTACCAACCTCCGTAATGTGCGCTGGCCTAACAAATTTAGGCCGGCCCTTACGGAGAAATACGACGGCTCGGTTAACCCTACCGAGTTCCTCCAGATCTACACCACGGCCATTGAGGTTGCTGGAGGTGACGAGCGTGTCATGGCCAACTTTTTTCCCATGGCGCTCAAGGGCCAGGCCTACTCCTGGCTAATGAATCTACCGGCCCAGTCAGTCACTTCTTGGGACGACCTGTGCCGCCAGTTCACCTCCAATTTCCAGGGCACGTACCCGCGCCCGAGAGTGGAGGCAGATCTTCACATGGTCCGCCGAGGGGAGGACGAGTCCCTGCGCAAATACATTCAGCGCTTTTGTCAGGTACGCAACACCATACCCTTCATCGCCGACCATGTAGTGATCTTCGCCTTCCGGAGTGGCGTATGCCACGACGTTATGCTGGAGAAGATCGAATCCAAGGCCCCCCGGACTACCACGGAGCTCTTCAAGCTCGCGAGGCGGGTGGCCGCAAGGAGAGGCTCGGGTTTGGAATCCTAGGAATCCGCCCCGGCCTCCACCGGCGCCGCCCTCCGCGTCCGTGAAGAGCGACGCGAACGGCGACGGAAGCGCAGGCCATCGCGCGGTGGCGAGGAGGGTCACGTCCTCGCCGCCGATGGAGCAAAGAAGCCCTCACGGAAGGGCAAGCCCACGGGTAACCACAGGCGGTCCCCGGACCCTCGCCCTCAGGGCCGGGCCGGAGACAAATGGTGCATGGTGCACCAAACCTGTCACCACGACCTCTCCGAGTGCCGTTCAGTCAAGAATTTGGCCAAGCGAGTACAAAAGTACGAGCAAGAACGGAGGGAGAACAAGAGGGAAATCCACCGCAAAGGCAAGGCACCGGCGGAGCGTTCGGACAACCGGCGAGAGGAGGCCAAGGATGCGGCCCCCGTCGGGGACGACGATGACAACTGGGCTACCAAGATCCCGGCACGTCGTCGCCACTATCGACGGCGGTGCGGGCGCCTGTGTATCCCATCGGAGCTTCAAGTCCATGAGGCGCGAGCTCCTCGCGGCTGTGCCGTCTCACGAGGCGGCCCGGAGGTCGCGCTGGGCAGAGGTGTCCCTCACCTTTGACCAAACCGACCACCCAGGGAGCATTGCACGTAGCGGCCACTTGGCCCTCGTGACCTCCCCCACCATCTGCAACGTCAAGGTCACCCGAGTCTTAATTGACGGAGGTACGGCCCTCAACATACTATCCCCGAAGGCCTTTGACGTAATTAAGGCCCCGAGAATGGTGCTCGGGCCCTCTTACCCCATCATTGGGGTGACGCCCGGGAAGGTGTGGCCCCTTGGGCAGATCGCTCTACCAGTCACTTTTGACCCACTAATTTCCGCACCGAGCGGATCGACTTCGATGTGGCGGATCTCAATCTGCCCTACAACGCCGTGCTCGGGAGGCCAGCGTTGGTGAAGTTCATGGCGGCTACCCATTATGCCTACCGCCAGCTTAAGATGCCGGGCCACGGAGGCCCCATCACCATCCACGTTGACATAAAAACCACGCTGGACTACGCGGAAGTGCGCGTGGATGACATTGCGGCGGCCGACCGCGTCGAACCCGAGGGCCCCCAAGGGGAGACGTCGGGTTCCCGGGCCCTAAAGCAACGCATCACCTCTGCCGATAAGGTGGTAATTAAGTCTATCCGTTTGGGTGACGACCCGTCCAAGACCGCCAACATTGGTCTCCTTCCTACGGGCGAACGCCGACGTGTTTGCTTGGAAGCCGTCGGATATGCCCGGAGTCCCCAGGGAGGTGATCGAGCATCGACTTGCAGTACGGTCGAACGCACGCCCGGTCCGACAAAAGGTGAGGCGGCAGGCCCCAGAGCGGCAGGCGTTCATCCGCGAAGAGGTGGCCCGGCTCCAGGAGGCCGGCTTCATCCGGGAGGTGCTGCATCCGGAATGGTTGGCAAACCCGGTGGTCGTCCCGAAGGCCAACCACAAGCTGCGCATGTGCATCGACTACACCGATCTCAACAAGGCATGTCCCAAAGACCCCTACCCTCTACCTCGAATAGATCAGATAGTCGACTCCACTGCGGGGTGCGACCTTTTATGCTTCCTAGATGCATATTTTGGCTATCATCAATTTCGCATGGCTGTAGAGGATGAGGATAAAATCTCATTTATCACCCCTATGGGTATATTTTGCTACATGTCTATGCCCTTTGGTCTAAAAAATGCCATGTCCACTTTTCAACGTGGTGTCCGCATCACGTTGAAAGACCAAATAGGGCGCAATGTTGAGGCGTACGTCGATGATCTCGTAGTCAAATCTCGGGATCAAAGGACCTTGCTCTCGGATTTGGCCGAGACATTCAATAACCTCCGGTCCTCCCGCATGAAGCTGAACCCAGAGAAATGCGTGTTCGGGGTACCGGCAGGCAAGCTGCTAGGGTTTTTGGTCTCTGCCCGAGGCATTGAGGCCAACCCCGCTAAAATAAAAGCAATAGAGGAGATGCGCCCCCTAGGAAACTCAAGGACGTGCAGAGACTCACTGGTTGTGTAGCTGTCTTGAGTCGTTTCATATCCAGATTAGGAGAGCGGGTGCTCCCTTTATTTAGGTTGTTAAAACGAACCGGCCCTTTCACTTGGACGGACGAAGCGGAGAAAGCCTTGGGCGAGCTCAAGCGCTACCTCTCCTCTCCGCCCGTACTGATAGCCCCCCGGGAAGGAGAGCCCCTCCTTTTATATTTGGCGGCGACCCCCCAAGTGATTAGTGCGGCCTTGGTTGTGGAGCGCGACGAAGAGTTAGACTCTCGCCGCCCCCAACCCCATCAAACCCGGAGGCAAGAAATCTCGGAACGGAGTTGGCCGGGAAGCGCCGAACCCGGAGGTGGCCCTTGGCCCCCGAGCTTGGGAGCCGCCCGATCTCTAGTCCGGGAGCCCCGAGGCCCTCCGCCTGCAGTGGCCCGCGAGCCCTGTGGAGGTGATGGCCCTGAGCCCCTGACACCGAGATGACCCGCCCGAAGCACCCGTGGCAGAAGTCTCGAACGGAATTGGCCAAGGAAGCGCCCGAACCTGAGGTGGCCCTTGGCCCCGAGCTTCGTGAGCCGCCCGCCTCTAGTCCGGGCTCCCGAAGCCCCTCCACCCGCAGCGACCCCGAGGGCCCCGGGGAGGCGGCGGCCTAAGCCCCGGAAGCCGAGATGACCCGCCCGTATACCAAAGCAATCGCCCTAACAAAGTAGTCAAGGCCTGCACCAAGGTGCATCGGCCGGTCTACTTTCTCAGCGAGGCGCTACGGGACGCAAAAACACGTTACCCGCAGGCCCAGAAAATGCTCTACGCCGTGCTCGTGGCCTCCAGGAAGCTGCGCCATTATTTCTAGGTGCACCGGGTAACGGTGATCACGTCCTACCCTCTCGGGCAAATCCTGCGTAACCGAGAAGGCACGGGACGGGTAGTCAAATGGGCCATCGAGTTGTCAGAATTTGATCTGCACTTCGAAGCCCGGCACGCAATCAAGAGCCAAACCTTGGCTAATTTCGTGGTGGAATGGACACCAACGGCCGGTAGCGATCCACCCCCGGGAAAACCCGAGAGTGCGGAGGATCGTGACCAAGGAGCCGCGCACTGGATGATGAACTTTGACGGTTCACTCACTTTGCACGAAGCCGGAGCGGGCGTGGTGCTAACTTCCCGAGCGGACGACGTACTACAGTACATCGTCCGGATCGACTTCCGGGCAACCAACAACATGGCCGAATATGAGGGGCTTCTAGCAGGGTTGCAAGCGGCAGCAGGCGTGGGCATCCGCCGTCTGCTGGTCCTCGGGGATTCCCAACTGGTTGTAAACCAGGTTTCCAAGGAATATCAATGCACCGACCCCCAAATGAAAGCTTATGTCAAGGAAGTACGACGTATGGAGCGCCATTTCGATGGCCTCGAGCTACGCCATATTCCCAGAAGAGATAACTCCCTGGCGGACGAGCTATCTAGGATCGCGTCCGCGCGAGTCCCAGCCCCGCCAGGCGCATTTGAGGAAAGTCTCACAGAGCCGTCGGCGCACCCCGAACCACCCCAGAGGCAGGAATCGGCTGGTCTCGACGCCCCGGATCTGGTGGGCCAACCACAGCCTGGCCCTGCCGAGACCAACATCACGCGCCAGGTGGCTTGGATTTCAGAAATCCGGGCGTACCTGCAAGACGCGTCATTGCCCGAGCAACACGAGAAAAGCGAACGCATTACCCGGACCTCCAAGAGGTACGTGTTGGTAGAAGGGATACTCTACCGACGCGGTGCCAACGGAGTGCTCATGAAATACATCGCTCGGGAAAAGGGTCTCGAGCTCCTAGCCGAGATCCATGAAGGCGAATGCGGAGCTCACTCAGCCTCCCGAACCTTGGTGGGAAAGGCATTCGGCCAAGGATTCTATTGGCCCACCGCGCTGGAGGACGCAACAGACCTCGTGCGGCGGTGCCGAGCATGTCAATTCCACGCCAAGTAGACGCACCTGCCGGCCCAGGCCCTCCAGACCATCCCGCTCTCATGGCCATTTGCGGTCTGGGGGCTAGATATCCTGGGCCCATTCAAGCAGGCACGGGGCGGATGCAAGTTTCTATATGTCGCCATTGACAAATTCACCAAGTGGCCCGAGGCCTATCCAGTCAGCCTCATCGACAAACATTCGGCTGTGCGGTTCATAAGAGGCATCACGGCAAGGTTCGGGGTCCCCAACAGACTCATCACCGACAACGGCACCCAGTTCACGAGTGAACTGTTCGACGAGTATTGCGATTACATGGGCATCAAGCTCTGCTTTGCCTCGCCCGCCCACCACCAAAGCAACGGTCAGGCCGAGCGTGCAAACGCAGAAATACTAAAAGGCCTCAAGACTAAGACCTACAATGTGCTCAAAAAGCATGGGGACTCGTGGACTGATGAGCTGCCTACGGTCCTTTGGGCCAATCGGACAACCCCGAGCCGCGCCACTGGGGAGACACCTTTCTTCTTGGTGTATGGAGCCGAGGCGGTCTTGCCCTCCGAGCTCACCCTGGGATTGCCCCGAGCCACGCTATACACCGAGGCAGACCAGGGGCAGATGCGTCGTGACAATCTGGATTACCTGGAGGAAAGGCGGCGCCGGGCAGCGCTTCGCACAGCCCGCTACCAACAAAGCCTTCGCCGCTACCATCAAAGCAAAGTCAGCCCTCGAGCGCTGCGAGTCAATGATCTGGTCCTGCGCCGTATGCAAACGCGCGCGGGGCTGAGCAAATTATCCCCGATGTGGGAGGGGCCATACAAGGTTATTGGCACCCCACGTCCGGGAGTAGTTCGCCTAGCCACAGAGGAAGACACCCCGTTGCCGAACCCGTGGAATATTTCCCACCTGCGCAGGTTCTACCCATAAGCCGCATGGTGCGCTGGAACATACATGGAAGTTCATTCACTGCCTCCGGTGGCGTGAACAATAAGTTTGCTATTAAATTCCATATGTTTTTCCCTTGCAAAATACTTGTTGTAGTGTGTTTTCCTCCATGTGCTAGAGCATGTATTGCGGATGCGGCTTTCCAATGGTTCCCTGGCCTTGCGCGCCTTAGCCTGAGAGCCCTAAGGGTGTCGAGGGTACAGCGATGCTGCATACTACCACGCCTGGGGGCAGTCAACGCCTAGGGGTTCGGGTGCGAACTAACACGCCTGTCCCGGCCCCCCGTTGCCGCTGCCCTCGCTGGCCTTTTTATGCCTTCACTCCTACCCGGAACCCCGACAAAGGCACCAGCCAACGGCTAGTGCATGCTGCCCGAACCCGGAACAGCCCCCCAACTACATGGGACAAATCATGGCGGAGGACCACACTACCACATTCTTGCAATAACTAAGAGTTGAACTATCGTTGCAGGAAAGCAAATAGGCAGAGGCTCGGGCCAACCAACCGCCACTACGTGTGCGCTAAGTTGGCCGGGGGCTCCCAACATACACATACATGAATCATCAAAAGCAGCCACGATGAGCTGTTACAGCGCAAGATCAACATAGTTAAGGTGTGGGCGAACACGGCGAGGTAGAAGACGGCGTTGGGGGTGAGGTGGTGCAGCCAGAGGTCGTAGAACTCCAGAACATTGAGAAAAAAAGCGAGAGAAGGGCGGCACCAGCCCGACCATGGCGAAGGAGGCGAAGAACACCATCCTCGTGGGGGGCCGTTCCTCCGGGACATCACCGCCGCCACGCGTGCCGCGCGGCAGGAACTTGTTGAAGAGGCTGTGAGCCTCCGCGGTGCGGATCAAAGATTTGGGAAGCACGCTTCTCGGCTCCAGGGGCGAATCACGGCCCATCGCAAGGGTGGATGCTGTAGTGCGAAAAGGGAAGCTGGAGGCGAAGGAAAGGAAATAGAAGGAGCAGAGGGCGCTGGGTAGACGAAGGACGAATGGCTGCGAGAGGTGATGGCGGTGGAAAGCGTAGAAACTGATCCCCCTTCATGCGGATCTGCTTTTATAAGCAACCACCGCCCCCTCGGGTTCCACGGCATTAAATTCGCCCCACTACCACGCGAAGCGCCCCCTCAGCTCCGTGCCCTTTCGATTTTCGCATCCCCTTGCTTCCCACACCGTTTGGATTTCATGCCACCTGGGGTTTCGCGCCCACCAGGCGCACTACGCGGGACGGAGAGTGCCAGGCGGTTGAACGGGCCCCCGTGCGCGTGGCCCAAATAAACTCGCCCCTCGTCCTAAGGGAAACTTGGCCTGGCGCAGCATCAGTTGTCGCGTGCCGGCTGCCTGCCATAGCAAAAAGCATCCAATGTCCGGGCCCACACACTCAAAGAAATGGCGTCAACCGCGCCTGAGCCCGACTCGACCCCGGTCAACGCCGGGGGCTACTGTCGGTGATATGGGCCCGGGGGTATGTCAGGGGTATGACATCTGAGAAAAAGAAAGATGCCTTTGCCCGTCAAGGAGCGTCAAAGTTACACCCTGAATGGCTTAGACGAGTCTCAGCCACGGGCGGCCACGTGGCCACCCCAGAAGGGGCTGGCTCGGAGGCTGCTCGGAGGCCACCGTACTCCCAGACGGCAGGGTCCGAGATCACCCGGACCCCCGGTCGATAGGGTCCGGGATTACCCAGACCCCCCATCCCTCACCCCGCACCTCTCTGAGAGAGTGGCGAGTCCAACTACCAACCAACCCATTTAATACTCGAAAAGAAGGGAACTGAGCGCCTGTCACACCGCATTCAATGCGATGTGAGGCGCGGCTGTCAGTTGCACTCATCATCACCCCTTTTTGCCTGTCACGAGGCAAAGGAGGCCTAAAGTCTTTGACTAAGACCGCGGTATGGCCGCGCACACTCCGCGCATGCCCCCCCCTCACGCCCTATCCAATCGCATTTAATGCATTGGGCAGCCGTGTGCGAGAGAGAGTGCGAGCACAAGAGGCGCGATGCCAGTACCTACCCGCGGGTTGGGTCGCTGACCAGTGGGTCCCGTCGGAGTAGGTAGGCAAGCCATCATCGCGTCAGCAACATGGCTACCACGACGACCACCCCTTTTTTCGCTTACCATGACGCGGCAAACAGGAAGGAGCAGGAATGGGACGACTTCCTCGATAAGACAAGATAAAAACTACTCCTCATGTGGAGTGGAGGAGGGGAAGGTTGGGACTATTGTGGTGTTCCCTTATACTATAAAAGGAGACCCAAGTCCATCATGGAGGAGGTGGTTGGTCGTTGTTGATTGATCGGTAGACCAGCCTCCTGAACAGCTAGCTCTTAGCAATCGCTCGTCCACCACTGACCTCAAGGGAGAGGAACGTCCCCTTTGTTCTTGGCAACCCCCCCATATACCACATACAAACAGGAGTAGGGTATTACACCATGCCGGTGGCCCGAACCTGTATAAGTCTCCGCGTCTCCGCAATCTTGGTTTCCTCTTCCCGCCTCATTTGCATTATCTCATTCTCATCATGAGTTTAAATCAGGATACATCGCTCCCCGTGCTGAACCGAAAAAGGGGGTCCTCCGGATCCCTGCGTGTCGATCTACGACATCGACAGACACTGGGAGCTCGCAGCTCACAAGCAACACGCTGACAGAGCGGGCATAGGTTCGTATGTGGCTAATTCCTTTCTGCCAAATTGTTTGCCGTGAGGCATCTACCCTTGAGTGCTACTCACATGAGGAAATGAACCCGCGACAGTGCCTAGGAACGCCAAAGTAATTCCCTGCCACCAAGAAGAACAGATCATAGGTCGACGACGCCGTAAATGCTCCATCGGCTGTCAGCTTCCATCTGATGTTATCATCCCTTGGCTGCAGTGAAACGCCTCTCATTTTATCCCAGGGCTGAAAGAATTCCTTCAAAGCTTCATTAGATAAAGCTCCTTGTAAATGCCGGACCCAATTATTGACCTACAGAGCTCTAGCGACGGTGAGTTTGCCTTCGCCGACGTGCGAAAACAGAGCCGGCCATCACCACGTAAAATGTAGACCCCCGTTTTAGTAACAGGAATCAATCGTGTTCATAGTACCATTTCCTTGGATCGAGTAGTTTGGTACCCACAAATACATTGTTGAATCATCAAGTGCACGATACATCCATCGTCTTACGCAAAATATTACAATATAGAGCCCGAAGGCAAAGTCTAGAACATAGGACCAAACGGTCCAGAATACAACCAAAAGCAGAAAATAGATAAGGTAGCGGAGAGAAGGCAGCGACATGCCATTGTAATAGGCAACGACCGGAGTTAAGACCTACTGGGCGCCATCATCGTCCACACCCTCCTGGTAGTATGCGTATGGGTCTTCAGGGTCTTCATTGCCCAACTCTGAATGTTTGTGCGTATAGCAAGGGTGATTACCAACAGTACTCAACAAGCCACCATAACAACGATGCATACTATAGGGGATAATCAAGGAATGGTTGTGGTCCTTTTGCATAAAACCAGTTTTGTAATTCTTTTCACAAACCTAAGACTGATCAAGTTTTAATTTCATAGTTCATTTAATCAGCGACGGTTCTGTCCACCATCCATTGTGATCCCAAGGATAGCTTTCCGCCACCGGTTAATCATGATTTTCTGGGATCTACCCCTTTTCGCATTCCCGAGAAGTTGATCCACCAGTACATAAAAATCATCATGCATGCCCATCCTAAAATTTTAAAATTTAGAGTCTAGCCAAACGAAAAACTTGTCTCGCCGCTCCATATCCGCGAGCATGACTATTCGAATAGATTGTTTTACTCACACTGCAGTGGATGTACATTTTACCTGTACTCCGTGACTTGCCCAACACATGAGCCGAAGTCCCAACACATGAGACGCTGTTAACGGAAAAATTTGGTAAGCCTCGGAGTCCTCATCAACTTAAAGTTCAAATCAGATCAGAGCCAGTACCGGTTTAGAGTTTTGGTCAGCCGATGGGGATTTTCCCTTATCAGTATCTCCAACAGTCGGATTCTCATCATATTCGGTTTGGGAAGATCTTATCAGAGACCGAGTTCGAGGAGGATGCGGCTTGTATCTATAAATTAGGAAGAGTTTGTTTGCTTTTTATTTTATTTTTAGAAAAATGTGTTAGTGTCCAATAAGGACTCAGTTTGTTTCCTTTTATCTTTAGAAAAGTTTGAATTGTAATATGTTAGGATCTTTGTCAGCTTGCGGGTATAAATATGTAAGCTCGGGGTTCATGTAATCTATCCTCATGATTAATACAACTCGACGCATCACCACCTTTTTACTTTTGGCTACTTTGTTCATCATTGGGCGGAACTTGGCACACAACGTGGGGTTGCATCGGTTTCGATTTCCGGCGAAGGAGTAAGTCCAAGGTCCCGCCGGCCTAGGTATATCATATCTATTTTTAGTTTCATTACCGTTTATAGATACATCGGCTTAGTTAGGACTTTCTCGGTTAGGTTCGATATTCTGATCAAGTTGATTTTCTATAAACGTAATATCGCTTTAGGTAGATTTGTTATATCCATCACTTTAGACAGATCTATCGGGTCATCGAGTATTAGATTATCATATATAATCTCGTGTTGTATCGGTTAGGTCCGACCTACTATATTGTTATCGATAATCTAAGTCTTGTTAAGCCGATAGGTTCATGCTAATGTTTTATCGGAGGGTTAGCCAGTCTTATCATATGTCTCTGTTAATATAGTCCTAGTATCTTAATTTAGCTCTATTGGTTGTCTCTCGCTTCAGGGTTTCTGCCGATACCGGCTAAACTATTTACTAGATTAGATTAGTTTAGACATCTATCACCCTTAAAATTAGTCAAGGGCTTGATTGTCTAAATATTGCGTTTATTTTCATACTTAGTGCGGCATCAATTCAGTTTGACTTACTAAGTCATGATTAGAATTATAGTATCTAGCATGCCTGATGGCTAGCAATAAGGGTTTCGTCGGGGTTTCAGCCGACGAGTTATCTGGACATCGACATCAGCTAGAATCACACATTCGGATGCCAACAGATCGACTGTTTTGATTATCGACCTATCGGTCGATATGATTTATGCTATGTTGTTTTGCATATCTTGTCAGTGGCAGGATCAAACTGACTGGCACGCCCGTACTTCATCAATTTTAGGACCTGCACTGGAGCTAAGCAGATCTCCTAGGCTAGCGTGTGCTCTGACGTCAATACATCTTTCGACACGACAGTGGCGATACGGATTTGACGTCAACAGACGCGTCACGACAAAGCCTTTCAATAACCTCACTTTGGCAGTACCCACTCCATGAACTTGAGCCCTCATGCACTCTAGCCGTACACAGTTTCTAGCAGTGAGAGAAGTTCTGGCGCTCCCGGGAAGGGAAAGACTCACTCTTTCTTTAAGTTGTGATTAAATCAAATTTCAGTCTGATATTCCATTTGTAGGCTTCCCGCCTATTCTCACACACAAATGAACCACTATGCAGGGGTACCGCCTCCGTTCAGCTATCTACTCCGCTAGATCTATACCCATTCGAGAAGTACGGTTGTACTAGCTCGTTTTATGTTTATCTCATGGCTCGGTCCTTAATTGACCAGGGACGACACTTGCCTTTATCGGAATCCACCCAAATCATCCAACCATCCCAGTCTAAAACATTTGTTTGATTTTTTTAGTTTTCTTCCAAAAATATTTCATCATTGTCATGACAATGTGGCGCTCATGTCTCCACATGCCGTATGTCAACCACCTATCCCAAGGTAGTTCCCCAAGCATATAGCATTTGATAAATATGAATGTGCATCAATCTAAATTAGCATGGCTAAGCATTGTCGAAGATTGACTCCGAATGCACGACATTACAGGGGATACGAAGAATATACAAGTATACAACATCAAGGCATGGCATATAACAAGTATGAAAGTTCTCATGTGTATAGCATGCATATTTGATTTTAAAACAACATAAGTTCACACAAAATGGTTCAACAGGCTCAAAAGTAGTGATGACTTGCCTTGCTCACAACCTTGTTGTCCTGGATCTTCGATGCACTCAACGACTCCCTCGGATTCTATAAATACGTG
Organism: Oryza australiensis; assembly: GCA_019925245.2. Taxonomy (NCBI): domain Eukaryota; kingdom Viridiplantae; phylum Streptophyta; class Magnoliopsida; order Poales; family Poaceae; genus Oryza; species Oryza australiensis. The sequence continues at coordinate 778,804 of JAIFGZ020000724.1, read as the reverse complement.
CGAGAGATTCGATTGAATTTGATCAGAATTAAAATAAAATCACCAAAATACCAAATAAATCGTAAACGGCTCCTAAAACTAGTCTACGATTTTAGATGAGTTTAGGTTTGAGTTTCGATAGAATCCGAGTTAAAACGAGCGAGATAAAATTCCACTCGTTAAACCGATTTAATTATTTATGAGGTGACATTATTTCAACTTAATTCATTTTAAATTATAAAAATATTATGATCAATGATTCGAAAATATTATACTAGGAAAAGAAATGGTTAATTCAAATTTTATCTCCAAATTTATCGGGCCGATAAACCCTAGGATTAAATAATTGAATCGGAATATAATTAACCTTAAATCTAGACGCTATATAATATAATTTGGAGTTTAAATTTTAGAAAAATTCATATGATAAAATTTACGGTTTAGTAACAAATTAAATTATAATTAAAATCCTAATGTTATAATTAAATAAATCAAATTTATGCGATAATTAAAATTTTAATATTATACTTAATGTTTAGCCCATAATTATCCCTTAAAATTTTATTCCGAAAATATATATTTTTCTCCTAAATTTACTAAATATTTTTCCAAAAATATTTTCCTATTTTATTTTTTTCCTTTTCTTCTCTCTTTTTTCTTCTCTTTTCTTTTCTTCTTCTCCTTCTTCCTCCTCGCCTTCCTCTCGTTTCTTCCTCCTTCTCTTCTCTATCTCCTTCCTTCCCTCTCTCTTTCTCTCTTCTCTCTTGGCTCGGCCGAGCCAGGGCACGAGCGCGCATGGCGCGGGGGTGGCGGCTACGAGGGAGGGGGAAAGGGGCTTACCGACGCGGCGAGGGCAGCTTGGCGCGACGCGACAGCGAGCGGCGTTGATGCGGCGTGGCGGCGGAGCTCCGACGCAACGGGAGAGGAGATGGGGTGAGTAGGGAAATGGTGTTGGGGGAAAAGAAGAGGGTTTGGGGCCCTTATATAGGCACGCGGGAGGGGAAAGAATGGCGACGGCGCGGATGGGACGGCGACGTGCGCGCGGACGGCGCACAGCGTGCGCGCGGCACGGGCGCGAGGCGCGCGGATGGGTCGACGGGCGTGGGCGGGGCCGTAGCGCGACGCGACGTGTGGCGCATGCGGATGGGGACGGGCGCAGCGCGCGCGTGGCGCGCGTGGGAGGGCCGGGTGAGGCGTGGGGCGACACGCGACGCGCGTCGTGCGCGCGGAAGAGAAGGGGCCCGGGCGGTACGGGGTCGAACACCCGGCGAGCAATGAATAGTGCCATTTTCCTTTTTCCTGATTTTTCCTTTTTCTTTTTATTTTTATTTATTCCTTTGGCATTTCATCCATAAATTTAAAAATATAGTTTTGGCCCAAATATAAATGTAATTTAATTTTAAATATTTAAATTTTGCCCAACTTTATTTTTAAAATTTCCTTTTATTTATATATTAGTAAATTTTATATTTCACCCAAAAATAAAATTTTCATCCAAAAGAAATTTTTTTATTAATCTAGCTTTTCCAATTATATTTTTATAATTTTTATTTCTAATATTCATTTTGAAATTTTCCTTTCTTTTAGGATTTTTAAACCTTATCGACTTTTTCGTATTTTAAATAAATACTCTTATTTATAACTCGGCAACAAGACTCGCAAATAAGAGACAAATAAATACGACAATATGTAACAATTCAAAAGTTTTTGTAAGTTCCGAATTTTATATTTTGATTTTTAAGCCTTTGAGTTTTAGGGTGTTACACAAAACTACCCTTTCATGTCTAGTTATTTGTCCAGAACTACGTGTTCACGCCGTTTCCAAGGATAAATTCTGCCCCAGATCGAAAGATTTGTTCCACATCACGGCCCGGTTGAAAGTCGACACAAGTCCAAGGTTTGTCCTTCTGCTGTAGCGATTTCACTAACCACTGCAACCGAAGAACTTGATCAAAATAGTTTAAGTCTTTCACTCCGAGGCCGCCTTTTTCAATGGGGTGCAAATCTTGTGCCAGGAAACAAGGCAATGGACGTGTCACGTCCGGAAAATAGAACACTATATTCCGTTTGTGAGTGTATAACTCCTTGTTCCAGGAGGCAAGGTACACATTACAAAGTTGGTAAATAACAGAGTAAACAAGCAGAAGCGTAGATAGAGTACTTTATTACATGGGCGACCAAAGGCGCAACACTGAAAGATAAACAAATAAAAGACAACAGCTACAACGGGCCACCACAGGCGCTTCGACGGCAGGCACGAGCTAGACAAAGCCTTCAACTTCAAAACACTCCTCTGCTGGAAGGGGAAAAAGGAGCAAGGCTGAGTACAACCACCGCATTGTGCAAGCCATGCTGGGGAAATGCAAATATAATGCAAGGAAGTATAAAGGATTCATATATAAGGATATTTTGCAAGGAAGTATAATGCAAGGAAGTATAAAGGATTCATATATAAAGGAAGTATAAAGGATAAAGGATTAATATATATAATGCAAGGAAGTATAAAGGATTCATATATAAAGGATTCATATATAAAGGATTCATATAAAGTATAAAGGCATTTAAATAAAACATGAGCCTATCTCTAGTCAATATTTATCAAGCCGTGCTCCGACGTGATCTTGCCTTAACCCAGGCCAACAAATGCTAACTCCAATTATTTCAGTTTTAAATAGAATTAAAGTCTAACTTGGGTATAGTGCTAGGCTTGCCCATAATCGAGGTCGCGGCTATTCAAATAGATTAAACTCTGATCAGATGTGTACATCTTTACCCACCAGATATGTCTTCCTCACGTATTGCGACGTGCCACATGCCACCACGGCATACGGACGAAAGCCATGATATAACCCATCGCTTAGTACTGCCCTAAACAAAGAAGACCGACATAGACTTCCCCCGCCAATATACCATGGGATGAGCAAACAGTCTATGCCCCCGGGCATCTCGACTCGTTCTGAGCCTTCACTTGCCAGAGACGTCAGCCCTAGCTAGGAGCTCATTCGCCCCTATTCGTGTATTTTCTGTTCAAGACCATACTAAACAATGTGTTAAGCCTTACCCATTAGATAAATGGTAGTATAAAATTTGCTTTGCAACAGAGGCCCAAAGACCGGTCCTAATGACGACTGAGATGCAACTAACGAAACCAAGCACCTCGAGCCCAGTCGAAAACATGTTTGGAAAATTTTGAAGGGGATATTTATTTCCAAAACTAAACAGCCAAAATTTCTATTATTTACAAGTTATTCCTTAGTCTAATTATTGAAAATATCTAATTGTTTCTATTTATGCAAAACTAAGCATATTCCTAAATTTACTAGTAAGGAAGGAGAGAGATGACAGTAAGGGTGGCGGCAAGGCTCACCGAAGCAGCGGGAATGGCTAGGCGACGACGGAGATGGCCAGCAGTGAGGGAGAGGCGGCTGAGAGCTTTGGGTTGTCAGCGTTGTCGTCGTTCCCGTGATCCTTGTGCTCGACAGAGAGGTGGATGAGGGAGAGGAGGAGGGCGGCGTGAGGGGAGAGAGGAGGAAGCTGAGGGCCTCCCTTTTATAGGCCGGAGAGGAGGGAGATTGACGCTGGGAGAGGAGGAGAACAACCGGGAGGGAGAGGAACGACACCGACCATGGTGGAGCTCACCATTGAAATGCGAAATCAAAATCCACCACAAAATACTGCGGGATTGAGTGGGGAATCATGAGGGAAGTGATGAGGAGAAGGAGAGGAACCGATTTTCGCAATCAATTGGAAAGGGAAACAAACGGGGAGGCGGATTGAATTGGTGGTGACGCTAGGGTTCGGCCGGGAGGTAGAGAGATGGCGCGACTCGGAGGAAGACGATGAGTCCGATCAGTGGGGCCCGCCTGCCAACGTAGAGGAGTGTGCCCCTGGCGCACGTGCACGGCACCTGGCCGTGGTGGCTTGGAGTGGGCCGTGAGGGCGGCGGCTGCGCCGAGGGGAGGGGAGGAAGAGAGGATTTATTTTAATTTTCTTTTTTAGAAATTCTGAGAAAGGTTATTATTGCACTAAAATTATTTATTATGCTCTGAAAATTAAAGTAAAATTGGTTAAATATTTTGAAGCATGAGGAATTCAAAAAAATTCCTATATGCCGGTTCGAGTTGAATCTTGGGGATTTTTAATTGTTAAATGCTATTTTTAATTTTTACAATTTCTAGAAATAATTTAAAAGATGAATTTTTTGGGTGATTTTTAGGGCGCAACAAACTTACCCCCTTACAGAGAATCTTGACCTCGAGATTCGGAAGCACTCTGAAGAGATGGGGATGGGCTGACTTCAACTCGTCTTCGCGCTCCCAGGTGGCTTATTCTTCAGAATGATTGATCCACTGAACCTTGCAAAAACGAATGACTCGACTGTGTGCATGTATTTCTAAGGTGTCCAAGATTTTGATTGGCTTCTCCACATAAGTTAAATCTTCTTGGATCTCGATCTGCGCAGGATCTGCTTGCTCTATCGGCACTCGGAGACATTTATTGAGTTGGGAGACGTGGAACACGTCGTGGACACTTCCCAATGAAATTGGCAAGTCGAGCTGATAGGCAACTTATCCTCTTCTACTCAAGATCTTGTATGGTCCAACATATCTCAGTGCAAGCTTCCCTTTTGTCTTGAATCTTCGAACTCCCCTAAGTGGAGTGACTGATAAATACACATAATCACCGGCTTCGAAAGTAAGCGACAATCCCAAAGGAGCGGGGGTTCTACACTTTCGGCCATACAAAGCTTCGTACGAAGCCGTTTGTAGACTGGACTGATAGCTGCTATTGTATGAAAATTCTGCATAAGGGAGACTCTGATCCTAAGTTTTCCTAAAACCAAGGACACAAGCCCGAAGCATGTCTTCAAGAATCTGATTGATTCGTTCTGTCTGGCCATCTGTTTGCGGGTGATAAGCAGTGCTAAAATTCAAACGTGTTCCCAATTTCTCTTGCAATTTCTACCAAAACTTGGAAGTAAATTGACTACCTCGGTCAGACACGATATTCTGAACACCATGAAGACAAACTATGTGATGCCTGAGTAAGTAGTTTTGACAGAGTGGGTTGTCGGGCGCGGTTGGGCGAGGAGGGGGAGGGAGAGAGGATTTATTTTAAATTTTCTTTTTAGAAATTTTGAGAAAGGTTATCGTTGCACTAAAATTATTTATTATGCTTTGAAAATTAAAGTAAAAATTGGTTAAATATTTTGAAGCATATGCCGATTCGAGTTGAATCTTGGGGATTTTTAATTGTTGAAGGCTATTTTTGATTTTTTTGCATTTTAGGGTGATTTTCGGGCGCGACAGCCACCACTAACATTTTCCTGCCCCTTCCAAAGAAAGTCGCGATACTTTCGCTCAATTTCCTTAATCGCCCAGTGCGGCAGCTGCACCACCGTCATATTATAGTGCACCGACATTGCCATTAGCGTCGATTTGATTAGGCACAAGCGCCCGTTGATGGAGAGAAGCTTCGGTTTCCACCCAACCACTTTCTTGGCTAATCTGTCGAGGACTAGTTGGAGCTCAGCCTTCGTCGGTTTCCTTGTGGAGAGAGGGAGTCCAAGATAGGTGATTGGGAAATTCTCCGTTCAGCAGGAAAGAACTGATTCAACCATTAACTGTTGCTAGTCCGTGCATCGGATCGGTGTCATTGTGCTCTTTGAAAAGTTGGCTTTAAGTCCTGTCACTTCCCCCAAACAATTCCAAAATTTGCTCGATTGCTTTAGCTTCGTATTCTACGAATCTAAAAACAGAGCCACATCATCGGCGTAGACTGAAACAGCAGGCAGGTTGCAGCGGGCATCTAGTGGTGCAAGCAACCGTGCCCTCCTCGCTTGCGAGACCATGGCCTGTAGGGCATCCATCGCTAGCACAAAAAGCATCGGTGATAGGGGTCGCCCTGTCTTAGCCCTCTAGCTGGCTTGACTGTGTCTAGCAGTTCTCCATTTATCAGAATTTTTGTTTGCACAGTGAGGAAGACCGACGAAAACTAACGCGACCAAAGCGGCCCAAATCCCCTGAACTATAACATGGACATCAAGAAACCCCAGGATACAGTATCAAACGCCTTTGAGATGTATAATTTCAGGAGAATCATCGGCTTCTTTTGTCTATGGAAGCACTTGCACCAGCCCTTTAACAAGGATAAAGTTCTCGTGGATACTTCGGCCCCTCATGAAGGCGGTCGAGAGGCGGGAATCGGATCGGTGAGCTTCGGCGCCAACCGAAGAGCCGGTATCTTTGTGGCTAGCTTGGAGAAGCTATGAACTGACTAATCGGTCTATAATCCCTAAGTAGAGTTGGGTTGTCCTTCTTAGGAATCAGCACAACAATCGTCGAGTTCGTAATTGTAGGTTCATTGTTATCGGTATAGAACTTTGTCGGTGTGTTTAACACATCGATCTTGATGATCTCCCAACAGCATTGGTAGAACATCCTAGTGTATCCATTTGGCCCTAGGGATTTCGGTTTGGCAAGGCGCGAACCGCCGACCACGCCTCATCTCCGGTGAAAGGGTTGTCCAAAGCGAGAGATCGGGCGAAGTCATTTGAATGCGGTCGAATAGCATCATCCTCGAACCGCCACTCTTCTGGTCGTAGCGCTACACAAAATAATCTCTAGCCAATGTTTGCAAGTCCCGCTCTGTGGAGGCGGTTCTTCCATCGTGTTCAAGCCTTGGAATTATAAGCTTTCTTCGCCTCGCCTTGATATTTAGGTGGAAGAAAGGTGTGCTCGCATCGCCTTCTCTCAAGCAAGTCAATTTTGCCCTCGGTCTTTCGCTCTAGTGAAGCAAGGGCTAGGCAACGACCTTTGGCAGCTCGAAGGCGTCGCTCCTCATCGGACAAAGGCCGGAGTTGTTGTGATAGATCAAGTCCGAGGACGACTTCATTTGCGATGTGAATTTGGAGCCCGAACTTACTCAATTTCCTCTGTCCCAAGATGACAGCCTCCGCTTAATCTTGGCCAATTTGACGTGGAGAATGATATAAGGGTCTTTAGATGCCACCGGTTGCTGCCATGTCTCTTGTACCACCTCGGTAAAACCTTCTAGCTTTGCCCAATAAGATTCAAATCTAAATCTTCTTGATTTTCCCCATATTGCCACAGTTAGGAGTAGGGGACAGTGATCCGAAACCGAGGAGCTTAGCGTCTGCAGGTGTGTTTTAGGGAAATCCTCTTCCCACTAAGTTGTGACCAGCACCCTGTTGAGCTTCACTAGAGTTGGTTGCGCTGCTCGTTACTCCAAGTGTACCTTTGGCCAAACAAGTAGATGTCTCGCAGCTCTAGCTCATTGAGTTTATTCCAAAAGGCGTTCATCATTCTTCTATTAATTCTGCTGTGGGGACAGAGGCTTTTCGAATAGATTCAGGTATCTCTTGACCGAATCGCTCGTCGCCTCTTCTTCGTCTTGAATGATGCCTAATTTCTTCATCACCACTTTCTGTTCTTTGGTGATAGCATGGCACCTGGCCCCTAATCCCTGAAGCTGCAGCCTTGGACTTCGCCAAGGTGAGAAGTTGGGTGGGACGGCATGGCGGCGCTTGCTCTGTTTTGCGGTCGCGGGCGGCGCAGGCGCTGGGGTGGGCGCGCCTAGGAGCGACGCCTTTTGTGGCTATGAAATTCCATCGAGGAAGCGCTGTATACGATCCTCTGCTTCGCCGCACTGTAGCCATTCACCGTTATTTCGGTGTCGGTCGAGGTGCCGGCCGCCGGGAAGGAAGGGGGTGCGGTCGCGGGGTGATAGTATAACTTACCGTTCAAGCCTCCTACTAAAAAAACCCTAAAGAACACAAAATTAGGAAGATGGCAATTCTCGCTTGAGCACCGTGATCGCTTCCTCTAGTATAAGCAACTGCAAAATTAGCAAAATGATTTATGTGCTGAATGACTCCAGCTAGTATTTCTTCAGAACCAATTTGAGTAGTAAAAGTCACGGAGCTTCCTAAAGTGCTTCTCCACATCTTGCCTTGACTTTGCCCATTCTTCTCCTTGGATCACCGTGGTCGCATCATCCCTTTTGTTCTGATACATACAAACAGCAACCGCCGTAAGCGCCCAAGTAACGTGGAGCGAGAGTCCGAAGCCTGCGAGGGTGCAGTCTTTTCAGTTGTGGCAGACTCCACCCATGAGGCGTCGGTGGACGAGGCGTTAATGTGAGAGATCCTGAGCAGCACGAGTACGACGGCACGACAGGCCGTTTTTTTACATGGTGTCCATGGTGTGGCCGAACGCGACATCCACCATCGTAGGCGCCCAAGTCGTCGGTCGTGGAAGCCTGCGACTGCGAGGGTGCAGTCTTTTCAGTTGTGGCAAACTCCACCCATGAGGCGCCGGTGGACAAGGCGTTAATGTGGGAGATCTTGAGCAGCACGAGTACGACGGCGCGACAAGCTGTTTTTTACATGGTGTCCATGGTGTGGCCGAACGCGACAGTCACCGTCGTAGGCGCCCAAGTCGTCGGTCGTGGAAGCCTGCGAAGAGGGTGCAGTCTTTTCAGTTGTGGCAGATCCGCCCATGAGGCGCCGGTGGACGAGGCGTTAATGTGGGAGATCCTGAGCAGCACAAGTACGACGGCGCGATAGGCCGTTTTTTACATGGTGTCCATGGTGTGGCCAAACGCGACAGCCAGTCGTAGGTGCCCAAGTCGTCGGTCGTGGAAGCTGCGCGAGCGATCTTTTCGGCCAGGCGACTCCGCCCATGAGGGCGGTGGATGAGATCCTGAGCAACACGAGTACGACGGCACGGCTAGCAGAGCACGGCGTCGACATTTGGCGGCCTTGGAACACCAAAAAAAAGGCTAGTGACTAAACACCAAAAAAAATCTTGGACTATGCAACACCACAACCCAAAAGCTTTCCTTCTTGCTAGATGCGATAGACCATCATCTTTACCATGGAAAGAATCCCCTCTAGCAAACATACTCTCATTGCTTATAGATGACTTATATGTCATCTATATGTTATAAAAAATAAACAGGATAAATTAATATTCAAGTTTAACTTTTACAAGGTGTAACAACGTTAACAAATATATTAGTGAATGTGTTTTAACTAATTTCAATTTAATTTATTCTTTCTGTTATAACTTATAGACATCGATTTTGACTCTTCTGTGTGTTTGTAGAATGATATCATATTAATCTATCTTATTAATTTCTTTTAAAAATTGATAACTATTTAGGTGGCAATCAAAATAACGGTTGGTTGCTTTATTACTTATGTGGGTAGTTTGGTTTGGGGGAGTTTTTAGGGGGTATTGAAAGTTTAGATGGATGTGTTTATTAATTGTTCTGTTTGATTTAAAGATATAGGAGTTTTGGTGGGATTTGTAAGATGCCCATTGAAATTCAGCAAACTTACTTAATCTAGGAATAAATCGTGGCACGGAAAATTAATTCAGAAGCACAAACAATACTTATATGCATGTTCGGCAAAGCGAAGGGAATATGTAAGGAGTACTTATATGCATGTACGGCAAAGCGAAGGGAATATGTATGGGACACAGACTCGACAACTAGGATGAAAGCGGGGACACAAAAATCCTATATCGACCGACACTGAATACCGAAAATCCCAACCGAATATCGTTTCCGTTAGAAAAAACAGGAATGGGAACGAAAACAGTTGGAGTGTCGTATTGACAGATACCGTATTTGTCAGAAAATTCCCACGGAAAATTTCTGTTTATCAGGTCTTCTCAACCAATTTCGACCCACACAGTCTACACCCCACCTGGGCCGGCCACCCCCTCTCCGGCCCAGTAATGTGTGGAACTAGGGTTCCTGTGGACCCCCGATTTTGAATCGTGAATCTTCCGTGTTCATAGTACCATTTCCCTGGATCAAGTAGTTGGTACCCACGAATGCAGTTCTGGATAATCAAGTGCGCATGCACGAATAGTCTTACAATACCATTATTACATAAATAAGCCCGAAGGCATTGTTCAACCCACGGACCTTATGGTCCGAATACAATAAAAACGAGTTTAGATAAGGCGCAGCGGAAAGAGGCGCGGCTTGTCCATTGCCACGAGCAACGACCGGAGCTAAAGTCTAATAGGCACCGTCGCTCCCTGTCCTCTCCTCGGTGGTAAGCATAGGGATCTTCGGCTCTTCAACTCCATCACGGAGGTTTGTGCGTATAGCAAGGGTGAGTACCAACCGTACTCGGCAAGTCAACACGAATTGATGCATATGACGGGGTTATTCAAAGAACATGGCTAGGGTTATCTTTGCGTAAAGCCGGTTTTCACAATTCTTTTACAAGCCTACCATCTAGCCAAAACAAGTTTTAATTTCATAGTTCATTAACCCGGTGACGGTTCGTCTACCATCCATCGTGATTCCAAGGATGGCTTCCCGCCGCGTACGTCATGATTTTCGGGAGTCCACCCCTTCTCGCATTCTCGAGAAGTTGATCCACCAGAACAAAATCATCATGCAAACCCATCCCAAGATTTTTAAGTTCAAAGTCTAGCCAAGCGAAAGTCTTGTCACGATGCTCAATATCCGCGAGCACGGCTATTCGAATAGATTGATTCACTCACACTGCAGTGGATGTACACTTTACCCGTACTCCGCGACAGCCCAACAAATGAGCCTACGCCTCAACACATGAGACGGTCACGGCAAAGCCTTTCGATAACCTCACTTTGGCGACCCGCTCCATGAACTTAAGCCCTCATGCACTCTAGCCGTCCTTTTCTAGCGGTGAGAGGAGTTCTGGCGCACCCGGGGTAAGGGAAGTCTTTTCAGGTCTTTAAGTTTAATTAACATCGGTTCAGTCCCACCATTCATAACAAGGCCGCAACCTCATCCTCATCCCATAACCACTTCATAGAGAACCATCTATGCAAGGATACTGCCTCCGCTCGGCTATCTAGTCGCTAGGTCTATACCCATTCGAGAAGTACGGTTGTGCGGCTCGTTTCCGCTATCTCATGGCTCGGTCCTTAATTGACCAGTGGTCGGCACTTGCCTTTTCCGGAATCCACCCAAATCATCCAGCCGCCCGATCTAAAACATTTGTTTAGTACTTCATATTTTCATCAAATGTAATTCATCATGGTCATGTGGCGCTCATGTCTCCACATGCCGAATCTCAACTACCTCCCCTAAGGTAGTTGCCCAAGCACAAAGCTTTTTCATAAAGTCATGAGTATGCATAAATCTAAGTATAGCATGGCTAGCGCATTCAAGTTATGCTTCGGTTATTTGTATCACATCGTGAGTTACAAGGAGTAATTCTAAGGGTACTCAATAGCAAAGAATGGCACAACAAGCATAGGTAACATGGTAACGCGTGCATGTTTAGAGTATAAAATAACATCATTTCGCAATTGGGATCAATATGTTCAAAGGATGTGAAGACTTGCCTTGCTCGTACGCTTCTTGAGTGGGGTCTCCTGCGGGGTTAGCGTTCGCCTCCTCGGTCGCTAATCATACGAGCGAAAAGGAAAAGAAAAATAAATTCCAGTTAAAATCCGATAAGAACGAACGAAAAAGCATGAAAAATCATAAAGAACTCCTCCAAACCATCTTCCCCTACGACCCTAATCAAATTACGGAGGATTTTATGAAGCAAATTAAATATCGAACGTATATGTCGAAAAAGGGGTTGATCGGAATTTATATGAGATAGTTTAAAAATTCTTGGAAAAGATTCTATATTTGCGAATATAAACCAAGTGAATAAATGAGCCTTACAAAGATACACAAATATTTTGGGAATTTATTAGGTTAAAAGTTCAAAGTCTAAGCAAATATAAACTTCATAATTTCTTGCAAAAAAATTTAAAAGTAAATACATAAATCCCTTTAATAGGTGCAAAATCTTTGTAAATAAGTTTTAGAATAGCTTAGAAGAGTATAAATATTTTCCTAGGATTTTTAATAAGATTATTCTCATTTTTAATCTCCTTAGAGAAATAAAAATAAATAAAAAAATTTCAAATATTTTGCCTAAGCCGGGGATCGAACCCGCGCCTTACCTTCCGGCTCGGCTCAACCACGAGCCAGCGAGCCGTTCTCGCTCTCTCTTCCCTTTCTTTCTTTTTCTTTCTTCTTCATTCCCGGCGAGACCGACGGCGCGGCATGGCCGAACGACGGCGAGGGGATCGGAGCTCGGCATCTAGCTAACCCTACACCATCTACATGACGCGGGAGTCCGATTTGAGGCGTGGTCGGGCTAGGGAGGCGGCGGACCGGTCGCGGCGACGACGGGCGGCGGCCCAAAACAGAGGGCTCGCGGCGAAGGCGCACGGTGCGGCGGCACTCCGGTGACAATGCGGCCGAACCAAGGGGTCCTAGAGGATCTACGGAACACGGGGTGCTAGCTAGGGGGTCGGCTTGGCAGGAAAGGGGCGGTGGTGGCATGGCGACGTGCGCACGGCGGCCAAAACAGAGGGTTCGGCGGCGCTCGTCGCCGCGATTTCCGGCGGCTAATTGGCTCGGGGACTTAGGGAAGTATAGCTTGGAGCACGTAGATCGTGGACGTACCTTCAATTCCGAGGAAATCAACCGAGGGCGACGAATTTTGAGGTTTGCACCGGCGGGCCAAGTTAGGGTTCTTCCGACCCGTGCTCCGATCTCTTGCGAAATTCTAGCGCTACGATGAACGAATTTTGGGGAAAATTGGTGAGGAGCTAGATGAGACAAGTATGGCACAATTTTTGTGTTGGGAGTTTCGGCGAGGAGTGCTATATATAGTTGACCACGCGAGCTCGAACTCGGCGGCCATGGCGGCGAGCTGGGGTGACGCACGCGCGAGTAGGGAGGGTGAGGCCGACGCACGGTGGGCATGGTTACGGCACAAACGGGATGTCACGGTGGTACGGCGCGGCGTGGACCGACGCGGCCACGGCGACGGCATTGACTCGGGCGCGCGCCGTGGTACGGCGAGGCGACGGTGAGCGCATGCGTTGGCGTACGGCGAACTCGGCGACGCGCGGTGGCGGCGACGGCATGGCGCGGGTGCGTGGCGATGCGGTGCACGGCGCGGCGGTTGCGCGAGGACTTGGTGACGCGGCGACGGCAGCGGCGCGGCGACGCGTGGTGAGCGTGCGCGCGGCGCGGGGACGCCGTCGAACACCCGCATACGTATGAACAGTGTACTTTCTCTATTTTCCGAATTTTGAAATCCTATTTTCTTTTTTCCATTTCCTTTCACTCTAAAAATTCAAAATAAGTTTCAATATTTCCAAAATAATTTTGGAATTATATCTCCAAACTTTTTCCCCCACTTTTTATTTTTCAAAATATATTCTTCCTATTTTTATTTCTTTCTTTTAAAAATCAATAATTTAGGATCTTCAATTATATTAATTTTTTTTTAAATTCACATCTATATATTTATTTTTAAATTATTTCCCAGCAGGGGGCTCATGCTAGGGTTTTAATTCCACTTAATTTCAAAGCAATTCCGTAAGAAATTTTTACGCAACCGAATTGGCAAATAAAACCGAAGAACACGATAAGAGGCAATGATTCCAAAAAGTTTTTGCGAGTTCCGATTTTCACGTTCCGAATTCTACTCCTTCGATTTTCAGGATGTTACAAACCTACCCCCTAACAATAAATCTCGTCCCCGAGATTTTCTTACCGTGGCTGAATAGGTGTGGGTATTCCGTCCTCAGAATTCTTCGCTCTCCCAGGTAGCTTCTTCTTCGGTGTGATTACTCCATTGTACTTTGTACATGCGCCATGACTTGGTTCGTGTCTTCTTTTCTCGCTTCGTCTAGTATCTTGATTGGATGTTCGGATAGGTAAGATCACCGTGGACTTGGATGGTTTCTAACGGGGTTTGTTCTTCGGTACCCGCAGACATTTCTTCACTGCGATACGTGGAATACTGGGTGGACATCCGAGAGATTCTCGGGCGTTCAATTGGTAGGCCACTTCTCCCCTCCTAGCGCTTATCGAATGGGCCCACGTATCGTGGTGCGAGTTTTCCTTTGACTTTGAATCTCGTGTTCCCGTAGGGGTGAGACCTTTAGATATACGTAGTCACCCTCTTTGAATTCCAATTCCCTTCGTCGAGTGTCCGCGTAGCTCTTCGTCGTGATTGAGCAGCTTGTAGTCGGTCCCGAATCGGCGAACCTTTTCCTCGCCTCCTTGATTATGTCGCCCGAATACGGCTCGTTCACCGGTTTCTGACCACATTAATGGGGTTCGACATCGGCGACCAAATAGAGCTTCGTTTGGCGACATCTTCAAACTGGCTTGATAGCTATTGTTGTAAGAGAACTCGGCGTACGGCAAGCATTTCTCCCAATCCTTGGTGAAATCCAATGCACAGGCTCTCGGCATATCCTCCAAATTTGGTTCGTCCTTTCGCCCGCCCATCGGTCCGTGGATGATAGGCGATGCGAAAGCGAGATGACTTCCGAGTGCCTCGTGGACTTTGCTCCAAAAATGGGATGTGAATTGGGTACCTCGATCCGATATGATCCTCTTTGGTACACCGTGAAGACACACGATCCTACTCATATATAGTTCTGCTAGCTTGGCACTGTTGTAGTTAGTTTTCACTGGGATAAATCTGGCAGTCTTGGTGAGCCGATCCACTATTACCCAGATGGAATCGTAGCGCCGTAGTTTTGGGTAGTCCCACTATGAAATCCATGCCTATCTCGTCCCATTTCCATTCGGGAATCTTGAGTGGTCATGAAAACCATGGGCGTTGATGCTCAGCTTTCACCCTTTGGCACACATCGCACATGGCTACATATTCGGCTACATCCCTCTTCATATTAGGCCACCAATATTCTCCTTTCAAGTCTTGGTACATTTTCGTGCTTCCGGGTGTAACGAATAGGCCGATTCGTGGGCTTCCTTTAAGATCAATCCTCAAACCGCCTTGTTCGGGCACACGATCCTTTTCTTGTACCACAGATTCCCTTTTCATCCACCGAAAACTCCCGAGCGCGTCCAGGCCATGCGTTCCTTGATTTCCGGGTCTCCTTATTCCCTGTTTGGGCTTCCTCGATTTGAGTTCTCGGTAGGGGTTGGATCTCCAATGAGTTCACTTCTCCGTAAGGAATCGAGGTGCAGATTGAGTCGGCCATCTCTTCTTGAAGTTCGCGGCCATACCGTCCAATCCCAGTGGTGGTTGCATTGGGCTTTGCGGCTCGGCGCATCGGCCACTACATTTGCCTTGCCGGATGATAATGGATTCCCGTGACTGTAATCCTTGATCAACTCCACCATCGCCTCGTCGTAGATTGAGATCGGGCGAGTAAAGAAATATTTTAGGCTCTTGTGATCGGTATACATATCACAGGTGGTTTCGATCGATAGTGTCTCCGGATCTTCAATGCGTGTACAACCGCAGCTAACTCCAGTGTCGTGTGTGGGATAATTCTCCTCGTGAGGTCGTAATCGTCGCGAGGCATACGCCACGACCTTTCCATCCCGCATTAATACTCCTCCCAACCCTTGCCGGGATGCATCACAAGTACATCACGAAGTCCTTCCGGTTGTCGGGTAAGGTCAAGATTGGAGCAGTGGTTAACTTTTCTTTTAATTGGTCGAAGGCTTTTGGCACTTCTCATTCCATTCAAACTTTTTTCCTTCTTCGAAGTTGAGTCATAGGTCGGGCTATAGTGGAAAACCCTTCGATAAACCGTCGGTAATAACCGGCCAAGCCCAAGAAACTCCGAACTTCATCGACTTGGGTGCCTTCCATCCCGTAACGGCTTCGACCTTGGCGGGGTCTCTGCTACTCCTCCCTGAAACTACGTGACCAAGAAAAGCGACTTCCTTGAGCCGAACTCACATTTGCTGAACTTTGCATACAATGGTGCTCTCGTAGCTTTTCCAAGACTAGTCGTAGATGCTCCGCGTGTTCCTCATCGTTTTTGGAGTAGATAAGTATATCGTCGATGAACACCACCACGAATTTGTCCGGTATTCCATGAATACCTTGTTCATCAGTTCATAAAGTAGGCGGGGGCATTGGTCAATCCAAAGGACATCACCGTGAACTCGTATAAGCCGTAACGTGTAGAGAACGCCGTCTTAGGAATATCTCCCTCTAATTTTCAATCGATGATATCCCGATCGTAGATCAATCTTTGAGAACACTGTGCACCCTTAAGTTGATCGAATAGGTCATCGATCCGGGCAACGGGTACTTGTTCTTGATGGTTACCTCGTTCGGCGATCGGTAATCCACACACATTCTCATACTCCCATCCTTCTTTTGACGAAGAGTACGGGGCTCCCAGGGAGAAGAGCGGGGCGTACAAATCCCTTCTCTTGTAGTTCCCTTATCTCGCTTCTTGAGTTCCTCTAACTCGTTGGCCGGCATTCGATAAGGTCTCTTGGATATGGGAGCGTACGAGGCATTAAGTCGATGATAAACTCTACGTCGCGATCCGGTGGCATTCCGGTAATTCCTCGGAAACACATCCGGGTATTCTTGTACTACGGGCATTCCGCCTAAGGGCAGCATGGTGAACACTCCCGCAGCTTGCTCACATAGCTTTGGGTTTTGATCCATAGTTATGCTCATCGGTGATCCCCATGGGGTGGATACCGTGACTTCCCTTCGACTGCAGTCTATAATCCCATTATTTTTGGTTAACCAATCCATTCCGAGTATGACATCTATGGTCCGGGGTGACAGCACCATAAGGTTTGAGAGAAACACCACGTCTCTAATCCGTATGGGCACATTAATGCAGCATGGGGTACGGTTATGTCTCCCGGTGAGTGTACCAACATAGGCCTCTTAAGTGCTACTTGGTGTAGGTGGTGTTGTTTGCTTACTTGGGAAGATATGAATGAATGCGAGGCTCCAATCGAATAAAACTTTAACTGGTGTAGAGTTGATAGAGAACATACCCATCAATACACTCGGTCCTCCGCTTCTTCCGCCCGCACATGATTCACTTGGCCACGTCGAAACCCGGTGGCGGCCTCGTTGGGTAGCGGGGTCCCGAATGACCTCGTCCCCGCCGCAGGGTGGGGTTCCTCGGACGGGTGTTGCATTGGCGCCGGTGCGTCGGGCGTTGCGTGGTTTTGGACAGCTATTGGAGTAGTGCCCGAATTCCCGCAATTAAAACAGCTCACATTCCTTCTTCCGGTGCGCTAGGGTTGGTGTGGGCGTACGGAACCGAGATGTAGCCGACTGTTGACATGGTCGGAAGTGGAAGGACGTCCGGTTGCAACATTTGGCTTCCATCCGGACGGAGTGGCTCCTTTGGGGCGTTGTGGCGTCCCCGAAATGGGCGAGCCATGGCGAGCCTCCTCTTGCGGTTATTGTCCACCACCTTTTGGTCATGCTCAAGTCGGACGACCTTGTTGATGAGGCTTTGGAAACTAGTGTGATCCTGCCCGATCATTGGTCCTCTCAGTTCGTCATTTAGTCCTTCAATGAATTTGTCTATCTTTTCTTCCTCGTCCGCTGCAGTCACTGGTGGCATAACGGCAAGCTGGGTGAACTTGTTCGGTATTCTTGTACTTGTGTGTTCCCTTGACGCAGCCGCTGCGAACTCGTTCTTCTTCATCCTCATTACGCGCCGGCACGAAATTCTCACGGAACGCAGCGTGAATTCCTCCCATGTTGGTTCGCCTGGCGTCTTCACTCGTGTCTCCTTGTAGGTGTCCCACCGGTCACTTGCGGGTCCCTCCAGCTGGTTAGTAGCGAAGACCACTCTATCAGCTTCTCGGACTCTGACGAGGGTTAACTTCTTCTCTATCACTCTTAACCAATCTTCAACGTCCATAGGTTCTTCGGCCGTGGAAAAGGTGGGCGGCTTAGCTCTCATGAATTCCCCCAGATTTGATCCTCCTCGACCTCCTTGATTGTTAGCAATCGCTTGGAGTAGCTGGGTCTGCAATGCCATGACCTCCGCCAGGGTGGAGGGGCTGGGTTCTGGCGGGTGTTCGTTGGTTGCCGCGGCTCTGCGACGATGTGCCATCTGAAGAAGGGAGATAAATTAAGAGAGCGGACTAGTTTAAGTCATAGTCCACCGGAAATTTTTCTTCAAGTTCTATCGAATGATCTCCAATCCACAGACAAGGTGAAATAATAATAAGCATACGAATTAAGACATCGCAAGGCGATGCTTGGGTTCACACATTACATAAGGGGGTACATGGACTGTACACACGCAGTCCTTCATGCCAGGATAGCAATTATATCGTCCAACTAGATTAACTAATTAAGGGTAAACAGAAGTGCCGCCGAGCCGGGAAGGTCCACCGCCTAGTCCTCCATCCATCCGCAAGAGCCGGGCGCGGAAGTGGGTGGTCTGCGAAGCAAACCGAAGTCCCCACGGCTCGGAGGTGGTGGCCTCGAGTCACGCCGAATCTTCCGACTCGGTGGCCGCGTACTCTTGCGAGCAGTCTGGCGGGTGAGGGGGCCTCCCGTGTGAGTCAAGCGACGAGGGGGAACTTCCTCCTCCATTGAGTCGGTGTCGCTAGACTCCCATTTGATCTCCATGGGCTCTGCCTCGGACTCCGTATCGGTGTAGATCTGGATGGGGTTACCCTCTCCTGATCCCGGCTCGGATGGTACTGGTATGGAGCTCGGGGTGGGTCCCATGGATGTAGCAGCAGTGGGGTCGACCAGGTATGGTGCAGGCTCTGTGCTCAACATGAAAGCTTGCTCCATCATAGCTTGAAAAGTATCAAAGCTTGCTGGAGTCATATGGTAATAGTTGTCGGGCACGGGGGCGGATGTGATGGTACAGCTCGGTGGAAGTACTGCAGGCGTAGACAGGACGAGTGCGCAATGTTCCTCTAGCCGGTTGATCGCGCTTGCTCGCCCGAGCTGCTCTTCCAGCTCACAGCCTCCCTCGGGCCATGTAGCGGTCCGAGAGTTGCTCATCTGAGCACCATTGGCTGCACTGGGTCACGGCATGCTTATCTGGTCTCCACAGCCTTGGTGGCTGTTGATCGATCATTGAGGCGTGATCGCGATCGTTGATCTCGAGAAGGGCCTCCTCGTACGCTCGTCTGCTGTCTCTGCCCAACGCGATAGACGCGTGACCATCGGGTTGTAACGGGGGTAGCCTCCACGGACGGCTGGATTGCCTTCTTCGCGGTAAGGATGATGCACGAACTCTGTCATTGTGAGTTCGGCACGGTGTTCCGCATTCAGGCGAAGGAAGGCCTCGCGAGCTGCATCCTGTATAGCCGCTTCTGCTAGGTCCCGGTGGTAGCGAGTATGGAAGCAGTAAGATGTCTCGCTTCCCATACGGGCTTCTATGGATACAGCTGCCTCCCAGGCTGGATACTCTTCGGAGCCATGCCTTTTGAGGTGATAAGTGGGTGGCTCTGGGTATCTCAGGCACCATAGTAGGGACTGGAGTTGGACCACGAACCCTTCGTCCCGCGGAATAGTGACCTCCCAAGTTCCGTCGTGGTTTGACATCTGCTTTTACAGGCAACTTAGGGTTAGCGGGAGGGAGCTATCATAATCATTTGGTAAAAAGAAATACATATGTAGGAAAGATATGTTTGCATTTTCGGAAATAATAGTTTAAAACCAATCCTATGTAGGGATATTTCCCTTTAGCCAACTGGTTAGGGGTAGGGCGCCATTTGGTCTTAGCCTACGGTCGCATGGCTCGATACCGCTCGTGGACCCCGATTTTGAATCGGGAATCTTCCGTGTTCATAGTACCATTTCCCTGGATCAAGTAGTTGGTACCCACGAATGCAGTTCTGGATAATCAAGTGCGCATGCACGAATAGTCTTACAATACCATTATTACATAAATAAGCCCGAAGGCATTGTTCAACCCACGGGACCTTATGGTCCGAATACAATAAAAACGAGTTTAGATAAGGCAAGAAAGAGGCGCGGCTTGTCCATTGCCACGTGCAACGACCGGAGCTAAAGTCTAATAGGCACCGTCGCCCTCGTCCTCCGGTGGTAAGCATAGGGATCTTCGGCTCTTCAACTCCATCACTGGAGGTTTGTGCGTATAGCAAGGGTGAGTACCAACCGTACTCGGCAAGTCAACACGAATGATGCATATGACGGGGTTATTCAAAGAACATGGCTAGGGTTATCTTTGCGTAAAGCCGTTTTCACAATTCTTTTACAAGCCTACCATCTAGCCAAAACAAGTTTTAATTTCATAGTTCATTAACCCGGTGACGGTTCGTCTACCATCCATCGTGATTCCAAGGATGGCTTCCCGCCGCCGTACGTCATGATTTTCGGGAGTCCACCCCTTCTCGCATTCTCGAGAAGTTGATCCACCAAATAACAAAATCATCATGCAAACCCATCCCAGCATTTTTAAGTTCAAAGTCTAGCCAAGCGAAAGTCTTGTCACGATGCTCAATATCCGCGAGCACGGCTATTCGAATAGATTGATTCACTCACACCGCAAAGGATGTACACTTTACCCGTACTCCGCGACAGCCCAACAAATGAGCCTACGCCTCAACACATGAGACGGTCACGGCAAAGCCTTTCGATAACCTCACTTTGGCGTACCGCTCCATGATCTTAAGCCCTCATGCACTCTAGCCGTCCTTTTCTAGCGGTGAGAGGAGTTCGCGCACCCGGGGTAAGGGAAGTCTTTTCGGTCTTTAAGTTTAATTAGCATCGGTTCAGTCCCACCATTCATAACAAGGCCGCAACCTCATCCTCTCCCCCATAACCACTTCATAGAGAACCATCTATGCAAGGATACTGCCTCCGCTCGGCTATCTAGTCAGCTAGGTCTATACCCATTCGAGAAGTACGGTTGTACTGGCTCGTTTCCCGGCTATCTCATGGCTCGGTCCTTAATTGACCAGGGTCGGCACTTGCCTTTTCCGGAATCCACCCAAATCATCCAGCCGCCCCAGTCTAAAACATTTGTTTAGTACTTCATATTTTCATCAAATGTAATTCATCATGGTCATGTGGCGCTCATGTCTCCACATGCCGAATCTCAACTACCTCCCCTAAGGTAGTTGCCCAAGCACAAAGCTTTTTCATAAAGTCATGAGTATGCATAAATCTAAGTATAGCATGGCTAAGCAGTTTACCGAAGTTATGCTTCGGTTATTTGTATCACATCGTGAGTTACAAGGAGTAATTCTAAGGGTACTCAATAGCAAAGAATGGCACAACAAGCATAGGTAACATGGTAACGCGTGCATGTTTAGAGTATAAAATAACATCATTTCGCAATTGGGATCAATATGTTCAAAGGATGTGAAGACTTGCCTTGCTCGTACGCTTCTTGAGTGGGGTCTCCTGCGGGGTTAGCGTTCGCCTCCTGGTCGCTAATCATACGAGCGAAAAGGAAAAGAAAAATAAATTCCAGTTAAAATCCGATAAGAACGAACGAAAAAGCATGAAAAATCATAAAGAACTCCTCCAAACCATCTTCCCCTACGACCCTAATCAAATTACGGAGGATTTTATGAAGCAAATTAAATATCGAACGTATATGTCGAAAAAGGGGTTGATCGGAATTTATATGAGATAGTTTAAAAATTCTTGGAAAAGATTCTATATTTGCGAATATAAACCAAGTGAATAAATGAGCCTTACAAAGATACACAAATATTTTGGGAATTTATTAGGTTAAAAGTTCAAAGTCTAAGCAAATATAAACTTCATAATTTCTTGCAAAAAAATTTAAAAGTAAATACATAAATCCCTTTAATAGGTGCAAAATCTTTGTAAATAAGTTTTAGAATAGCTTAGAAGAGTATAAATATTTTCCTAGGATTTTTAATAAGCTTATTCTCATTTTTAATCTCCTTAGAGAAATAAAAAAATAAATAAAAAAATTCAAATATTTTGCCTAAGCCGGGATCGAACCCGCGCCCTTACCTTCCCGGCTCGGCTCAACCACCGAGACAGAGCCATTCTCGCTCTCTCTTCCCTTTCTTTCTTTTTCTTTCTTCTTCATTCCCCGGCGAGACCGACGGCGCGGCATGGCCGAACGACGGCGAGGGGATCGGAGCTCGGCATCTAGCTAACCCCGCACCATCTACATGACGCGGGAGTCCGATTTGAGGCGCGGTCGGGCTAGGGAGGCGGCGGACCGGTCGGCGACGACGGGGCGGCGGCCCAAAAGAGGGCTCGGCGGCGAAGGCGCACGGTGCGGCGGCACTCCGGTGACAATGCGGCCGAACCAAGGGGTCCTAGAGGATCTACGGAACACGGGGTGCTAGCTAGGGGGTCGGCTTGGCGGGAAAGGGGCGGTGGTGGCATGGCGACGTGCGCACGGCGGCGGCCAAAACAGAGGGTTCGGCGGCGCTCGTCGCCGCGATTTCCGCGGCTAATTGGCTCGGGGACTTAGGGGAAGTATAGCTTGGAGCACGTAGATCGTGGACGTACCTTCAATTCCAGAGGAAATCAACTGAGGGCGACGAATTTTGAGGTTTGCACCGGGCGGCCAAGTTAGGGTTCTTCCGACCCGTGCTCCGATCTCTTGCGAAATTCTAGCGCTACGATGAACGAATTTTGGGGAAAATTGGTGAGGAGCTAGATGAGACAGTATGGCACAATTTTTGTGTTGGGAGTTTCGGCCGAGGAGTGCTATATATAGTTGACCACGCGAGCTCGAACTCGGCGGCCATGGCGGCAGAGCTAGGGTGACGCACGCGCGAGTAGGGGAGGGGTGAGGCCGACGCACGGTGGGCATGGTTACAGCACAAACAGGATGTCACGGTGGTACGGCGCGGCGTGGACTGACGCGGCCACAGGCGACGGCATTGACTCGGGCGCGCGCCGTGGTACGGCGAGGCGACGGTGAGCGCATGCGTTGGCATACGGCGAACCCGGCGACGCGGCGGTGTGGCGACGGCATGGCGCGGGTGCGTGGCGATGCGGTGCACAGTGCGCGGCGGTTGCGCGAGGACTTGGTGATGCGGGCGACGGTACGGCGCGGCGACGCGTGGTGAGCGTGCGCGCGGGCGCGGGGACGCCGTCGAACACCTGCATACGTATGAACAGTGTACTTTCTCTATTTTCCCGAATTTTGAAATCCTATTTTCTTTTTTCCATTTCCTTTCACTCTAAAAATTCAAAATAAGTTTCAATATTTCCAAAATAATTTTGGAATTATATCTCCAAACTTTTTCCCCCACTTTTTATTTTTCAAAATATATTCTTCCTATTTTTATTTCTTTCTTTTAAAAATCAATAATTTAGGATCTTCAATTATATTAATTTTTTTTAAATTCACATCTATATATTTATTTTTAAATTATTTCCCAGCGGGGGCTCATGCTAGGGTTTTAATTCCACTTAATTTCAAAGCAATTCCGAAGAAATTTTTACGCAACTGAATTGACAAATAAAACGAAGAACACGATAAGAGGCAATGATTCCAAAAAGTTTTTGCGAGTTCCGATTTTCACGTTCCGAATTCTACTCCTTCGATTTTCAGGATGTTACGGTTCCCTTCTACACCCCCTCTACACCCCCTCTCCCTTCCCAGTGAGTCCTCCCGGCCCGGTCAGTAGTAGGGAACTAGGGTTCCCGGCACGTGATGTAGTGAGATTAAAAGCTGCTGCTGGAGAAGATGCAGCCCCGAGCTAATTATTTTGGCAGGCACAAAAGCATCTATCGATCAATCGTCAGTAGTGAGATTAAAAGCTGCTGCTGGAGAAGATGCAGCCCCGAGCTAATTATTTTGGCAGGCAGAAAAGCATCTATCGATCAATCGTCACCTGGATTTGCAATGGACAAGAATGTTCTTCACACAGGAGCTTTCCCTGCTGTTGTTGCTGTTGCATGCGCTCATGCAGGAACAATCTTAATTATCGTGAAGGACGAGAGCATTAATTCACATTCCATATGCATCGTACGTCTTGCTGATGAGCACCGGCGATCTGTCTGGAGATTATGGCAATCGGGTATTCACATGGCAGGCTTATCCGACTGGAGATAGGGATATGTTGCGCCTACCAAATATGTAAACCAACTACGACTTGGGTATTACATTGCCGATAGAGATAAGGCAACGACCTATAGTCACGGTTTGGTAAGATTGAGGAAACCGACTTAGAGTAAGATAGGGTTTCCGATTTGTAAGCCCACCTCCCAATACTATATAAGGGGGGTAAGGGGCGTCCCTTGAGGGATATCGGCTTTAGATCATATGCTTCATGAGAAGTTAGATGAGCTTTCAGCTTTAGATACACGAGATCATGAGATCAATAAAGACACTCGGCGGATCAAATCCACCGAAACAGGAGTAGGGTATTACCTCACGAGAGGGCCTGAACCTGTCTAAATCTTCTTTTCCTTCTAACCCATTGTGCTTGACGATCTCGACTGCGACCCCAGAAATTATATTGCCGAAACCGAGTTTCGACAATCTGCTTGCTTGGCTCTCCTCCGTTTGAGTATAAAAAAACACATGCATTCTGAATCCATGAACCACATATTCGTTTGCTACTCAACAAGGATTCGTTTGCTACTCAACAAGGTAGTGCATTCACAAGCATCAAATATTTCAGTTTTTGTACAGATATGCTTGCTAAGTGGCATGCCTTCTACTTGCTACAAAAAACTAAAGTACACAGAATTAGCCTACTCAAAGATGACAATCCTCACTTGAGCACTGTGGTCGCTTCCCCTAATATAAGCAGCCGCAAATTAGCAAATTCATCTCTGTTGAATGACTCCAGCTACTATTTCTTCAGAACCAATTCGAGTAGTCAAAGTCGCCGAGCTTCCTAAAGTGCTTCTCCACATCTTGCCTCGACTTGCCCATTCTTCTCTTTGGATCACAGTGGTTGCATCATCCCTTTTGGTCTAATACAAACAGCCCATTTTAGTACCACAACAACAATAGTTGATAGTATTCATGAAACAAACATAGTACCTTGTCAATTTTTCTGAATGATTCCCTTCATCTCGTATGAGTAGCAAGTCATTTCTCCTGTTCCTCTTCTTTCCTTCAGGGACACTAACCTGTAATAGGCAGCTCTCGATATCGTTAATCTTAACGAAACAAAAATTAACTAACTTAACTATGCAAAAAAATGTGACAAATAAATGTTTGTCACAAATGTCGCAAATGTGACAGATAGCTATCGCGGCCGACGCGCCAGTCGTGGTCTTCGTCGCGCCCATCATCCGAGCCGAACTTGCCGTCGCCCCGATGCTCGTTTTCTCCTTGTCGCCCCCCAGACGGTCATGGACCGAGCACGGTGGCAGTGGGTGGGGGAAATTCGTCAAATACCCTTCCTGGTACCTGCTCCCCTTCGGGTACTCCGAGGTTCCACGGCGGTAGGCGGCGTTTGGCGGGCTTGAAGCCGTCTTGTTCTTCCAGATCCACCATTGCCGCGGAGTAATCGTGAACCTCCTCAAGGTGAAGGAGCACGGGGTGCCGCATACCACGCTGTCACCATTTCGGGATCTCGGGTCCTATTTATACCCAAGAATAACATTATCCATGCGAACCACGGTCTCTATCTAATCTACTATTTAAAATACGACAATATCCCGAGATATGGTCACATGCCGCATTACAATAAACAATCTAAACAAACTCCTAATTTACAGATACAATTGCCGTTACAGGACTCTATTCGTAGATGACAATATCTCTTAACGCGCAATTTGGAAACCGAATCTTCTATTTATCTTTAAGCACCTTCGTCGGAAACGGTCTTATCCTCTTGTCGACTCGGCATCGGCTATCGGCTATCTTTGCCCGACTCAACCTCAACCAATTGACCTTGTAGCCGATCGCACCGTAGCCGACTCGACTTTTCTTCCGATCCGATTCCGTTTATATCTCGGCAGAGACTTAGGGATTTGGTTACCAAATTTAGCTGTTAACACATGCCCCCCAAGTCCGTGATAAGATAATATCGCGAATTTGCCGCTTTTCCAAATTCCCTCTCTTTTCGACCTAACCATTTCGGTTGCCAAAAAATATTCTTTAAATACCGCCTTCACGGCCACCACACGTGTCACATTACCACAAATCAACAGCCACCTCAGCGATCCCTTGAGTTCTCCGGCGACCTCCTAGCGACCTCGGTGACCTCGGCGAACTCGGAGCCCCCGTCTTCCCCGGCGAACCCTAAGAAGCGGCAATCACCAACAATGGCTTCCTCAAGCGCCTGCGCTGACGCAATCCCCACGGAGTACCCCGAGGTCAGTTTCTCATCGGCTCACATCCTCCGCTTTGTGCAATCTGATTTTTCTTCGTCTTGTTGATTCCATTATTCCTTCTTGCTATTTGTAGCACCTATCCCACCAAATTACGATCCCTAGTCTTCTTCATCTCGACCAGCTGCTATTAGGGCCGATTGGTAACCTAGACCCTATTGAGTTCATCAACGCTGAAACCAATCGGATCCCCTTTAGGTTTTTCTCCCCAGACTTATCTTACTGGTCAAGGACCTTTAAATCCTAGCCTTCAACAGACAAATCTTGGTCATCCTGGTATGCTAGAATGTCGGCTAGTAAGCAAGCCATCTGGGACGAGATAGGGATCAGCCAATGCTTAGCTCTGACTTTTGCCGACATGCCGAAGGATGAACCACATGCTCGTCGGCCGCAACGGGACTGCCCTTTCTCCAGCTCTCTGATTGAGCTTCTGTAATGGTGGAACGGGTGGCACGACGGGCACGGTGGAAAGAGCTGCTCGCACCAGATTTAAAGGCGCGCGGGCACGGCAGGAGCTTGCGCTGTGCCCATTACAACGGCAAAGCAGACATCAGACCGGGTCATGGCATTGAGCGCGCGAAGTGACCATGGCGAAACAGTTGAAGCATTTCCCTGCCGATGCATCTCGAAACTTGCTGATGGAGTGGCGCCGCGTCTCATCGCAGTAGATATCTCGTCGTCTTGAATTCAGCCGGTGAGCGCCGCTTGAATGCTGAGAACGCGCCCTCTGACCGGCTGCGACTCTCCTCCGCGCACGCTTGTCCTGGACGCGGATCCACCCCGGATCTCCTCCGTCCTCGTCAACACGACGGCTAGCTAGGGTAGCATCGTAGCCAGCTTCCTTTCCTCCTTGCGAAATAACTCTCCGCTCGTCGTGGTAGCTGCGTCGTGCGCTCGGTGTAAATGCCGACAGGAAGGGAGCTTCTTGATGCGATGAATTTGAAATCTCGCGCGCACCAGCTCGAACCGCCTCTATGTAGCAGTATCGCCCATCGGAGTCTGCTGGATCTGCTGCTTGGTGACGCAGTGGGGGTCGCAGCACGCCGCAACAGGCCGGGGGAGTGCCCACCGCCGAGGAGATCTCCAGAGGCCGCTGGGCGGGGTGCCGAGAGCGCGGGGGAGACCACGAAGAGGCGGACGGGCGGCCGAGGAGTAAGCCGGATCTACCGAAGCGCAGGCAGGGACGAGGAGATGGGGGCCCGCCGGCCGCCACCACGGCCACGCGCGTGATTAAAGATTCAGATTTTTTTCCACTGTTTTAACTCTACTCTGTTAATACATATGAAGCGCAGCTTTTGGCTTTTTTAAAAAAAAGATTCAGAAATATATGTGCAACTAGTGTTTAGATTTGAGAACCCAGGCCTCCTGATTTCAAGTTCACATCGCCCATATAATTGCTGGTGTCTGCATTGTTGTGAACCAAACGCAGATTGTCTAACACTCTCACTAATGGCAGTAGTTAGTTATATATCCGACATGGCATGTTCATTATATCGGTCGCTTGAAACTGGCATGGATGAATATAATAGTTAGCAGAAATAATCACATGTTTTGAAATTGAGTAATGCAGCTACATGATATTCACATTGGAATTACGGTACAAATAATAGGCTGCAACAATAATTGTACAAATTAATTTTACATACATATAATTACAGAAAGGGTGTTTGGTCTAGTGGTATGATTCTCGCTTCGGGTGCGAGAGGTCGCGAGTTCGATTCTCGCAACACCCCCTCAACACTGTAATTTTTTATTTTAATTTTTTTTTCTTTCTGTGGAAACTGTTCTCAATTCATCTCAATTGCTTCATCCTATGTGTCAACTGCTGTTTTGTTTAATGGTCTTTTTTCCAGTTTGGAGACCATATATATTCGGCTTGAGAACAGATTTTTTCAAACCACATGATGATTATCACGGATACCACGTTACGGTTATTTTTTTAACTTTAAATCATGATATACATCACAATAATTATGTGGTTTTCATGATAACCATACGGTTACCATGGTAATCGTCAAACCCCGTGTCGGCACGGTAACCCTACCTAAAACCTAAAACGTGCCTACAGTGCAGTGCTACAGTAAACAAATTAACAAGAGCGGCGCCGTAGCAAGCGAACACAAGAATCAAAATTCTCTTGGTCGGATTTGCTCTGAAGAATCAAGCCCTGGTGTGATGGAACGAAAGATTCCTTCTTGTATTACTCCTAGATGTTAATTAGTTTGTCCCAATTCCTTAAAAAAAATTAGTTTGTCCCAATTGATGGATGTGGGAGATTGATCTCTCTGCACGCACGCATCAGAACATGCATGCATGTCAATTGGCAGTGACACAGCCTCATCCTTAATTAGTTGAGCAGCATGGGCTTGAATTGTTTCTTCTTCCTTCGAGATGTGCTCATCAGACATGTGATGTGATCTACCAGCCGGATAGAGTTTATAGACGTTTGACCACTCTAAGATTACAAGTGGTACGTGATCATGACTAAGTTCCAACTTGAAAGAAACAGCACCAGCCATCGGGGTTAGGGAGGAGACCACAAAAAAGTGGCATTCCTAGTGCACTAGAAAATCTCCAGCAGTGATAGCCTCGCTTTGTGTTACTCTATAGTATCAATGAGAAACACAAGCTAGCCAATGAAACGACAGCTTTTCTAGTTGTCGTTTGGACCGCACCTTCGGATTTTACCTACCTCAACTCTTGCCGTTGGTTGAATCAATCATATTCTCAACCGCAAAACCAAATGTAACGTCATTCTTTATTTTTGAAAATCGATATAAATGATCTCCTTCGACTCTTTGGAAGACGGTTTTAGCCAACGTGGTAGCTTTGAACCCCGTTGACTGACTAAGTCTCTTTGTGAGCTCCAGCAATCAGCGACTTCCTTGCTTTATCTTCTTCCTCACCTCTCCCTTCTCTCTCTTTTCTCTCTTCCCTCTTCCTCTTCTTTTACCCTGACGACCGATATGTTGCAAGACTTATTGATAGTGCCGGCCAAACGGGCGGCCCGGCATGGCCGCACGGCACGGCCCGTTAGGCACGGCCACGTGACGCCGTGCCGTGCGGCCCGCGTGCTCCGCCTCCGGTCCAAGCACGGCCCACGGGAGGCCGGGCCGTGCCGTGCGGCACGGACGCACGAATTTGGCCCATGGGCCGTGGCCGAGCCCACGGGCCCACAAGGCACATTTTTAAAAATAGAGAAAAATATGAAAAATAGAAAAAATATACAACCCTATTATTTCTATATATAAAAATTAAAAATGTAAATAAAGGATAAAAATAAAATAATGAAATTATTAAAATAAATATTGACACTTACTATATGTTAAAAATAGTAGTGATCTTTATTGATGTTTATATCATTATATGATACAATGATACATGCTTGTCTCGTTAAAAACTTTGTAATGTAAAAACTCATAGGGAAAACTGAGAAAACCATGACAAAGAAAAGAACAAAGAAAAGAGTACAGCTCAAAGATCATAACTACTTCTAACAAAGTTCTTTTGGGGTTGGTCTGGATCTAAGTAGAGGTTCTCGAACTGGGCGGTCAATTCTTGGTTCTTAGCAATGTATTGGGCATGTTGTCTAGCTAGCTCCCAGTCTTTAATGCTTAGTAGCATTTCGACGTAGTCGTTGCTCAGAGTTGTCCTCCTTTCTTCGACGACTCGACCGCAAAGGCTGAAGGCCGATTCGGAGGATACTGTTGACACGGGTACCGTCAACACATCCCATGTCAATTTTGAAAGCACGGGATATGCCATCTTGTGGTCATTCCACCATCCGAGGACGTTGAAATCTTATGCTTCATGCCTGATGGCGTCGCTGTCCACATAAGTTGACAACTCTTCGGCAACACCATGCGAAGAGACGTCTCCACTCCCAACCGACGAACTGTCACCCCCTTGGCTTGAAGATGAGCCACCCCAAATTCTACCCCATTGTATCTTCTTCTTACCTGTAGTGGGGATAGGAGGGGGTCTCTGCTGGCGAACTCCCGAAACTTTAGTTCATACTTTCCAAAAACTTCATATAGTTTACTCCTAACCTCGTATAAAAAGAACTATAATATACACCTATAGTATCTCCAATAAGTGATAAAATAGTGGAGAATCCCCTTAATTTACCCCTAGGATCTAATATGAAAGCAAAAGCATACAACATAGGTATATTTTTCTAATATTTTAAATATTTTTGTTTCATGTGAAAGACAGGTTGGGCTAGAATTTCATCATTTTCATATTCTTTTAACAACGTGGCAATCTCAAGAATATTGTGCAAAATTAAATTGGCAGTTGGATAGTAAACTTGGGACAGAGTAAGAGTAGACTCGTAAAAAGTTTCAAGAAATTGGTAATATCTTTGGACAATTGCCCACACGTGCTCACTCAGTATTGACCCACCGTCGTTGTTTCTTGGGCCATTACGTGACTGGACAAAATCATTTAGTAATTCACTATAAGGTAACACAACTTTTAACATTAAATAGGTTGCATTCCACTGATGCTCTGTATCGGTGGCAAACTTACGTGCTTTCTTACCGGCCGCATGGCAAAACCTCTTCCATGCAGCAATCCACGGGTTAGAAGCAATTAACCACGCGATTGCTTGACGAACAGCGTCAATGTGAACACTTACTCTTTTCATCCCAGTCTTAACAATCAGATTAATTATATGACAAGCACAACGCCGATGAAGTAGAAAAGATGCGCATAAACACAAAATAAAGGTTGCAATATTTCCATTGCCCTAGAATTAGAGTATGCATTATCTAGTGTAACACAAATATTTTATCTGCAAGATTATATTCATTAATTACCTCCCTAATTCTTTCGGCTATGTTTTCACCTGTGTGTGACACATCTATTAACCTGAGGCCTAGAACTCTTTTTGCAACTCCCAATCATCATTAACAAAATGAACAACTACGCTAAGGTAATCATCCCTAGCTCCACTACTCCATATATCGAGGTAACACTAACGAGAAAGTGCATGTACTAAATAGTTCCTTAAGTGCATTAATACCCTTCTCATAAAAATTTTCTAAATCTCGGGTTGTTGTTTGTCTACTAACCGCTTTGAATCTAGGATTATGCGATTGCTGAACGTATTCTTTGAAAGCGGGAGACTCCCTAAAGTTCAAGGGTAAATCTTGTCGGCGATTAACCGGACAAGATTTTCCCGAGCTACCATGGGATCGTACTCCCTACATATCGTACCGTCCGGGTTTAGCATCGTTGTTCTTGTCGTAATTGTATTCCTTGCTTCCTTGCACACGCCTCCGCATGACGCTTTAGGTGTCCTGTACCACCAGAAGATCGTGCAGATAAAGTATTCCTATAAATTCTACATCTAGCTTGTGTTACCTCCCTCCCGTCGGGGCCGGTCACTTTAACCTCGTCAAAGTGCTGCCACACACCGGAGGTTCTCGATCTTTCGAGCGGTGTGTGTTGAAACACTTCCGCTCGCGGATCCCGAATATCCTTCCGAAGCCGCGCCGTCGGCACCCGTTCCTCCTCCACGGTTGGTGGAGTTGGAGCCGATCCGGAGGCATCGTCAAACCCCGACATGTAATTGGGGTCGAAATCACCCAAAGTGAACGACGGCGACTGATATGGATAGTTCGGATCCATTCTGCAACTTTGATCCAAAATAAACAAAATTTAGATATTTATTAAATACACAAACAAAATACAAATAATACATACATACATATGAATATCACTTACATCTTTCGAACCGGAAGCACTTCACACCTCTGCGATCAAACTAATTAACTACAAAATAAATTTTGATTTTTAACAAAATTTGAACAAATTTTGTCAAAACCACCAAATTAGAGCACAAGAGAGCACTTGAGACTTCACAAAATGAGATGTTTGGGGTGAGGAGAAATGGCTGGGGTGGATGCCCTATTTATAGGACGAAATTTCATATTTTTTGAAATTTTTTCGGATTTTTTTGATTTTTTTGGCCTCCAACGGCTATTTTCAAATTATAGTAGTTATATAGCCGTTGGGACACGTGGCATGACGTGATTCGCCGGTTCAAACCGCCCGCGCGCGCCCCTCCCGTCTCCGCCACGCGTGCGCGACGCACCATTCGATCGCTCCCCGCGCCGTGCCGTGCCGGCCCGTGAGCCGTGCCGTGCCGGCCACGGAGCCGTGCCGCTGCCGGAATGCACGAAGACAGCTTCGTGCCCAGGCCGGCCGCGCGGGCTCGACGGCCGGGTTCAGGCACGGCACGGTCCGTCGTGCCGTGCCGGCACGGCCCATCGTGAGCCGGGCCATGCCGTGTTGGGCCGGTGCATAGTGCCGTCGTGCCCGGCCCATTTGACCGGCACTACTTATTGACATTCTAAAACTGCAAGACTTAATCAAGAGTTGAACACACCATTTCGTTTTTTGTGAGACACGATGCTTTTCACATATATGTACAGATAATGTACTCAGATCTTGCACGAAATGGTCATCTGAATCTGTACCATTTCATCATCGTCGTCGCCGTGGTTCTCTGTCCTTGCTCTCCCAGCTGCCGTTACATCAACCTCGGCTCGCTGCTCCTCAGCTTCGGCTACACCACCCTTGTCTCAGCTGCCTGCATCCGAGCAGGTAATCATCTTCCATTTAATTACTTCACATTCAGATTCAGAGTTGAGTGTGTGTTAGAGTGTCATCTCGTATTGACAGGTGACACTGACAGCAAGCAACGACAGGATTGACATGACACAACCCCACGTTAACCTCATCTCTTATGACTGAATTTTTGTTGTAACAACTAGCGATGTAGTTCTTGTCTGACAGGTACTTTGAGCAATGCTCCGGCGAAGGATTACTCCCTGAGCTCGTCCAATTCGGAGAAGACCTTCAATGCTTTCCACTCAATTTCCATCCTCGCCTCCGTCTTCAGCGATGGCGTTCTGCCTGAAATCCAGGTAACCCTGTTTGTTTCTGAAAATCTGACAGCTGTTAGGTGTGTGAATGTGACTGAATTAAAGACGTGATGGCAATGTGTTGAGGCGCCGCCGGCGGCCGGGAAGATGATGAAGGCACTGGTGCTGTGCTACGCGGTGGTGTTCTTCACCTTCTACTTCCCGGCTATCACCGGCTACTGGGCGTTCGGCAACAAGGTGCGGTCCAACGTCCTGCAGAGCCTCATGCCGGACGAGGGCCCCTCCCCACATGGCTGCTCGGCCTCGACGTCGTGCTTGTCCTCCTCCAGCTGCTCGCCATCGCGCTCGTCTACTCACAGGTGGCGTACGAGATCATGGAGAAGAGCTTTGCCGACGCGGCGCGCGGCCGGTTCTCGCGGCGGAGCGTGGTGCCCTGGGTGGGCGCTCCGGATGGCGTACGTCGCGGCATGCGCATTCGTGGCGGTGATGCTGCCTTTCTTCGGCGACATCGTGGGCGTCGGGGGAAGAGAGGAGGTAGAGGGAAGTGAGGAAAGAGAGAGAGGAGAGGTGAGGAAGAAGATAAGTTAGACTCAACCAGTTCATGAGGTTAAAGCTATCATGTCGGTCGAAACCGTCTCCTCAACAATCGAAGAAGACAACTTGCATCGGTTTGTGGGTTTTACGGTTAAAGGATACGATGCAACCAATAGTAATAGTTAAGGGAAGTTAGATAGACTTATTCCTTTGGATATATATGCAAATTAATTGGGATGTTCATTCTTTCTCGAATAAAATAAGTTTACTTTAGCTCCCTCGTTGAGATGTTATGGCATCCTTCAACCGCGCAATACCAGATATAAGCGTATCTCTCAATTTTCAAAGCTCGTGCAAAGAAGGTCCCTTGATGGTTTGAATGACGGTTTTGGTTGACGTGGCGTCTACGTGGCTAGTTTTGATTTTTGTTCCAAGTGACGTTGACGTGGCATCAAAAATAAGATTAAAATTTAATAAAATTTTAAAAAATATGTGAGGTTATATGTCACTTAAATAAAAAAGATAAAAAAAATAGTGAGATTCATGTCAGCAGGTCGTCCTCCCTCCTCTCTATCTCCATCGGCCAGCCCAGCCTACCTCTCCTTCCCCTTCTCCTCTTTGTCCTCTCCCTCCCCTCAGACGCAGGCGGCAGGCACGCAGGGGGACATCATTTTGAGCGCTGCCACCTTTCTCCTCGAGGTCACCGGGGCGCTTCCGCATTGACCTTGCCATTCCAGTTGAACTTCACACTACTGGAGAAAGTCATACTAGTTCCGGTTCGTAACCCTCAGTAGTCCCGGTTGTCAAACCGGGACTACGAATCCGGGACTAGAGATGGACTATCTCTAGTCCCGGTTAAATAACCGGGACTAGAGATGCATCTTTAGTCCCGGTTGAAGCCACCAACCGGGACTAAAAGTGGCGAAGCCACGTGGCCGATTCCGCAATCTTTAATCCTGGTTGGTGGCTTAAACCGGGACTAAAGATGTAATTTTTTAATTTGCCATTTCTCCAAGATGTTATATATATATATATATTACACATATATTATATTACATATAAATATATAATTTACACACATTTAAACGAACTTAAGAAAGGAAATATACATATATTACCAAAATATGTATAATATTCATACATGTTTCCTAGCTAGCTTATAAAAATGTCTCTAATCTACTTTGCTATGGTTTAGCTACTAAAACTAATGAAGAACTCCCCCGCGGGATCAACGACCTGCTCGTTAATAAATCCCATCAAATCTTCCTGAGCGGCTTGTATGAAAGTCTCGTGGGGGAGGTCGTCTCTTACTCGCATAAGCTGTCATTAATTAGAATAAACGAGAAATAAATATATGAAGTGAATAAGAAATCGAGACGTAATATATGAATTGGTGTTATACGTACATCTAGATCATCGACGTTTGACTTCGTCACAAAGCGGTGAATGTAGTCGCAGACGTAATATCCACATTGGTTGGTGCCCTGCGACTGTTTTGCACACTAAAAGAGAAACGACGACAGATTTAATATGCATTTCATATTTTAGAACATAATAATGATTCAACTCAAATTAGGAGCGGGCATGTTACTCACTTGGAAATTTCATCCGCACAGAGAGCTTATCTTTTCAATTTCCGCGAACATTGCCCCGAAATCGTTCCCATGCCCTACTTGCGGTTGAAAGTTAGCACGTAATTATCCGAGAACCACATATATGCAATAGAAAGTAAGATGGCATTACTTTAAACAGTTCAAATATGTCGAGTACGTGGACTCGGTTTATCCATTGAGTCAAAGACATGGATTTTCTGACCCATGTCAAGTACTAACAGAATCCAGTGGAATCTGTAAATTGGTTTAGATAACACATATGAAACTTTATGTATGCACGGGATTGAAATTGGTTCGGAAAGAAATAAAAAACTTACGCAGTATTGTAGGGAAGGATGAAGGACCGGAACGGTTGCTTCACAAGCACGTTGTATATGTTATCCACGGTGTCATTAGGAAACTGATCAACCAATGGGCCATTGATTTTGTGTGGATCCATGAATCCATGCTTGGTGCATTCGTGCTTGTTACAGTATTGGATCGCCATTCTACAACAGTTAAAAAGAATTTTAGTCAGCTAAATTCAAGGAGGTAAGAAACGAAATAACCGGGCGATACTTACAAAACCCGCGCGGTTAGAAGTGAGACATCAAGGACATCAAGTTGGTACAGATCGAATATATCTTTGAATCGGATATAGAGGTAGTCATCTCCATCGAAGAAGTAGTCAATTGAATTTTTGCATGTTATCATGTCTTCACCCTTGCTGGATCGTTGCATGTACCACTGATGGAAGCGGTACATCTGAGTTGGAAGCCTTTTTACGAGATCCGGCTTGACGAGAGGGTTTCCAAGGTTGAACTTGTATTTAAGCGGAGCCTTCGCCAGGGGTGCACGCCCATGTAATTGATCCATATTAATTCCAGCTTCTTGAATGAATTGTCTTAAATCGAGTCTAATATTTGAAATCGTCTTGAACTCCATAGGCTTCGTGGCTGCATGTCAAGCTGGGGTACATCTTTGCCCGCTTTCTTCGCCCTGCTTGAGGCCGATCGCTTTGGTGCGGGTGGCGGCGTCTTCTCAATTTTCTGAGTCTTTTTTGGACGACCGCTTGATATTGACGGCGTGCTCTTGGATGATGACCGTTTAGGAGTTGGTGCTCGTTGTGGCGACGGAGGAGGGTTGGAAGGAGGTGGAGTTGGAGACGGCCGTTTAGTAGTCGGCGCTCATGGAGGCGACGCAGGAGGCGGAGGAGGCGGAGGCGACGAAGGAGGCGGAGGAGACGACCCACGTGGAGGCGAGGGCGGTGGAACAATAGGAGACGCTGTTCGTCCGGGGAATTTTATGAAGATCTTCCTCTAGAGAAATATTCCATGAGCCATTTCTCCTAGCGTCGTCTCCCCGTCTCCTCCGGGAATATCCAGCTCCAGATCTTCATAGCCACGTTCCACCTGTTCAATTTCAACCTTCGAGTACGAAGGTGGAACGGGCCGGGAGTGGTAGGTGCCGTCTCGGGCTACTGGAATAGCCATGCCCAACGCGACCTGTTCGAGAAGATTGCTTATTAGTTAATAATGAACGTTGATTGACAAGTTATTCAAGAAAATATACGTACAACATAAAAGTACGAACATACCTTTATTGTTATGTTTTTCAGCGGGATGTGTAGATCACACGGGGTCCGTTGTGTGATGTCATCCACGGGGCATGGCGGACCGGTTGAGCTTGTGGGGCCAGCTCGTCTTCATTTCCGAGACGCGCGATTCTGTCGCTTGTTGTTGGAGTTGTGCGGTTGTTGCTGGATTCGGCTATTGGCTAACCCACTGGCTCCGCTCCTCAGCCAACCTTACGGCCACCCTTTCGTCGACAATCTGATCGATCTGCGAGAGCCGCATTTCCATCTCAGCGAATCTAACATCATTCTCTCGCTTTGACCTCATTCGGCTCCTGTATGTGTCGATGTCAGCTTGGAACCCGTATTTCCAGGGGACGACACCTTTTCCTCGCGTACGCCCTAGGTGCTCTATGTTTTGGAGGCTGAGCGTTAGCTCGTCCTTCTCTCTATCGGGCCTGAACGAGCCCGAGAAACGCTCACCGCCTCCTCTAACCTCCGTCCGCTTCTTGAATTTCATCACCAAAGATCACTGTGCCATCGACGGGATTTAGTGAGCCGCTATGAGCATAGAACCAGTTCTTTGATCGTTTCGACCGGTTTTTGTGCACGGAACGATATCTCGTGCTTCTAGGTCGGCTTCCATTTTTTTCCATTTCTCCATTGCTTTTTTATAGCCGCCTGACCCAAGCCTATGATGGTATTTCTTTTTGGCTGCGTTGGCCTTGTTGTTTTCTATGATAGATTGCGCTTCTTCACTGGTCTTGTGCTCAACAAAAGCATCCCAATGATCTCTGAGCTTTGGGAACTTGTCAAAGTCTGGTGTCTGGCCCTTCAGGATATATTTCTTGTGTAACTGTTTCTTGTAGTTCCTAAAGAGCTCTGCCATTTTCTTCAACGTCCATTCCTTGACCCTTGCCTGATCTGAGTCTGGGATGGTGAATGTCTACAGCATTGCTGTCTAGAGCATCTCTTTCTCTGAGTCTGGGAGATAGCTCTGCTCCTCTCCTCCTTTGGTAGACCGCCTCCAGTTGGCAACGCTTACGGGCACGTGATCCCTCACCACCCATCCGCCGTGCGCCACAAACTTCCTTGCGGCGTCCTCTGGGGCAATTGGTCGACCGTCAGGTGCCACCTCCATTATGACATGTCGACCCTCTATTTTCTTGTTGAGGCCGCGTGGCCTCTTCTGTCCAGCGAAGGCGGAGGCGGAGCCCTCATTCCCCTCCTCGTTCCTCTGCTCGTGTGGACCCCCGTTTTTGAGACGGGAATCTTTCGTATTCATAGTACCATTTCCCTGGATCAAGTAGTTGGTACCCACGAATGCAGTACTGGATAATCAAGTGCGCATGCACGAATAGTCTTACAATACCATTATTACATAAATAGGCCCGAAGGCATTGTTCATCCCACAGGACCTTATGGTCCGAATACAACATAAAAACAGAGTTTAGATAAGGCAGCGGAAAGAGGTAGCGGCTTGTCCATTGCCACAGGCAACGACCGGGACTAAGGTCTAATATGCGCCGTCAGTTCCCTCGCCCTCCGGGTAGTACGCGTAGGGGTCTTTTGGCTCTTCATTTCCATCAGCTGGAGGTTTGTGCGTATAGCAAGGGTGAGTACCAACCGTACTCGGCAAGTCAACACGAAATTGATGCATATGATAGGGTTATTCAAAGAACATGGCTAGGGTTATTTTTGCGTAAAGCCGTTTTCACAATTCTTTTCACAAGCCTATCGTCTAGCCGAAACAAGTTTTAATTTCATAGTTCATTATACCGGCGACGGTTCTGTCTACCATCCATCGTGATTCCAAGGATGGCTTCCCGTCTCCGGTTCGTCATGATTTTCTGGGGAGTCCACCCCTTCTCGCATACTTGAGAAGTTGATCCACCAGCGAATAAGATCATCATGCAAACCCATCCCAGTATTTTTAAGTTCAAAGTCTAGCCAAGCGAAAGTCTTGTCACGATGCTCAATATCCGCGAGCACGGCTATTCGAATAGATTGATTCATTCACACTGCAGTGGATGTACACTTTACCCGTACTCGCGACAGCCCCAACAAATGAGCCTACGCCTCAACACATGAGACGGTCACGGCAAAGCCTTTCGATAACCTTGCTTTGGCAGTACCCGCTCCAGGAACTTAAGCCCTCATGCACTCTAGCCGTCCTTTTCTAGCAGTGAGAGGAGTTCTGGCGCACCCGGGGTAAGGGAAGACTTTCCAATCTTTAAGTTTAATTAGCATTAGTTTAATCCCACCATTCTTAACAAAGGCCGCAGCCTCATTCTCATCCCATAACCACATCACAGAGAACCATCTATGCAAGGATACGCCTCCGCTCGGCTATCTAGTCGGCTAGGTCTATACCCATTCGAGAAGTACGGTTGTATCGGCTCGTTTCCGGCTATCTCATGGCTCGGTCCTTAATTGACCGGGTCGGCACTTGCCTTTTCCGGAATCCACCCAAATCATCCGCCGCCCAGTCTAAAACATTTGTACAAGACTTTCAATTTTCATCAAACTTAATTCATCATGGTCATGTGGCGCTCATGTCTCCACATGCCGAATCCCAACTACCTTCCCTAAGGTAGTTGCCCAAGCACAAAGCTTTTTCATAAAGTCAT
Organism: Oryza australiensis; assembly: GCA_019925245.2. Lineage (NCBI taxonomy): Eukaryota > Viridiplantae > Streptophyta > Magnoliopsida > Poales > Poaceae > Oryza > Oryza australiensis. The sequence goes on along the minus strand of JAIFGZ020000724.1, from coordinate 739,502 downwards.
GAGTATGCATAAATCTAAGTATAGCATGGCTAAGCGGTTTACGAAGTTATGCTTCGGTTATTTGTATCACATCGCGAGTTACAAGGAGTAATTCTAAAGGTAAACAATAGCAAGGTATGGCATAACAAGTATAGGTAACTCGGTAAAGCATGCATGTTTAGAGTTTAAAATAACATCATTTCGCAAATGGGATCAATATGTTCAAAGGGTGTGAAGACTTGCCTTGCTCGCACACTTGAGGGGTGGGATCTTCGCGGTGTCGATGCCGGTTTCTTCAGCGCTACCCGTACGTGCGAAAGATCAATTGAATTCAGTTAGAATTCAACAAAACACCGAGAGATCGAAAAGAACCACAAAAGCCATGAAAACAACTCCAAAATGTTTTGCGAAAATTCTACTCGAGTTAGGACAAGGGTTGCGAGGAAAATCCGGGTTTTTGGAGTCGATCGATGACCTAGGGTTTTCGCAAGGTCGGCGATCGCAATTAAATTTGGAATTTACGTTTGAAAATATCAGCGAAGAAAATTCGTGCTCGAAATTTGAGGGTTTGAGCACAAAAGCGAAACCTATTTCGATGGCGGGAAAGAATTAAACGGAATCCGGATTGAAAAACGATGTGAAATAAAATTCGGAAAACGTCCGATTCGATTTTTTTCAAACTTTGCACTGAGAAAATATGCGAGAAAATAATTTATTTTTGCCCAAAATTTTACTCAAGTCATCCCAAAATATTTTCCCAATTTTCCAAAAATTTTTCTTAATTTTTCCCTATTTTTCTTTCTCTCTTTTTCTTTTCTTTTCCTTTTTCTTTTTTTTCTTTTTCCTATTCTCTGCGCACTGTTCCATGCCGTAAGGTGTTCGACCAGGTGCCGAGAGAGAAAAGAGGCGGCGGTGAGGGACAAGGCGGCGCAAAGGGGGCTTACGGCGACGGCGGCTCGGGGAGGAGCAAGGGGGCACGGGAATGGGCTTGCGCACGGCGGCGACGGCTAACGGCGGCGGCCCTTGGCGGTGGTGCTCGGGAGCGGCGAAACACGGCGGCGGTGCGGTGGAATCGGCGGGCACCGCCTTTATAGGCGCAGCCGGGGGCTCGGCGCGGGCGCGGGGTGGAAGGAGGGGGTCGGCTCGCGCGGCGCGGGCGGTGACACGCGGCGGCGCGACGGGGCCGGTCGGCGGGCGAACGCGGCGGCGAGGGCGCACGGCGCGGCGGGGTCCGAGCGGCGTGCGCGCGCGAGGTAGGGGCCGGGCGTGGCTCGGCCGCGTGGCGGCAGCGCGCGCGGCGGCGTGGCCGGTACGGCGGCGCAGCGCGCGGGCGCGCGCGGCGGCGCGGCGCGGGGCGCGGCGCGCGTGGTCCGCGGCGGCGCTGCGCGCGCGCGCGTGCGCGGCGGGGTAGGGCCGAGGCGCGGCGGGCGCGGCGCGCGGCGCGCGCGCGCGCGTCGCGCGCGCCGGCGGTCGGCGCGCGGCGCGCGCGGCCGGCGGCATACGGCGTCGAACGCTTTGTGACCAATGAACAGTGCATTTTCACTTTTTTCCGATTTTCTATTTTCTTTTCCCATTTTCTATTTTCTTTCCTTCTAAAAATTCCAAAATAAATCCTAATATTCTAAAAATAATTTTTAACTTTATATTTTAAACTTTTTCTTGACTTTCATTTTTCCATAATTATTTTTCATACTTATTTAAATTCTTTTTCCTAATTTTCATAATTTACCCATTTTTAATAAAAATACAATTCCCAAATTTCGAGTAGCCTCCCGAGAATTTTATTATTTATTTTGTGTTTTAATTTATCTTCTCCCAACCAAAATTTTTATTTTATATTACTCGAAATGTGTTTTCACAAATCCGCACTTTTCCCTGGATTCTTTTTTTAAAAAACCACGATGCGACTTTCGCACCATCATTTTGTCAACTCCGAAAACTCCAAATACGCCGAAAAGGGAATTGACCACGACTAAATTTATGCAACGAGCGGCAAATAAGAAACAACAAACCCGAGAAGAAGCAATAAACCAAGGTTTTTGAAAGTTCCGATTTTACGTTCCGATTTCGGTTCTCCGATTTTCAGGATGTTACAAACCTACCCCTAACAATAAATCTCGTCCCGAGATTTCTTACCGCGGAGTAGGTGTGGATATTCTGTCCTCGGGAACTCTTCGCTCTCCCGGGTAGCCTCTTCTTCCGTGTGATTGCTCCATTGTACCTTGTACATGCGCCATGATTTGGTCCGTGTCTTCTTTTACGCCTCGTCTAGTATCTTGATTGGATGCTCCGGGTAAGTAAGATCACCGTGGACGTGGATGGCTTCTAAAGGAGCTTGCTCTTCCGGTACCCGCAAACATTTCTTCACTGCGATACGTGGAATACTGGGTGGACATCGGAGAGATTCTCGGGCGGTTCAATTGGTAAGCCACTTCTCCTTTCCTAGCGCTTATCAAGAATGGGCCCACGTATCGTGGTGCGAGTTTCCCCTTGACTTTGAATCTCGAGTTCCCGTAGTGGTGAGACCTTTAGATACACGTAGTCACCTTCTTTAAATTCCAATTCTCTTCGACGGGTGTCCGCGTAGCTCTTTTGTCGTGATTGAGCAGCTTGTAGTCGGTCCGGATCGAGCGAACCTTTTCCTCCGCCTCCTTGATTATGTCGGGCCCGAATACGGTTCGTTCACCGGTTTCGACCACATTAATGGGGTTCGACATCGGCGACCAAATAAAGCTTCGTTTGGCGACATCTTCAAACCGGCTTGGTAGCTATTGTTGTAGGAGAACTCGGCGTACGGCAAACATTTCTCCCAATCCTTGGTGAAATCCAACGCACAGCTCTCGGCATGTCTTCTAGCACTTGATTCGTCCTCTCGTGCCCGTCGGCTGCGGGTGGTAAGCGGTACTAAAGGCAAGGTGACTGCGAGTGCCTCGTGGACCTTGCTCCAAAAATGAGATGTGAATTGGGTACCACGATCCGATATAATCCTTTTTGGTACACCGTGGAGACACACAATCCTACTCATATATAATTCCGCTAGCTTGGCACTTTGTTGTAGTTAGTTTTCACGGGAATAAATCGCGCTTGGTGAGCCGATCTACTGTTACCCAAATGGAATCGTAACCGATGCAGTCTTAGGTAGTCCTACTATGAAATCCATGCCTATCTCGTCCCATTTCCATTCTGGAATCTTGAGTGGCTGCAGCAAGCCAGCTGGGCGTTGATGTTCGGCTTTCACCCTTTGGCACACATCGCACACGGCTACGTATTCGGCTACATCCCTCTTCATATTAGGCCACCAATATTCTCCTTTCAAATCCTGGTACATTTTCGTGCTTCCGGATGTAACGAATATGCCGATTCGTGGGCTTCCTTTAAGATCAATCCCTCAAACCGCCTCGTTCCGCACACGATTCTTTTCTTGTACCACAAGATTCCCTTGTCATCTACGAAAACTCCCGAGCGCGTCCAACGGCCATGCGTTCCTTAATTTCCAGGGTTTCCTCATTCCCTCTTTGGGCTTCCTCTATTTGAGTTCTCAGTAGGGGCTGGATTTCCAGTGAGTTCACTTCTCCGTGAGGAATCAGGGTGATTGAGTTTAGCCATTTCTTCTTGAAGTTCGCGGCCATACCTCCCAATCCCATGTGGTTGCATTGGGCTTTGCGACTCGCGCATCGGCCACTACATTTGCCTTGCGGATGATAGTGGATTCCTAGATCGTAATCCTTGATCAACTCCACCATCGCCTCGTCGTAGATTGAGATCAGCGAGTAAAGAAATATTTTAAGCTCTTGTGATCGGTATACACATCACGGTGGTTCCCGATCGATAGTGTCTCCGGATCTTCAATGCGTGTACAACCGCGGCTAATTCCAGTCATGTGTGGGATAATTCTCTTCGTGGGGTCGTAACGCGAGAGGCATACGCTACGACCTTCCCATCTGCATCAACACTCCTCCCAATCCTTGCGGGATGCATCACAAGACATCACGAAGTCCTTCCGGTTGTCGGGTAAGGTCAAGATTGGGGCGGTGGTTAACTTTTCTTTTAATTGGTCGAAGGCTTTTTGACACTTCTCATTCCATTCAAACTTCTTTTCCTTCTTCGAAGTTGAGTCATAGGTCGGGCTACGGTGGAAAACCCTTCGATAAACCGTCGGTAATAACCGGCCAAGCCCAAGAAACTCCGAACTTCCGTCACGACTTGGGTGCCTTCCATTCCATAACGGCTTCGACCTTGGCGGGGTCTCGCTACTCCTCCGCTGAAACCACGTGGCCGAGAAAAGCGACTTCCTTGAGCCGAACTCGCATTTGCTAAACTTTGCATACAGCCGGTGCTCTCGTAGCTTTTCCGACTAGTCGTAGATGCTCCGCGTGTTCCTCATCGTTCTTGGAGTAGATAAGTATATCGTCGATGAATACCACTACGAATTTGTCCAGTACTCCATGAATACCTTGTTCATCGGGTTCATAAAGTACGCAGGGCATTGGTCAATCCAAAGGACATCACTGTGAACTCGTATAAGCCGTATCGTGTAGAGAATGCCGTCTTAGGAATATCTCCGGCTCTAATCTTCAAGATGATATCCCGACCGTAGATCAATCTTGGAGAACACCGCGCACCCTTAAGTTGATCGAATAGGTCATCGATTCGAGGTAGCGGGTACTTGTTCTTGATAGTGACTTCGTTCAGCGATCGGTAGTCCACACACATTCTCATGCTCCCATCCTTCTTCTTGACGAAGAGTACTGGAGCTCCCAGGAGAAGAGCGGGCGAACGAATCCCTTCTCTTGTAGTTCCTTTATTTGCTTCTTGAGTTCCTCCAACTCGTTGGCGGCATTCGATAAGGCCTCTTGGATATGGGGGCGTACCGGGCATTAGATCGATGATAAACTCTATGTCGCGATCCGGGGCATTCCGGGCAATTCCTCGGGAAACACGTCCGGTATTCTTGTACTACTGGCATTCCACCTAGAGGTAGCATGGTGAACACTCCCGCAGCTTGTTCACATAGCTTTGGGTTTTGATCCATAGTTATGCTCATCGGTGATCCCCACGGGGTGGATACCGTGACTTCCCTTCGACCGCAGCTATAATTCCATTATTTTTGGTCAACCAATCCATTCCGAGTATGACATCTATGGTTTGGGGCGATAACACCATAAGGTTTGAGAGAAACACCACGTCTCTAATCCGTATGGGCACATTAATGCGAGGCATGGGGTACGGTTATGTCTCCCCGGTGAGTGTACCAACATAGGCCTCTTAAGTGCTACTTGGTGTAGGTGGTGTTGTTTGCTTACTTGGGAAGATATGAATGAATGCGAGGCTCCGAATCGAATAAAACTTTAACGGTGTAGAGTTGATAGAGAACATACCCATCAATACGCTCGGTCCTCCTCGTGCTTCTTCCGCCCGCACATGATTCACTGGCCACGTCGAAACCCGGTGGCGCCTCGTTGGGTAGCGGGGTCTGAATGACCTCGTCCCGCCGCAGGGTGGGGGTTCCTCGGACGGGTGTTGCATTGGCGCCGGTGCGCACGGGGTGTTGCGTGGTTTTGGGCAGCTATTGGAGTAATGCCCGAATTCTCCGCGTTGAAACAGCTCACATTCCTTCTTCCGGAGCGGCTAGGGTTGGTGTGGGTGTACGAAGCGCGTGGCTGACTGTTGACATGGTCGGAAGCGAGAGAACGTCCGTTCACGGACGTTTGGCTTCCATCCGACGGGGTGGCTCCCTTGGGGCGTTGTGGCGTTCCCTGAAATGGGCGAGCCATAGCGAGCCTCCTCTTGCGGTTATTGTCTACCACCTTTTGGTCATGCTCAAGTCGGACGACCTTGTTGATGAGGCTTTGGAAACCGGTGTGATCTGCCCGATGATTGGTCCCCTCGGTTCGTCATTTAGTCCCTCAATGAATTTGTCTATCTTTTCTTCTTCGTCCCGGTCACGGTGGCGTAACGAGCAAGCTGGGTAAATTTGTTCGGATATTCTTGTACCGAGGTGTTCCCTTGACGCGATCTGCGGAACTCGTTCTTCTTCATCCTCATTACTGCACTGGCACGAAATTCTCACGGAACGCAGCCGTGAATTCCTCCCATGTTGGCTCGCCGGCGTCTTCACTCGTGTCTCCTTGTAGGTGTCCCACCGAGTCACTCGCGGGACCCTCCAACCGGTTAGTAGCGAAGACAACTCTATCGCTTCTCGGACTCGACGAGGGTTAGCTTCTTCTCTATCACTCTTAGCCAATCTTCGGCGTCCATAGGTTCTTCGGCCGTGGAAAAGTGGGCGGCTTAGCTCTCATGAATTCCCCGGACTCGATCCTCCTCGACCTCCTTGATTATTGGCAATCGCTTGGAGTAGCCGGGTGCATAGCCATGACCTCCGCCGGGTGGAGGGTTGGGTTCCGGCGGGTTTTCGTTGGTTGCCGCGGCTCGCGACGATGTGCCATCCGAAGAAGGGAGATGAATTAAGAGAGCGGTCTAGTTTAGGTTATGGTTCACGGAAATTTTTCTTCAAGTTCTTTCGAATGATCTTCACTCAACGACAAGGTGAAATAATAATAAGCATACGAATTAAGACATCGCAAGGCGATGCCCGGTTCATCATATTACATAGGGGTACATGGACTGTACACACACAGTCCTCCATGCCAGATAGCATTAATAATTATATCGTCCAACTACATCAACTAATTAAGGGAAATAGGAAGCGCCGCAAGCTGGGAAGGTTCTTCCGCCTAGTCATCCAACCATCCGCAAGAGCCAGGCGCCGGAAGTGGGTGGTCCGCTGCTAAAGCAAACCGAAGTCCCCACGGCTCGGAGGTGGTGGCCTCGGAGTCACGCCGAATCTTCCGACTCGGTGGTCGCGTACTCTTGCGAGCGATCGGCGGGTGAGGGGGCCTCCCGTGTGAGTCGCGACGAGGGGGAGCTTCCTCCTCCATTGGGTCGGTGTCGCTAGACTCCCATTTGATCTCCATGGGCTCCGCCTCGGACTCCGTGTCGGTGTAGATCGGATGGGGTTACCCTCTCCGATCCCGGCTCGGAGGGTACCGGTATGGAGCTCGGGGTGGCGCAGTGGGGTCTACGTGCACGGTGCGGCTCGTGCTCAACATGAAAGCTTGCTCCATCATAGCTTGAAAAGGATCCAAGCATGCTGGAGTCATAAGGTAATAATGGTCGGGCACGGGGCGGGAGGTGATGGTACGGGCTCGGTGGAAGTACTGCGGCGTAGACGGGCGAGTGCGCACTGTTCCTCTAGCCGGTTGATCTGCCGCTTGCTTTTCCCGAGCTGCTCTTCCAGCTCTACGAGCCTCCTCGGGCCATGTAGCGGTCCGAGAGTTGCTCATACCGAGCACCATTGGCCTGCGTGTTCGCAAGATGCTTATCTGGTCTCCACGGCCTTGGTGGTGTCGACCGATCATTGAGGCGTGACTCGCGATCGTTGATCTCGAGCAGGGCCTCCTCGTAACGTCGCCGTCGTTGTCTCCGCCCAACGCGATAAACGCGTGACCATCGGGTTGTAGCAGCGAGGGGTAGCCTCCACGGTGCAGACCGGGTTGCCCTCTTCGCGGTAAGGATGATGCACGAACTCTGTCATTGTGAGTTCGGCCGGTGTTCCGCATTAAGGCGAAGGAAGGCCTCGCGAGCGCATCCCGAATAGCGCTTCGCTAGGTCCCGGTGGTAGCGAGTGTGGAAGCGTAGGATGTCTCACTCCCCATGCGGGCTTCTATGGATACGGCGCCTCCCAGCTGGATACATCTCGGAGCCATGTCTTTTGGTGTGATAAGTGGGCGGTTCCGGGTATCTCAAGCACCATAGTAGAGCTGGAGTTGTACCACGAACCCCTCGTCCCGAATGTGACTTCCCAAGTTCCGTCGTGGTTTGACATCTGTTTTTACGGGCAACTTAGGGTTAGCGAGAGGGAGCTATCATAATCATTTGGTAAGAAATACGATGTAGAAAAGATATATTTGCATTTTCGGAAATAATAGTTTAAGACTGATCCTACGTAGGGATATTTCCCTTTAGCCATCTAGTTAGGGGTAGGGCGCCATTTGGTCTTAGCCTACGGTCGCATGGCTCTGATACCAGCTCTGTGGACCCCGTTTTTGAGACGGGAATCTTTCGTGTTCATAGTACCATTTCCTGGATCAAGTAGTTGGTACCCACGAATGCGATCTTGGATAATCAAGTGTGCATGCACGAATAGTCTTACAATACCATTATTACATAAATAGGCCCGAAGGCATTGTTCATCCCACAGGACCTTATGGTCCGAATACAACATAAAAAAAACAGAGTTTAGATAAGGCAGCGGAAAGAGGCAGCGGCTTGTCCATTGCCACAGGCAACGACCGGGACTAAGGTCTAATATGCGCCGTCAGTTCCCTCGCCCTCCGGGTAGTACGCGTAGGGGTCTTCTGGCTCTTCATTTCCATCAGCTGGAGGTTTGTGCGTATAGCAAGGGTGAGTACCAACCGTACTCGGCAAGTCAACACGAATTGATGCATATGATAGGGTTATTCAAAGAACATGGCTAGGGTTATTTTTGCGTAAAGCCAGTTTTCACAATTCTTTTCACAAGCCTATCGTCTAGCCGAAACAAGTTTTAATTTCATAGTTCATTATACCGGCGACGGTTCTGTCTACCATCCATCGTGATTCCAAGGATGGCTTCCCGTCTCCGGTTCGTCATGATTTTCTGGGGAGTCCACCCCTTCTCGCATACTTGAGAAGTTGATCCACCAAATAAGATCATCATGCAAACCCATCCCAAGATTTTTAAGTTCAAAGTCTAGCCAAGCGAAAGTCTTGTCACGATGCTCAATATCCGCGAGCACGGCTATTCGAATAGATTGATTCATTCACACTGCAGTGGATGTACACTTTACCCGTACTCCGTGACAGCCCAACAAATGAGCCTACGCCTCAACACATGAGACGGTCACGGCAAAGCCTTTCGATAACCTTGCTTTGGCGACCCGCTCCAGAACTTAAGCCCTCATGCACTCTAGCCGTCCTTTTCTAGCGGTGAGAGGAGTTCGCGCACCCGGGGTAAGGGAAGACTGTCCAATCTTTAAGTTTAATTAGCATTAGTTTAATCCCACCATTCTTAACAAAGGCCGCAGCCTCATTCTCATCCCATAACCACATCACAGAGAACCATCTATGCAAGGATACTGCCTCCGCTCGACTATCTAGTCGGCTAGGTCTATACCCATTCGAGAAGTACGGTTGTACCGGCTCGTTTCCGCTATCTCATGGCTCGGTCCTTAATTGACCAGGGTCGGCACTTGCCTTTTCCGGAATCCACCCAAATCATCCGCCGCCCGATCTAAAACATTTGTACAGACTTTCAATTTTCATCAAACTTAATTCATCATGGTCATGTGGCGCTCATGTCTCCACATGCCGAATCCCAACTACCTTCCCTAAGGTAGTTGCCCAAGCACAAAGCTTTTTCATAAAGTCATGAGTATGCATAAATCTAAGTATAGCATGGCTAAGCGCACGAAGTTATGCTTCGTTATTTGTATCACATCGCGAGTTACAAGGAGTAATTCTAAAGGTAAACAATAGCAAGGTATGGCATAACAAGTATAGGTAACTCGGTAAAGCATGCATGTTTAGAGTTTAAAATAACATCATTTCGCAAATGGGATCAATATGTTCAAAGGGTGTGAAGACTTGCCTTGCTCGCACACTTGAGGGGTGGGATCTTCGCGGTGTCGATGCCGGTTTCTTCAGCGCTACCCGTACGTGCGAAAGATCAATTGAATTCAGTTAGAATTCAACAAAACACCGAGAGATCGAAAAGAACCACAAAAGCCATGAAAACAACTCCAAAAAGTTTTGCCGAAAATTCTACTCGAGTTAGGACAAGGGTTGCGAGGAAAATCCGGGTTTTGGAGTCGATCCGATGACCTAGGGTTTTCGCAAGGTCGGCGATCGCAATTAAATTTGGAATTTACGTTTGAAAATATCAGCGAAGAAAATTCGTGCTCGAAATTTGAGGGTTTGAGCACAAAAGCGAAACCTATTTCGATGGCGGGAAAGAATTAAACGGAATCCGGATTGAAAAACGATGTGAAATAAAATTCGGAAAACGTCCGATTCTGATTTTTTTCAAACTTTGCACCGAGAAAATATGCGAGAAAATAATTTATTTTTGCCCAAAATTTTACTCAAGTCATCCCAAAATATTTTTCCCAATTTTCCAAAAATTTTTCTTAATTTTTCCCTATTTTTCTTTCTCTCTTTTTCTTTTCTTTTCCTTTTTCTTTTTTTCTTTTTCCTATTCTCTCGCGCACTGTTCCATGCCCGTAAGGTGTTCGGCCGGTGCCGAGGAGAAAAGAGGCGGCGGCAGTGAGGGACAAGGCGGCGCAAAGGGGCTTACTCGGCGACGGCGGCTCGGGGAGGAGCAAGGGGGCACGGGAATGGGCTTGCGCACGGCGGCGACGGCTAACGGCGGCGGCCCTTGGCGGTGGTGCTCGGGAACGGCGAAACACGGCGGCGGTGCGGTGGAATCGGCGGGCACCGCCTTTTATAGGCGCAGCCGGGGGGCTCGGCGCGGCGCGGGTGGAAGGAGGGGGGGTCCGGCTCGGCGCGCGCGCGGCGGTGACACGCGGCGGCGCATGGGGCGGGTCGGCGGCGAAACGCGGCGGCGAGGGCGCACGGCGCGGCGGGGTCCGGAGCGGCGTGCGCGCGCGAGGTAGGGGCCGGGCGTGGCTCGGCGCGTGGCGGCGCGCGCGCGCGCGGCGTGGCCGTGACGGGCGGCGCAGCGGCGCGGGCGCGGCGCGGCGCGGCGCGCGTGGTCCGGCGCGGGCGGTCGCTCGCGCGGCGCGTGGCGCGGCGGCGCGGCACGCGTGCCGCGCGGCGCGTGGCGCGCGCGGGGTAGGGGCCGAGGCGCGGTTGGGCGGCGGCGCGCGTGGCTGCAGCGCGCGGCGCGCGCACGGCGGCGCGAGCGCGCGCGCGCGGCCCGGGCGTACGGCGTCAACGTTTGTGACCAATGAACAGTGCATTTTCACTTTTTTCTGATTTTCTATTTTCTTTTCCCATTTTCTATTTTCTTTCCATCTAAAAATTCCAAAATAAATCCTAATATTCTAAAAATAATTTTTAACTTTATATTTTAAACTTTTTCTTGACTTTCATTTTTCCATAATTATTTTTCATACTTATTTAAATTCTTTTTCCTAATTTTCATAATTTACCCATTTTTAATAAAAATACAATTCCCAAATTTCGAGTATGCCTCCCGAGAATTTTATTATTTATTTTGTGTTTTAATTTATCTTCTCCCAACCAAAATTTTTATTTTATATTACTCGAAATGTGTTTTCACAAATCCGCACTTTTCCCTGATTCTTTTTTTTAAAAACCCCGATGCGACTTTCGCACCATCATTTTGTCAACTCCGAAAACTCCAAATACGCCGAAAAGGGAATTGACCACGACTAAATTTATGCAACCGAGCGGCAAATAAGAAACAACAAACCCGAGAAGAAGCAATAAACCAAGGTTTTTGAAAGTTCCGATTTTTACGTTCCGATTTCGGTTCTCCGATTTTCGGATGTTACACCTCGTCTCCCCTCGTTCCCCGCTCGTTGAGGTACCGATCGGATCTTCGTGTCCCTCCTTGTTGTAAAACTCGTTCCTCGTGCGATCTCATCAAGGAGAAACTGTTCCTCGTCACGATCCGCCATTTGATTGTTGTGGGTTGAGGACTTAATCAAAGAATTCTAAAAAATTTATTCGGTTAATACATGTATCAATTATTCAGAATATCATGTATGTCTACGTAAAAAACATAGTCGAAAAGAAGAAGATGGAAAAAATAGATGAAATCCGACAGACACGATCCAATTGTGCACATCCACAATGGTGATATTTTTCAGAAGTCACTTCCTGGATTACATCCACACCGAACGACCAAACGAACGAACGACCGAACGACCAAACGAACGACTGACCATTCGTTCAATCTATCGTTCACATCTCCATTCGGTCGTTCACCCTAAACCCTAAACCCTAAACCCTAAATGTAGTTCCCTAAACCCAACCCTAACCCTAACCTATCGTTCGTTCACGTCCATTCGTTCGGACCCTTAACCCTAACCCTAACCCAAATCCTAAACTATCGTCCATTCGTTCTAACGTTCGTTGACGTCCGTGAGTACGATCATCTGGAGGAGAGGAGAGAAAGAGAGGAGAATGATGTGAGGGAGATAAGGTGGAGAGGAGAGGAAGTGGAGAGGAAAGGAGGGAGAGAGGACGTTGCATGCCTATGTACGTTGTAACGACCGAACGAACGACCGACCGAACGAACAAACGACCGAATGAATGACCGAACGAACGAATGAACGAACGGACGACCGACCGATCGTTCGTGCATCCGTCCGTTCGGCCAAGTTCGTCCGTCCGTTCGTCCGTCCGTCCGTTCACATCCGTTTGTTGATTTTATCGTTCTCGTTCGTTGAAAAATACAAACTTCACAAGTCACATACACATTCAAATTTAAATCTATTCATGCATTTAATTTTAAATACACATTCAAAATTCTAAATTCACAATATTCATGCATTAAAATTTAAATAAACAGTCCATTTACATATAAAGTCCATACAAATTTACACATACACATCGAAATCATATTGTCAAATTTACACATACACATCAAAATCATATTCAAATCCTTCTCATTCATTCACATTCGCAAATTTCATTCACATTCATATTCATTAAACATATAGCACGACAGCGGCAACGGCGGCGGCATGGAGGGGAGGCGACGGCGGCGACGAGGATGCAGGCGGCCGGCCGTCGGCGTGGAGGGGGAGGCAAGGTTTAAGGGTTTAGGGGGCGCCGGCAGGCGTGGGGATCAGGGAGGGGGCGGCGGCGACGGCGATGGCGACGACAGCGGCGGCGGCGGCGGACACGACAATGGTAGCGATGGCGATGGCATCGATGGCGGCGGCTAACCCTAGCGCGCATCACGGAGAAAAAAGGGGGCGGCGGCGGCTAACCTGCGGCAGCGGCGGCGACGGCGACGAAGACCTTGGCGCGACGGTCCTCCGGCGATGACGACGGCGACGAAGACGGCGGAGAGGGCGTGCTGTGGCGGCATCCTTGTGCTCGGGGACGACGACGAAGAAGACGATGCAGTTGTGCGAAAATGGCTAAGTGTTTGGATCCCAGTGAAGCCCTTGCTATATATAGGTACGACATCTATTGTCCCGGTTGAAGCCATCAACCGGGACTAGCGATGATATAGTCCGGTTGGTGGCTTCAACCGGGACTAAAGATCATTTTGTCCGGTTGAAGCCACCGACGGGACTAGAGATGGCGGGCAGCCACATGTCCCAGTAGGTGGGCATCTTTAGTCCCGTTGAAGCCACCAACGGGACTAGAGATGTTTTCCCGCCCACGAAATTCATCTCTAGTCCGGTTGGTTTCAAAACCGGGACTAGTTATTAATGTCAATTATATTATGTTATATTCATATATAATTATAATTAACATATGTATTCATATATAATTAACATATGTTCATATAATTAACATAAAATATTATAAATTAAAATAATAACATATAATTAACATTTGTCATATTCCAAACTATTTAAAATTTGAATAATAATATATATTTAACATATGGCCTATTTGAAAAAAATTAAATTGAAATAATAACATATAATTAACATTTGTCGTTTACCATTAACCCTTAACCTAAACCCTAAATCCTATTTTAAACCCTAAACCCTAAACCCTAAACCCTCATGCGGCTCGCGTGATTGGCATGTAGAAGGACTGCGACACGAACTGGAACGTCAATGCCTTCTCCTCTAATCTAACATCGTCTCTCATGCTCTTGGAGGCTGCTCCGTTCTCATCACTGTAATAGAGCAGTGGCAATCTCTTCTCACTTTGTTCTAACTTGTTCTTCGATTGCTCCATCTCATCCCAATACTTCAGCACACCATCTCCAAAGATGACACCAAGCTCGTCTGCATGGCAAGAAGCAAGTGTCTAAGCAACACAAATCCAGAAAGCACCATTCCTTTTCGATTAGAAAAAAGAGAGCATCATTCTTGCATTGATCCGAGTAGAAAGAAAAGAATCATACCTTATAAAACGTTGCTTTGCATGACAGTAGAGCAGAATGGCTGGGGATGGAAGCTCGGGAAGGAGATACTGGAGAAGAGAGCTTCCTCCTCAAAGCAGGTAACTATCGGGCCAAAGGCTAGTGCAATAAGGCCACCACTAGTTCATGAAAAAATGTTAGATCAATAACGATAAACGGATAAACAAAGACAGTCTTGCAGCCAAATCAGGAAGACCGGCGCAGCGGTGAAGGCGGGAGCAAAGACTACCGTCGCCGCCGCCCGCCTTTGCTCCCGCCTTCACCCGCCGCCGGTCTTCCCGATTTAGAGGTGTGCTTTCTCTGTGTTTCAGCGACAATGTTCAAGTTCTCGTTGCTAATGTTTTCTCGCCTTATTCTCGTGAATTGCCACATAAGAAAGCTACTACGATGAATCATGACATGTTGAAGAGACCAAGATCGGTGAAGAAGGTAGAAAGAAGACGTCGGGGCCTCTCCATGGATCATTAGGAGCAGCTGGATGCGGATATGGACGAAACGACTAAGATAAACTATTTCATTGATCCCGACTCATTGGAGTGTGAGATTTGCTTCATGTCTCTCGAAATAATGGAGCCCACCAAAAACATAGGTAAATGTAGTTTTGTCTTGCATCATGCATATGGTTAACCATGCTCATCGCGAGAAAATTTTATAGCAAGAGCTTCTTTTGGCTGCAAGACTGTCTTTGTTTATCTGTTTATCTCGTTATTGATCTAACCTTTTTCATGAACTAGCCGGTGGCCTTATTGCACTAGCCTTTGGCCCGATAGTTACCTCGCTTTGAGGAGGAAGCTCTCTTCTCGATCTCCTTCCCGAGCTTCCATCCCCGCCATTCTCGCTCTACTGTCATGCAAAGCAACGTTTTACAAGGTATGATTCTTTTCTTTCTACTCGGATCAATGCAAGAATGATGCTCTCTTTTTTCTAATCGAAAAAGAATGGTGCTTTCTAGATTTGTGTTGCTTAGACACTTGCTTCTTGCCATGCAGACGAGCTTGGTGTCATCTTTGAAGATGATGTGCTGAAGTATTAGGATGAGATGGAGCAATCGGAGAACAAGGTAGAACAAAGTAAGAAGAGATTGCCATTGCTCTATTACAGTGATGAGAACGGAGCAGCCTCCAAGAGCATGAGAGACGATGTTAGATCAGAGGGGAAGGCGTTGACGTTCCAGCTTGTGTCGCAGTCCTTCTACATGCCAATCACGTAGGCCGCACGAGGGTTTAGGGTTTAGGGTTTAAAATATGGTTTAGAGTTTAGGTTAAAGGTTAATGGTAAAAGGGTTTAGGTTTAAGGTTTAGGGTTTAGGGTTTATGGTTTAAAATAGTTTTAAATACGACAAATGTTAATTATATGTTATTATTTTAATTTAAAATTTTTTTCAAATAGGCCATATGTTAAATATATATTATTATTTAAATTTTAAATAGTTTGAAATATGACAAATGTTAATTATATGTTATTATTTTAATTTATAATATTTTATGTTAATTATATGAACATATGTTAATTATATATGAATATATGAACATATGTTAATTATAATTATATATGAATATAACACAATATAATTGGGCATCAGATAATTAGTCTCGGTTTTTAAAACCAACCGAGACTAGAGATGAATTTTAGTGGGCGAGAAAACATCTCCTCATGTTTGCATACAAATCGGAGATGAAAATGTATAGAAAACAACCGCAAAATGCGAAGTGCTAAGATTGTAGATAACACATGACATGTAGATAACAAAATATATAGAAAACAACCGCAAATCTATAAGAGGAAGAAGTTGTTAACCTTATAGATAGCAAATATTTATGTATTATCACCAAAGAAGTTGCTAACCTTGACAGCATCGAACCTCTAGCTGAGAAAAATTTTGAAGATGTACTAGTGTGGCTGGCTCGGGATGGAGGAGGAAGGAGTACCAACCGGGACTAGAGATGCCATCTCTAGTCCCGAGGCAACGGTTTAAAAATTTCAACGGCTCTCTAGGACCTTTAGTCCCGGTTCGTTTCAAGAACCGGGACTAGAGGTGACGGTTCAAATGTTGTCAGCGCGTGTCAGAGCGCCAGGGACCTTTAGTCCCGGTTGGTTATATTTGAACCGGGACTAGAAGTGATCTTTAGTCCCGGTTCGTAACACGAACCGGGACTACGTTTCTAGAGGGCCGTTGAATTTTTAAACCGGGACTAGAGATCATCTCCGGTCCCGAGTGCAACTCAAACCGAGACTTGTGTTTTTGCCATTTCAACCAATAATAGTTTTTCCAAGTAGTGTCATGTTCTTGTCCATCATGGGGAACGATTACCAAGAGCTATCTCTTGGGTGAGATGGAGCCTTTAAATTAAAGTGGGATGCAATATTAGGCTAAACAAGTTGCAGATTGGTTGCTTGCACTTTCAAACAAAACTATGGGATACCATGATAAAAACAGGAGTAAATTTCAGATGAACATTCGACAGACTCTGGATACAGGATACAGACACCTCAATCAACAAACCAAAATGTGCACATTTGGATTTCCGATACGATACCAATTAACCGATGAAAGAGCAAACGTGTGTACTAAAAAATTAGTTTGTTAATTAGTTTGTTCCAATTCCTTTCAAAAAAAAATTAGTTTGTCCCAATTGATGGATGTGGGAGATCGATCTCCCTGCACGCACGCATCAGAACATGCATTCATATCAATTGGCAGTGCCACAGCCTCATCCTTCACTAGTTGAGCAGCATTGGCTTAATTGAATTGTGTCTTCTTCCTTTGAGATGTGCTCATCAGACATGTGATGTGATCTACCAGCCAGACAGAGTTTATAGACGTCTGACCACTCTAAGATTACAAATGGTACTTACGTGATCATGACTAAGTTCCAACTTGAAATAAACGGCCAGCCAGCAGGGTTAGGGAGGAGACAAAAAAAGTGGCATTGTTAATTAGTGCACTAGCACGACAAGCCTGGTTATCTGATTACTGATTACTGATTATAAAGTGGATGATCTATTCGACGGCGCTAATCCGGCGGCGAACGCTACTATGAACTCACTGTGGAACACAAGGTGAATATAGTATATATGTATAGTATCAATGAGGAACACAAGCTAGGCTATGAAACGGCAGCAACTAGGTGTGGCAATGCCAATATGCCATCCCAATTGGCGCACGACACGACACGACACAACTCCACAACGTACGTGCTCGGAACCTCGAATCAAAACAACCAATCAGCGCAAAAAAACTAGTTACAGCCACGACAACTACAGCTAAAAGCAACAGGGTTTACAACGAATAATAAGCACAAAAGAAGCAGATAGAGAAGGCCTAGCCTTTTGCCAACCGAGCAACAAGCTGGACCCAATATTCTTCCTTCGTGAAAGAAACAAGTTAGGCCCGATCGATTGGGTCGCTACGCTTGGGCCTATTGTTTGGGTAGGGAATAAGTCCATTTTACCTTCCTCAACTCTCGCCGTTGGTTGAATCGTATTCCTCGACCGCAACACCCAATGTAACGTCTCCTTTATTTTTAAAAACCAGTGTAAATTGTCTCCTTTGGTGATTTGGAATGCGGTTTCAGCCAACATGGTAATTTTAAACCCTGTTTGACTGGCTAAGTCTACTAATGGGCTCCAGCTATCAACGACTTCCTTGCTTTATCTTCTTCCTCACCTTTCCCTTCTCTCTCTTTCCTCTCTAGGGGTGGGCACTTTTAAACGAAAAAAAATTGAACCATACCAAGCCAAACCAAAATTTATGATTTTTCAGTTTTCGGTTTCGGTTCGTGGTGTTGCATAAACCGAGTAACTCGGTTTGGCTTCGGTTTTTAATGTCTGAGAAACGAACCATCGAAAAAACCAAACCATAGCAAACCGCGGGCGAAACCCTAGCTAGCCCCGGTGACGGGCACGCCGCCTTCGCCCCGCCCCGGCGCGCAGCACCTCCGCTTCGCCTCGGCCCGCCGTCGCTCTGCCATCGCCACGCCGCCTCCTCCCCGCCCCGGCACGCCGCGCCGTTCCGCGCTCCTCTGTCGCTGCTTGTTTGGTTTTTTTGATAAAAACCGAAAACCGAACAAAAAAACCAAACACGAAATTTACGGTTTACATTATTTACGTGAACCGATCGGTTTTCACTTCATGCCAAACCGAACTATGCGTAGGAAAAAAACCGAATCGAAGTCTCGGTTTAAATCGATTGCCCACCTCTATTCCTCTCTTCCCTCTTCCTCTTCTTTTACCCTGACGACCGATATGTTGCAAGACTTATTGACATTCTAAAACTGCAAGACTTAATCAAGAGTTGAACACACCATTTCGTTTTCTGTGAGACATGATGATTTTCACATATATGTGCAGACCCTGGATACAGGGATACAGACACCTCAATCAACAAACCAAAATGTGCACATTTGGATTCCGATACCAATTAACCGATGAAAGAGCAAACGTGTGTACTAAAAAAAGATTGATTGACCAATCAAAGACTGAACATTCAGATTTTCAGACACCAATTAACCAATCAACGAGTTTACCTTGCTGCATGGGCACTCATCGCTGCCGTCCCCTGCCCGGACACACAACCTTCAATCTGCCTTGATACTATATTTGCATCGATTTTAAAGATGAGACAGAGGGACATGTTATATATATAAATTGTGATTGAAGGACATGATTCAAAATCGATGTTAAGACGAGGGACTCAAAGTGAACTTATCCCTTCCCAAATATGCAGAGATTTGAGCCAAAATGTGGTAAGCCTTTCAACAAAAACTTCCCCCCACTTCATGCTATTTTTACAATTTTGCAGGTTGATCCTCGGTGACAATTATGTGCAATTAGCTTGATTCACGTGGAAAATTTGCAGGTTGTTTAATTTTCTGGATCAATTACTCCTCAATTATGCAAAAGAAATGCGGATGGACCCAAATGCAGTTAAGCCTTTCACCTCAACTGCCCTGTTCGTGCTAGTTTTGCAATTTTGCAGGCTGATCCTCCTATTCCCTCGCCGAACTCAGCATGGTACCCAAATTGTGCGAAATAGCTTGATTCAGGTGGAATTTCCTTTCCTATTTGTAAGGACTTGAGACCCGTGTTCTTTAATTTCCGAGTCTTTGTTTGTCCAGCTGCAGTCTGCACGGTACAGAATCCACAATTAATGCATCGACGTCGTTGTTACCAAACTGTCAAATTTTAATTGAGTTATCACTAGTAATTAAGCAACAACCATCTAAAATCTTACGAACAATTAAGATTCAGTGCAAATCCATTTGATTCAAAACATGCTTGTATCAGGAAAATAAATCACTGCAAGCAATACATGATGAACGGCATGCATTGATGCAATCCATCGGATCACACACATTCATATTTCTGACTTGGAAACATTTTCTGCTACAAAAAGGAGAATTTAATAAGTAAACTCCAGCATTTGTAGCAACCGTAGCAATCCACGATTATGACATCAAATCTGGACTGAACTTGCAACTACATTATCATTGCAGCAAAGAGGAGAAAGGGACAGAATACAACTGCAATCCAAAGCACATCTCGAACAAATTGATAGCAAGCATACCTGTACTAGGACGCAAGAACTTGACCACTCTGGGATCCGCCGCCGCCGCTGGTGGCAACCGTCGTTGTCTCTGCAGGGATACTCCCGGAAGTAAGTAGACGTCCATGTTGAACTCGGCGGCCGGATAGTCGTCCGCATTGTACGATCTGGAGCAGCCTCGCGCGACGAACGGCATCCACCCACCCAGCGATTCCAGCTTGTTCCAAGCGTATGGGGCCTCGTCGTCGTCGATGGGAGTCCCCAGTGGCGGTTCCACTATCTCCAACACCCTGAACGCCTAAGTGATGCTTGAGTGCGTAGACCGTCCATCAGGAAGGGGCCACCACGGCCACCACGGCCATGGCCATGCCCATGTCGGGGATGTCAGTAGCTCATCGTTGTGGAGGCTGAGGAGCGCGTACTCCAGCCAGGGTGTGGCCGAACCGAAGGCGAAGAAGACCCAGCCACCCAAGTAACGCGCAGCTCGTGCATCGTCCTGGAGCGGGAGACGGGAGTCCGAAGCCGTGGGTGGCGCAGCTGGCGAGGGTGCACGCGAAGGGGTCCCTCGGCGCGCGAGACGAGGATCGATGTCGCAGACTCAGCCCATGCGGCGTCGCTGGACGAGGCAAGGGAGGCTATTGTGGGCGATCCCTGAGCGAGCACGGACGCCCTCTCGCCCTCTCGCGGTCTCGCCCCGCCCGCTCCTCGGGCGCCGCGCCGGCGTCGAGGTGGAGCAGAGCAGGTTGCGGTTCCGCGGGTGGTACACCGCCCTCAGCAGCCGGCACCCTCCGCCCCTCCCCGCGCCCGTGCCGGGATATCCAGTACGCCAAGGAGGGCGGGGTGTCGGGGCCTGTGGTGGCCTAAGGCCTTTGAACAACGCGAGGGAGGCGACGAGTAGGCGGCGCCGCGCCAGTGCCGCAAATCGGGAGCGACCGCGGCAGCGAGGTTGACGAGGTGGAGGCGCGGGAATGGCATGATGCTCCCAACGCCTCGATTTGAGGCGCTGGAGGTCGGCGTGGGTGAGGAGGTGCCCGGGAAAGACGTGGAAGCGGACCGCGCGCCGAGATGTAGTCGTGGCCTCCAACGACGAACACTGTCATGTTCGCCAACCAACCTCTCGAGCTTGGCGAACTCTTGATGTGGTGGTGGCGATGATGCGAGCCGTGGGAGAGAGGTGGGCGGTGGCAGGAAGCCGTCCACGACGTAGCGCCCGCCGTTGTAGAGCTCAGGGAGCGAGACCTCGACGCCTTCGGCGTAGAGCCTGACGTGTTGGAGCGATGTGCTCCTGTAGGACGCGGCCACGCCGCCGCGAGAACCACTGAGTTGGCGTTGGCGAGGAGCGGCGCTACCGAGGCCATCTCGTTTTACCCAGCGAGGAGAGCACCCTCGCGAGCTCGTCGTGGTCGTAGCCGCAGCAGGTTCATCGAGTGGCGGAGCAGGTTCATCAGTGGGACATGGTGATTGAGAAGTTATACGTGGTTCTGAGTCAACAAGAGTCTCCGGAGTTGAAGAAGGAGAGGCTCAAGCCGGAGCTCGGCCTCGGATACTTGGAGGCGCAGAACAGGCGGAGGTTCACGGCGCCGTGGTGTGGCGTGAAGCTCTCCAAGGAGTGCTGGAGGGAGCATCGCGCTTTCATTCCCTTCGAGAACTTCCACTCTTCCTCCGACTCCGCCGCCGCCGCCGCCGCCGACGATCACGCCGCTTTCTGTTTCTACCGTTGGAGAGCACCGCAACTATAGCGTCCTGGTGTTCTGTGGCGGTGGAGAGGCAGATGAGAATGAGGAGGGAGTACCGATCGGTGTTTCTCTTCGACGACGACACCGCGCCCTCCACCCGCGACACTTCCTCCTCCGCCGACCACCGCGTCGGCCTCCCCCGCTTCACGGCGTGGGCGCGCGCGGCTGCGGCGCGCGCGGCGGCGGTCGACGACCAAGGAAGCTGGAGGGAGACCGAGCCGCCACCGCCACCGTCGACAGCGACCCCGCCGCCTCCTCCTCCCGCGTCGCCGCCACCGACCATAGTGAGGCCTCCGCCTCCCCCGAACGAGACATGGGTGTTCACGGTGATCTTCGTTGTGGGATTTCTCGTTTTGATTTGCATCGACCAGAGTCGGCGGCGCTGAACACCCAGGTCTCCGCCTCCCTCGACCGGCACCACTAAGAGCTTCGTGTTCATGGGGATCTTCATTGGCGGAATTCTCGTGTGGATTTTCATCGACCAATGAAGGAGGCGGCGCTGCTCATCATCGCCCAACGACGTCCGTCCGCAACAACAATCATCAAGGACCCCGATGTGGTGATCAACTCGCGCATCGCCAACTTCTTAATATTTTTCTTCATCTGTAGCATATTATCTTCTGCATAGGTTTTTGCTTCTTGAACTCCATGTATAAGCAATACTCACCGTGACAGATCCTTTTCTCCTCACATCTCCACATTCAGTTTTTAGTTCATAGTATAAATCTGTGTGGTTTGCCATTCTTTTCTGGTACAAATAATGGTATATTGATACACATTATATCCTGAAAACTGAGACCACTTCTGAATTTTGCATTTGTTCTGTAATATGTATACTGATATGCATGGCTAGATGTTTTGCACTTCGTAGATCAAATAGATCTAGTTAATTACGTCTGCGGCTACTCTGCTTCCGTGCCCTGCCCGGTGTCGCCGTCTCCGGCGCCTTCTGCGCCGGCATCACCAGCGCAATTGCAGGCCACAGGGCGCCACCGGAAGTTCACGACCAAGGAGCTCGCGCTGATCATTGCCGGAATCGTGGTCGGCATCCTGCTCTTGCTAGCACTCTGCTGCCTGCTGCTCTGTTTCTTGACGAAGAAGAGGTCTGGAAGCGGGAAGCAGACGACGAGCAGCAAGGCAGCCGGTGGTGGGGCCGGAGGCGCGGCGGGGGCGGGCGAGGGGAGAAGCCGGGGTCGGGGGCGGGGAGGTGGAGTCGGGGGAGAGGTGGGAGGGAAGCTGGTGCACTTCGACGGGCCGATGGCGTTCACGGCGGACGACCTGCTGTGCGCGACGGCGGAGATAATGGGGAAGAGCACGTACGGGACGGTGTACAAGGCGACGCTGGAGGACGGGAGCCTGGTGGCGGTGAAGCGGCTGAGGGAGAAGATCACCAAGGGCCACAAGGACTTCGAGGCCGAGGCGGCGGTGCTCGGCAAGATCCGCCACCCCAACCTGCTGCCGCTCAGGGCTTACTACCTCGGACCCAAGGGCGAGAAGCTGCTTGTCTTGGATTTCATGCCCAACGGCAGCCTCTCCCAGTTCCTCCACGTTCAGTACTCGTCAATGCTCTACTCTTCTTATCTTATGCATTTAATCTTCATCTTCAGCTTGCTTCTGCTTAGCCCTGTGCTCACAACATTCTGCTTTCAACTGAAACTGGTCTGAACATTTCATAAAATGCTTAGTCTGAACATTTGCAGATTATGAGTTTCTCACATCGAGTAGATTGGATACATGCTGAAAATTTTGCACAGTGATACCTTTAATTTAGCCATAAGAATGAACATCACATGCCAATTTAGAGCTTTGAGTATTCCATCTGAGCAATTGGTGAACTAAAGTTGAGTGAAAGAATGTTGGCCACTGTACAAAAGTTCAGTAAAAGATTGTCATGTTCAGTTTAAACAAATGCAGATTTGAGGCTAATATGTGAACAATTGGTGATCTAAATTGCAGACTTTTGTGTTTAGCAGCAGTGTTTTATCAATATTATTCAGCTTTCTGGCTCTGATTTTCATCCTGATGAACTGAAAATCTACGTAACTCCGACGGTGACACCGACATTTCGTCCTGATGGCATAATGTGAATGTGCAGCTCGCGCGCCCAACACTCCGATCGACGGGAGACGCGGATGACGATCGCCAAGGGGACAGCCCGTGGCCTGGCTTTCCTTCACGACGACATGACCATCGTCCACGGCAACCTCACCGCCGCAACGTCCTCCTCGACGACCACTCCAACCCCAAGATCGCCGACTTCGGCCTCTCCCGCCTCATGACAACCGCTGCCAACTCCAACGTCCTGCCGCCGCCGGCGCCCTCGGCTACCGCGCCCGAGCTATCCCAAGCTCAAGAAGGCCGCGCGCAAGACCGACGTCTACGCCTCGGCGTTATCATCCTCGAGCTCCTCACCGGCAAGTCCCCGCCGAGACCACCAACGGCATGGACCCGCCGTGGGTGGCGTCCATTGTCAAGGAGGAGTGGACCAGCGAGGTGTTCGACCTCGAGCTCATGCGCGACGGCGACACCGGGCTGCCGGGACGAGCTCGTGGACACGCCGAGGGCGCCGCACTGCGTGGACCCCGCCACCGCGGTGAGACCCGATGCCGGGAGGTGCTCCGGCAGCTCGAGCGATCGTGCCGGCGGAGGCGGCGCCGGGCCGAGCGAGAAGGAGGCGCCGGCATGTGGCTGCGCTTCGCAGCAATGAGTAGCAAGCACTGGGCTCTTGAGCGAAATGCAGAATTTAAATAAGATATTAAAGGAAATGAACGTCTCACTCACTAGAGACTAGAAACAGAGATATATTTCATTTATGAATTCTTTGATTTATTTGAAAGCTTATTAGTAGTAGTATTAGTAAGTGATAGACATTATTCGTCTATGTTGTAAAGTTAACATGCTTTTTTTAACAAATCATACAGATCGTGGAAAAATAACTGTTTTGACAGGACATGGATAAAGCGCTATTGAGAATCAACTACTGAAGAAATTCTTTAGAAGAATTGACAACATTTCACGCCAAGCACACACAGCACTAGATATAGTTCACTGTGACGTGTCATCACATCACCGCCCATCTCCATCGCCCAGTTCGAGGTTAGAGCTTTGCTCGAGTCTTTTGGCACTTCCTCTTCAGCTTCCTCATGTGCTGCTTCTTCCACCGAATACAATAGAAACATAATTATTAGTTCAGAGTAAGCTAGCTAGAAGAAAATTAGAGAACAAACAAAGCATGGCAGTATAGCTCAAGAAACTGCAGAAGAGCACACAATATGGAAGCCGTTTTTTTCTCAGAGAAAGAAGAACAGAAATTACAATGGACCGTAAGCGCCCAAGTAACGTGGAGCGAGAGTCCGAATCCTGCGAGGGTGCAGTCTTTTCAGTTGTGGCAGACTCCGCCCATGAGGCTGAAGGGTTACGCGGAGGCTACGCTAGCCGAAAACAAAAACTTTTTACCGCGCAAACCAGAACACTTGCAAGTAAGGGCCGATAGATCGTTACCGATTGGAGTGTGCAAGGAAATGCCAATCGTGGCTATCCGATCCGGAACCGTGCTGGCCGATGACACCGATTCCCGGGACACCGATTCGCCAATCAGCCTATTCGCAGATGCCGTAGCCGATCCGAGTCGTCCGATGAACAGCGCGCAACGTAGCAGCGCTCTACCGGTATCCACACGTTCGGGGACGAACACCGAACACCCGTGTGCTAGCACGCGATGCAAGGCTAGGGTTTGGCTCGAAAGTGGGGAGGGTTTCCGTGGAGATTGATCTCGGCGACTTCATTGCACGCGATGCAATTGACGTGCCGCAGCTCTCCACCCCTCCCTCCTTTATATAGAGTTGGCCGACTAGGACTAGTGGCCGATCGGACTCTATTTTCGAATCGGATCTCATCCGTATCTCATAGAGTTGGTCGCCCACAAGTCGTAAGCCCATAGGACTCTATCCGATCGGATCCCTATCCGATCGAGCCGTATCCGAGTCCAACTCGAATGCCTGTTCTTATCCCCTTAAGCGTGCGACCCAGTAGGTTCAGGTATACTCGGTTTCGGCTATAGTCTAACTTAGCCGATCGCCGCTCGAGTCCAACTCACCGACCCGTCAACAGCGGCGCCTAGCAAGCACATATTGACACCATAGTATACAAGAATAATATCGGCTCAACTCCGTAATGTGTACACAAATCCCTTTGCCTCACGATACCGCTTAAGCTATAGGCAAGATGTGTGCCATCCCTTCAATAGCTTAACCTTTCACTCGAACCGTATTGGATTATCCGTCGTTGATTGACTCCTCAATCAACTCAGCATGGCCATGCATTTCCATAATCCAACCTCGAGGGGCCGAGATATCTCTCCAAAGGAGGGGCAAATTCCATCTTGATCACTCACATCCCACTCCATGTTTCATAGCAAACCCGAAAACTACCTTTATAACTACCCGATTTAATAGCGTTTGGTAGTCCCAAAGTAGGCTACTACACATGTTGGAATCCATGGTGATCTCGGTCTAAGGACTTTGTACCAACACTACCCGAGACCAACTAATGGCACATTAATTCCCGTAGTGTCTCATGGTGGGTCTATCCAACAATGTGTTCTCCAACACATGTGTCCATGTTTATTGATTTGGTATCTCCATACCCATGATCTATGAGACATGCTCATCAATCAATAAACATGCCGATCTTAGAATCATATTTGTTCCAACAATATGACATATGATCGTGGATCATTTAGAAATAGATTCATACATATTGAGTCTCATAAATAAGTCACGTACTTATTGATCAATACAAGATGTCTATTTCATGGAACCGAATAACACTTTATTCATAAATACATAAACATTGACGTGATATCCAACATCTCCATGTTGCCTCTAGGGCATATCACTAACAATCTCCCACTTGCACTAGAGTCAATCATGTAAGTATCTAATACCCATTGCTCTTGTGTGCGCCTCATGCTTCGGGAGGGAGAGGTTTTGTCGGCGGATCGGCTATGTTGAGATCCGTGTGCACTTTGCATATCTTGACATCACATCTGTCCACTATCTCGCGGATGAGATGATATCGCCGAAGTATGTGTTTGGACTTTTGATGTGACCTTGACTCCTTGGCTTGTGCAATGGCTCCACTATTATCACAATAGAGAGACATTGGACCGGTCGCACTAGTCATCACACCAAGCTCGAAATAAATTTCTTGATCCAAACAACCTCCTTTGCAGCTTCCGAAGAATATACTCGGCCTTCGTTGTAGAATCAGCAACGTATCCCGCTTGGAACTCTTCCACGACTGCGCTCCGTTCGGGCGTAACACGAACCCAGTTGCGATCTATAATCATCCTTGTCCGTTTGGAAGCTAGCATCGGTGTAACCACTTACAACGAGCTCTTCTTCACCTTCATAGACTAGGAACATATTCTTAGTTCTTCTCAAGTACTTAAGGATATTCTTTACGGCATCCAGTGACCTTCACCTGGATCTCGACGGTATCTGCTCGTAGCACTCAAAGCGTACGAGACATCTCGGGCGTGTACAAAGCATGGCATACATGATGGATCCAATTGCCGAAGCATATGGAACCATACCCATCTTATTTCCGCTCATCATGTGTCCGAGGACATTGATTCTTGCTAAGATTAATGCCATGTGACATGGGCAAGAAACCTTTCTTGAAATCATGCATGTTGAACTTTTTCAACACCTTGTCAATGTATGTACTTTGGCTTAATCCAATTAGCCTCTTGGATCTATCTCTATAGATCCGAATGCTAATATGTATGTTGCCTCCCTAAGTCTTTCATGGAAAAACTATTTTTCAATGAAGACTTGACGGATTCTAGCATAGGGATATCATTTTCAATCGTAATATGTCATCCACATATAAGATTAGAAATACAATTGCGCTCCCACCGACCTTTTTGTAAACACAGGCCTCTTCTTCCTTTTTAATGAAACCAAACCCTTTGATTACTTCATCAAAACGGATATTCCAACTCCGAGATGCTTGCTTCAATCCATAAATGGATTTCGTAGCTTGCATATCTTTCCAGCGATTCTGGATCGACAAAACCCCGAGGTTGTATCATGTATACATCCTCGCTTAGGTTTCTATTTAGGAAAGCCGTTTTGACATCCATCTGCCATATCTCATAATCGAAATATGCAGCAATCGCTAGGATAATCCGAATAGATTTAAGCATTGCGACGGGCGAGAAGGTTTCATCATAATCAACTCCTTGAATCTGTTTAAAACCTTTCGCCACCAATCGCGCCTTATAGATGTGAACATTTCCATCCATATCGGCCTTTTCTTGAAAACCCATTTACACTCAATGGTTTTGACACCATCAGTGGATCAACCAAGTTCCAAACTTGATTGTCGTACATGGATTCTATTTCGGATTTCATGGCTCCAAGCCACTTGTTGGAATCGGTCTCACCATCGCTTCCTCATAGGTCTTAGGTTCATCGTTGTCCAACAACAATATATCACGTTGTTCCGCACTGTGTACTCGGGCGCACGACGTGATCTTTCGCACTCCGTGGGCGGTGTATCTACAACCGGTGGCGCCACACTTTGCTCCTCCCGTTGTGGTTCCGTGGTCGCCGAAACGTTTTCCGGTGTTTCTTGAACTTCTTCAAGATGCACCCTGCTCCCACTAACCCTTCTTGAAAGAAACTCTTTCTCCAAGAAGACACCGTGTCGGGCGACAAACACTTTGCCTTGTTCCCGATTATAAAAGTAATATCCCTTAGTTTCCTTAGGATATTCCACAAAGAACCACTTGTCGATTTGGGTGTGAGCTTGTCGATCAGAACGTTTTACATAAGCTTCGCATCCCCAAATTTTAAGAAAAGACAAACTAGGGGTTGCCCTGTCCATATCTCATATGGTGTCTTTTCAACCGACTTAGATGGAACTCTATTTAGTGTGAGCAGCATGTTTCAAGAGCATATCCCCGAAGGATAATGGAAGATCACTTTGGCTCATCATCAACCGCACCATGTCCAACAAGGTGCGATTTCTCCGTTCGGACACCCCATTCCATTGTGGAGTTCCCGGCGGAGTCAACTGTGGAACAATTCCACAATCTTTCGATGATTACCAAACTCTTGGCTCAAGTATTCTCCTCCACGATCCGATCGTAGAAACTTGATTGTTTTACCTAAATGATTCTCGTACTTCATTCTAGAATTCTTTGAACTTTTCAAAGGATTCGGACTTATGCCTCATTAAGTAGATATAACCATATCTACTAAAGTCATCGGTAAAGGTAATGAAGTATTGATAACCACCTCGGCCGTTGAGCTCATTGGTCCACATACATCGGTATGTACGAGTGCCAATAAGTCACTTGCTCTCTCACTATGTCCCGTGAAAGGTGCCTTTGTCATCTTACCAAGTAAACAAGACTCACATGTCTCAAATGATTCAAAATCAAAAGAGTGAAGCAGTCCATCCTTATGGAGCTTCTCCATGCGTTTCTTATTTATATGGCCTAAGCGACAATGCCGATAAACGTGGGGTTTATATCATTAGAGAGTTGCCTTTCGTATTAATGTTATAGATGGGAGACGCTTCAAGATTCAAAACGTATAATCCATTCACCAATGGAGCATGAAAATAGAACATATCTCTCGAGATATATTGAACAACCATTGTTCATTGATCTAAAATCATATCCTTCCGCTTGCAAACATGAAGCGGAAATAGCGTTTTGACATAGTGTTGGAACACAATAACAATTATTTAATTCCAAAACTAATCCCGAAGGTAGATGAAGTGGTACGTGCCGACAAGAATCGTAGTAATGCTTGCTCCATTGCCGACGCGCAGTTCACCTCGCCCTTCTCAATCCTCTACTTCTTCTCATTCCCGCAACGACTTGCAAATATGAGCTACCGATCCGGTATCAAATACCCAAGAGTCGTAGGTGAAGTAGCAAGATTAATGTCTATAACATTAATACCAAGCGTAAGTCGTACTTTGCTTCTTTTTGAGATCCTCCATGTACTTCTTGCGTTCCTCTTCCAAGTGGCCCTGCCTCTCCTTGCAATAGAAGCAAACGGCATCCGATGCCGCCGACCCTTTCTTGCCCTTTTTTGCATTGGAGACACTCACGATCTCATCGGGAGTTAACTTCCTCTTGGTGCAAAGTTTTTTGACAGTGGTTTGCGCTTAGCCTTCGCATCATCATCACATGATGACCGTTTTCTGGATACTCTCCTCACTGTCTTAAGCATCCCATGCAATTCAGCCAAGGTTCTATCCATATTGTTCATGTGATAATTCAATATGAATGGCTCGAAGCTCGGAGGGAGCGACCGGAGAATCACATCGAGCCAACTCTTGGCTAAGGGGAAAACCTAGTTTTTCCGGACTCTCAATGTAGCCAATCATTTTTATCACATGTGGACTGACGGGATTCCCTCAACAAGCTCCGCACACAAACAAGGACTTTGAGGTGTTGAACCTCTCGGCCCGTGCTTGGTTCTCAAACATGCCACGCAGTCCCCGAATAATAGTGTGAGCATCGCTGCTCTCGATTGCTTCAAGCTCGGGGACATTGTAGCAAGCATGAGACAGCTTATATCTAGGGCATCATTAGTGTGCTTCTCATAAGCCCTCCGTGCGCTCGGTGGCATTATTTGGCAAATCCTCGGGATAGGGTACTTCAAGAACGTACTCTTTACGCTCTTGCTTGAGAACAATTCTCAAGTTGCGATACCAATCCATAAAGTTCGTTCCGTTTAATTTTTCCTTTTCGAGAATAGATCGCAAATTAAAGGTACTGGGTGCGATTAGCCGCCATTTATTCTACAAAGAAAAAGCAAAGTTTAGCACAATGTTTATACTATGTCTATTGTTAAACAATTTAACATTAGACTCCCATTACGTATTTTCCACCTTCCCTCTAGGTTACGTATTGGGTCAAGATCCACATGTTAATTAATTTTCTAGTGAGCTTTGGCATCACCGCTAGAAAATTAGTAACATCGGTAAGCAACTCCTTGCTAATCACATCTCTATGTGACTCTTGTTGTTGGTGTGGCATCTCCATGCCCCGGCGCCAACCTATGCCCCAAGGCCCAAAACTGTTTTGATAGCCTTGTTAAGTAAACCAAATGTTCCTGCATGTATATGTCGACATATACCCCCTCGTGTTATGATAGAGAATGACACTCTGCTTTGTGCACCCACCATTGACGAGCATAACGGTGACGGGTGCAATATTTGGAAGGGCATCATTACCACTTAATTTTGTGAGGGATGCTATCCTATCAAACAAACATATCACATATGAAAGCAAGAAGAATAGCATATAGTGAAATAGTATGGCCCCCTTCACATGGTGATCTCCATCTCCATGCCGGTGTAGAGGATCTCCATCTTCATCACCGTTCTTTCGAGTGCCGAATGCTTGATTTCTTCAAACTAAGCTACTACTATAGAAGCTCTAATTGAAGATTACATCGACTCGCAGGTCGTGAAAGAATATTACAAGCATTGCACGTATGAAAGAATATTACAGGGATTGCACATATGAAAGAATATTACATGCATCACATGCATCTCATACATCTCATACATACAATAGGGCCATACCATCTCAAAGCATTCTCTGCAAAAACAAGTTAGGCGTAGAAACGTTTTCTACCTATCACAGAGAAACGACACCGAGACGACCTATAAGGGGTACGCACACGGCGCCCGGAACACCACACGAAATTCATAGATCCAATCTATGAAATCGCTTACGGAAACCATGTCGGCATAATCACATTATGACGTCCCGATACACTATCAGGGGAGATGGTTTGCGTAGGCGCGAGGCAGCTAACAAGATCGGACTACGAGATAGCTTCGGCATAATCACATTATACCGTTCCGATACACTATCAAGGAACGCTATCTCGAAGCCGACTCAAACCGAGTTCTATGGATATTGCTTCGATGTAATCACATTACGCCGTTCCGACACACTATCAAGGAACGTAATTACCATCAACTCTCCTCAACGGATCTCGTAAAACCGATTGATCTAATCAACCCGTGCACAAAACTTGTTCCAGATCCAATCTAAAACCCGAACTAAGCAAGATTAGCTCGATACCACCGAAGGGTTACGCGGAGGCTACGCTAGCCGAAAACAAAAACTTTTACCGCGCAAACCAGGAACACTTGCAAGAAAGGGTCGATAGATCGTTACCGATTGGAGTGTGCAGCGGAAACAAGCCCAATCGTGGCTATCCGATCCGGAACTCGTAGGCCGGCCAATGACAAATGATTCTCGGGACCGATTCGCCAATCAGCCTATTCGCAGATGCCGTAGCCGATCCGAGTCGTCCGATCAACAGCGCGCAACGTAGCAGCGCCTCTACCAGTATCCACACGTCCAGGGACAGAACACCGAACACCCGTGTGCTAGCACGCGATGCAAGGCTAGGGTTTGGCTCGAAAGTGGGGAGGGTTTCCGTGGAGATTGATCTCGGCGACTTCTGTTGCACGCGATGCAATTGACGTGCCGCAGCTCTCCACCCCTCCCTCCTTTATATAGAGTTGGCCGACTAGGACTAGTGGCCGATCGGGACTCTATTTTCGAATCGGATCTCATCCGTATCTCATAGAGTTGGTCGCCCACAAGTCGTAAGCCCATAGGACTCTATCCGATCGGATCCCTATCCGATCGAGCCGTATCCGAGTCCAACTCGAATGCCTGTTCTTATCCCCTTAAGCGTGCGACCACGTAGGTTCGGTATACTCGGTTTCGGCTATAGTCTAACTTAGCCGATCGCGGCTCGAGTCCAACTCAGCCGACCCATCAACGCGGCGCCTAGCAGCACATATTGACACCATAGTATACAAGAATAATATCGGCTCGAACCTGTAATGTGTACACAAATCCCTTTGCCTCACGATACCGTTAAGCTATAGGCAAGATGTGTGCCATCCCTTCAATAGCTTAACCTTTCACTCGAACCGTATTGGATTATCCGTCCGTTGATTGACTCCTCAATCAACTCAGCATGGCCATGCATTTCCATAATCCAACCTCGAGGGCCCAGAGATATCTCTCCAAAGGAGGGGCAAATTCCATCTTGATCACTCACATCCCACTCCATGTTTCATAGCAAACCCGAAAACTACCTTTATAACTACCCGATTACGGAATAGCGTTTGGTAGTCCCAAAGTAGGCTACTACACATGTTGGAATCCATGGTGATCTCAGGTCTAAGGACTTTGTACCAACACTACCCGAGACCAACTAATGGCACATTAATTCTGTAGTGTCTCATGGTGGGTCTATCCAACAATGTGTTCTCCAACACATGTGTCCATGTTTATTGATTTGGTATCTCCATACCCATGATCTATGAGACATGCTCATCAATCAATAAACATGCCGATCTTAGAATCATATTTGTTCCAACAATATGACATATGATCAGGGATCATTTAGAAATAGATTCATACATATTGAGTCTCATAAATAAGTCACGTACTTATTGATCAATACAAGATGTCTATTTCATGGAACTGAATAACACTTTATTCATAAATACATAAACATTGACGTGATATCCAACATCTCCATGTTGCCTCTAGGGCATATCACTAACAGAGGCGCCGGTGGACGAGGCGTTAATGTGGGAGATCCTGAGCAGCATGAGTACGACGGCGCGACAGGCTGTTTTTTACATTTTTGATTTTTTACATTTTAGGGTGATTTTCAGGGCGCGACAGGCTGCCACTAACATTTTCCTACCTCTTCCAAAGAAAGCCGCGATACTTTCGCTCAATTTCCTTAATCGCCCAGTGTGGCAGTTGCACCGCCGTCATATTATAGTGCACCGATAGTGCCATTAGCATCGATTTGATTAGGCACAAGCGCCCGTCGATGGAGAGAAGCTTCGGTTTCCACCCATCCACTTTCTAGGCTAATCTGTCGAGGACTAGTTGGAGCTCAGCCTTCGTCGGTTTCCTTGTGGAGAGAGGGAGTCCAAGATAGGTGATTGGGAAATTCTTCGTTCGGTAGGAAAGAATTGATTCAACCATTAACCGTTGCTATTCGTGCATCAGATCGGTGTCATTGTGCTCTTTGAAAAGTTGGCTTTAAGTCCTGTCACTTCCCCCAAACAATTCCAAAATTTGCTTGATTGCTTTAGCTTCGTATTCTACGAATCTGAAAAACAGAGCCACATCATCAGCGTAGACTGAAACAGCAGGTAGGTTGCAGTGGGCATCTAGTGGTGCAAGCAAACGTGCCCTCCTCGCTTGAGAGACCATGGCCTGTAGCCTGTAGGGCATCCATCGCTAGCACAAAAAGCATTGGCGAAAGAGGGTCGCCCTGTCTCAGCCCTCTCGTTGGCTTGACTGTGTATGGCAGTTCTCCATTTATCAGAATTTTCGTTTTGCGCAGTGAGGAAGACCGACGAAAGCTAACGCCGCCAAAGCAGCCCAATCCCCTGAACTATAACATGGACATCAAGAAACCCCAGGATACAGTATCAAACGCCTTTGAGATGTATAATTTCAGGAGAATCATCGGCTTCTTTTGTCTATGGAAGCACTGCACCAGCCCTTTAACAAGGATAAAGTTCTCGTGGATACTTCGGCCCCTCATGAAGGCGGTCTGAGAGGCGGGAATCAGATCAGTGAGCTTCGGCGCCAACCGAAGAGCCAGTATCTTTGTGGCTAGCTTGGAGAAGCTATGAACCAGACTAATCGGTCTATAATCCCTAAGTAGAGTTGGGTTGTCCTTCTTAGGAATCAGCACAACAATCGTCGAGTTCAGTAATTGTAGGTTCTGACTGTTATCGGTATAGAACTTTGTCAGCGTGTTTAACACATCGATCTTGATGATCTCCCAACAGCATTGGTAGAACATCCTAGTGTATCCATTTGGCCCTGGGGATTTCTGGTTTGGCAAGGCGCGAACTGCTGACCACGCCTCATCTCCGGTGAAAGGGTTGTCCAAAGCAGAGAGATCAGGCGAAGTCATTTGAATGCGGTCGAATAGCATCATCCTCGAACTGCCACTCTTCGGTCGTAGCGCTACAACAAAATAATCTCTAGCCAATGTTTGCAAGTCCTGCTCTGTGGTGGCAGTTCTTCCATCGTGTTCAAGCCTTGGAATTATAAGCTTTCTTCGCCTCGCCTTGATATTTAGGTGGAAGAAAGGTGTGCCTGCATCGCCTTCTCTCAAGCAAGTCAATTTTGCCATCGGTCTTTCGCTCTAGTGAAGCAAGGGCTAGGCAACGGCCTTTACAGGCCGCTCGAAGGCGTCGCTCCTCATCGGACAAAGGCCGGAGTTGTTGTGATAGATCAAGTCCGAGGACGACTTCATTTGCGATGTGAATTTAGAGCCTGAACTTACTCAATTTCCTCTGTCCCAAGATGACAGCCTCCTGCTTAATCTTGGCCAATTTGACGTGGAGATTGATATAAGGGTCTTTAGATGCCACTAGTTGCTGCCATGTCTCTTGTACCACCTCGGTAAAACCTTCTAGCTTTGCCCAATAAGATTCAAATCTAAATCTTCTTGATTTTTCCCCCATATCGCCACAGGTTAGGAGTAGGGGACAGTGATCCGAAACCGAGGAGCTTAGCGTCTGCAGGTGTGTTTTAGGGAAATCCTCTTCCCACTAAGTTGTGACCAGCACCCTGTTGAGCTTCACTAGAGTTGGTTGCGCTGCTCGTTACTCCAAGTGTACCTTTGGCCAAACAAGTAGATGTCTCGTAGCTCTAGCTCATTGAGTTTATTCCAAAAGGCGTTCATCATTGTTCTATTAATTCTGTTGTCGTTCTTGTTCATGGCAGCTGCAATCATGTTGAAATCTCCTGTGATCATCCACCGACCTCGGCAACAATTCCTAACTTGTGACAGCTCTTCAAGGAAGAGTAGTTTCTCTGCATCCGACTACAGCCCATAAACCGATGTTAAAAACCAAGGTCTGTCAGCAAAAACCCAATCTAGCTTCACAGTGATCGACCAATGCCCGAGATGTGCAATCACCCCATGAAAAACATTTCCTTTCCAGGCAATTATCACACCTCCTCTGGTTTGTTCAGCCGGTAGGGCAACGAAATTATCAAACTCGACACCACAGACTTCCATAATAGTAGAGACATTGACCTCCTCGAGTTTTGATTCTTGCAAACAAACAATCGAGACCCCACTAGATCTCACGGACTACCTAACATGACTTCTTTTAGCAGCATTGTTCAATCCTCTTACATTCCAGCCCAAGAGGCTAAAGCAGAAAAAAAGGCGAAGACATAAGTGCTCTCTCCCGACCGCCGTGGATCCCCTTCATGCTGGCGACGCCACGATCTCCGCTCCATCACTACAACCACCAAAACCAAGCAGTCGACCTGAAATTTCCACATCTAGCAGCGCCGCGAGGGCGTCGGCGTGTTGTGGGGAGTGAGGCTTTTCGAACAGATTCAGGTATCTCTTGACCGAATCGCTCGTCGCCTCTTCTTCGTCTTGAATGATGCCTAATTTCTTCATCACCACTTTCTGTGCTTTGGTGACAGCATGGCACCTTGGCCCCTGATCCCTGAAGCTGCAGCCTTGGGCTTCGCCAAGGTGAGAAGTTGAGCGGGACGGCATGGCGACGCTTGCTCTGTTTTGCGGTCGCGGGCGGCGTAGGCGCTGGGGTAGGCGCGCCTAGGAGCGACGCCTTTTGTGGCTATGAAATTCCGTCGAGGAAGCGCTGTATACGATCCTCTGCTTCGCCACACTGTAGCCATTCACCGTTATTTCAGTGTCGGTCGAGGTGCTGGCACCGCCGAGGGAGAGAGGGGGGTGCGGTCGCCAGGGGTGATAGTATAACTTACCGTTCAAGCTCCTGCTAAAAAAACCCTAAAGAACACAGAATTAGGAAGATGGCAATTCTCGCTTGAGCACCGTGGTTGCTTCCTCTAGTATAAGCAACTGCAAAATTAGCAAAATGATTTATGTGCTGAATGACTCCAGCTAGTATTTCTTCAGAACCAATTTGAGTAGTAAAAGTCACGGAGCTTCCTAAAGTGCTTCTCCACATCTTGCCTTGACTTTGCCCATTCTTCTCTTTGGATCACCGTGGTCGCATCATCCCTTTTGTTCTGATACAAACAGCGACCGCCGTAAGCGCCCAAGTAACGTGGAGCGAGAGTCCGAAGCCTGCGAGGGTGCAGTATTTTCAGTTGTGGCAGACTCCGCCCATGAGGTGCCGGTGGACGAGGCGTTAATGTGGGAGATCCTGAGCAGCACGAGTACGACGGTGCGACAGGCCGTTTTTTACATGGTGTCCATGGTGTGGCCGAACGCGACAGCCACCGTCGTAGGCGCCCAAGTCGTCGGTCGTGGAAGCCTGCGACTGCGAGGGTGCAGTCTTTTCAGTTGTGGCAGACTCCACCCATGAGGCGCCGGTGGACGAGGCGTTAATGTGGGAAATCCTGAGCAGCACGAGTACGATGGCGCGATAGGCCTTTTTACATGGTGTCCATGGTGTGGCCGAACGCGACAGCCACCGTCGTAGGCGCCCAAGTCGTCGGTCGTGGAAGCCTGCGACTGCGAGGGTGCACCCTTTTCAGTTGTGGCAGACTCCGCCCATGAGGCGCCGGTGGACGAGATCCTGAGCAACATGAGTACGACGGCGCGGCTAGCAGAGCACGGCGTCGACATTTGGTGGCCTTGGAACACCAAAAAAAAGGCTAGTGACTAAACACCAAAAAAAATCTTGGACTATGCAACACCACAACCCAAAAGCTTTCCTTCTTGCTAGATGCGATAGACCATCATCTTCACCATGGAAAGAATCCCCTCTAGCAAACATACTCTCATTGCTTATAGATGACTTATATGTCATCTATATGTTATAAAAAATAGACAGGATAAATTAATATGAAATATACAAGAATTAGTATTCAAGTTTAACTTTTACAAGGTGTAACAACGTTAACAAATATATTAGTGAATGTGTTTTAAATAATTTCAATTTAATTTATTCTTTCTGTTATAACTTATAGACATCAATTTTGACTCTTCTGTGTTTGTAGAATGATATCATATTAATCTATCTTATTAATTTCTTTTAAAAATTGATAACTATTTAGGTGGCAGGTTGCTTTATTACTTATGTGGGTCGTTTGGTTTGGGGGAGTTTTTAAGGGTATTGAAAGTTTAGATGGATGTGTTTATTAATTGTTCTGTTTAATTTAAAGATATAGGAGTTTTGGTGGGATTTGTAAGATGCCCATTGAAATTCAGCAAACTTACTTAATCTAGGAATAAATCGTGGCACGGAAAATTTGAGTGTTGCGTTCTCTCCCTAAAACAAAACATGTGTTTTAAGAGTTTGTTATGAGATTGCATATCTCTATGGCATCCACTATTATATTTTAAATAAGACCTTCCCATATGGCATGCACTATTATATTCCAAATAAGACCTCCCAATATGTAATCTCAGATTGGTGTAATTTATTGGGAGGCGTCGGTTTGATGGCAACTAACACTATGTTTTTAGTTCTAGACAAGATTGACTCGCGCAATGCACGGCCATGGCGTATAGGAAGATTGTAGATACATAATTATGTATGCAAGTCTTAATTGCTCAGTTCAAGTTGAGATGCGATAATGTTGATATGCACAACGCATATATTCTAGTCTTGGATAATTATTTGTTTTACTTGAAATTCGAAGCAGATTGATTCAATCAATTAATGCAGATAACAGTCCTGGAATGGTTATCTTTGTCATTTTCTACGTTTGTGCTCAATGGCATGATATAAAGGTAGTATTCATATAATTTAAATGTATTGCTGCAACACACATGCAATGTAGTGAGATTAAAAGCTGCTGCTGGAGAAGATGCAGCCCCGAGCTAATTATTTTGGTAGGCACAAAAGCATCTATCGATCAATCGTCACCTGGATTTGCAATGGACAAGAATGTTCTTCACACAGGAGCTTTCCCTGCTGTTGTTGCTGTTGCATGCGCTCATGCAGGAACAGTCTTAATTATCGTGAAGGATGAGAGCATTAATTCACATATTCGTTTGCTACTCAACAAGGATTCGTTTGCTACTCAACAAGGTAGTGCATTCACAAGCATCAAATATTTCAGTTTTTGTACAGATATGCTTGCTAAGTGGCATGCCTTCTACTTGCTACAAAAACCTAAAGTACACAGAATTAACCTACTCAAAGATGACAATCCTCACTTGAGCACTGTGGTCGCTTCCCCTAATATAAGCAGCCGCAAATTAGCAAATTCATCTCTGCTGAATGACTCCAGCTACTATTTCTTCAGAACCAATTCGAGTAGTCAAAGTCGCCGAGCTTCCTAAAGTGCTTCTCCACATCTTGCCTCGACTTTGCCCATTCTTCTCTTTGGATCACAGTGGTTGCATCATCCCTTTTGGTCTAATACAAACATCCCATATTAGTACCACAACAACAATAGTTGATAGTATTCATGAAACAAGCATAGTACCTTGTCAATTTTTCTGAATGATTCCCCTCCATCTCGTATGAGTAGCAAGTCATTTCTCCTGTTCCTCTTCTTTCCTTCAGGGACACTAACCTGTAATAGGCAGCTCTCGATATCGTTAATCTTAACGAAACAAAAATTAACTAACTTAACTATGCAAAAAAATGTGACAGATAAATGTTTGTCACAAATGTCGCAAATGTGACAGATAGTTATCGCGGCCAACGCGCCGGTCGCGGTCTTCGTCGCGCCCATCATCCGAGCCGAACTTGTCGTCGCCCCGATGCTCGTTTTCTCCTTGTGGCCCCCCAGACGGTCATGGACCGAGCACGGTGGCGGTGGGTGATGGGGGAATTCGTCAAATACCCTTCCTGGTACCTGCTCCCCTTCGGGTACTTCTAGGTTCCACGGCGGCAGGAGGCGTTTGGCGGGCTTGAAGCCGTCTTGTTCTTCCAGATCCACCATTGCCGCGGAGTAATCGTGAACCTCCTCAAGGTGAAGGAGCACGGGGTGCCACACACCACGCTGCCACCGTTCCGGTGTCCCCTCCGCCGCGAACATGGCCGGTGCGCCACTGCCTTCCGACTAGCTAGTGAAGCTTAGCCAAACTCTTTTGGGGATGGTGCTGGGGTTTGCAGTCTCAAGCCCACAAATCAATCGTCCTTGTGTTGCCCGCTTCAACCGGATGGAGCACGTCCGTATCAATCCGTTCCAAAGCACAGGTGCGGCCGATGAGACGTTCGGCGACGTCGGCCGCCCAAACATGCATTGGGACGCCCGTCCAAGCAAAGCTTGACGCGGAAGAAGAGCGCCACGCTGAGAGCGTTGTTCAAGCTTCACCATTTGACGAAATGCAGCTCTATCCCCCAACGCTTGACAAAACCACGAGCAATAGCGTCTTCACAATGCCGGCGATGCTTGAATTTCACCAGGAAGGCTTGGGGGTGATGAAGGTAGACGGTCACCTTGCCACGTTCTAGCCGAAACTCCTCGCGAAAGACTTGCTCAACATCCGCGGGCTGAGTAGATGGCGGCGCGCGCGGCCTAGGTGACGATGGCCGTCTCCCCCCATTCTCGGAGTTCGCCATCAATGGCGAAGGTGTTGATGAGAAATTTCTCTCACGCGCTGGCCTGGGAGATCTGCTTAGCTCCAGTGCAGGTCCTTCTCGGCTACCTGTGCTGTACAGGGCGTGCCAGTTGGTTTGATCTGTTAATCAACAAGAAAAATAAAGATATATGCGTTAAGTGTTAAGTTAGATCCTATTGGATCGGCTTTGAGAGTCAATTTACATATATATGTTATCCCGAAGTGTATTTAAACTAAGTGACTAGAATAGATCGACTATGCCGAGACAGTATTGATCACTTAATCCAAATATACAATGGGATAATAAATATATGTTTTAACAACCTAGCCGATACCGTAAGTCTAACTGTGAATCGGCTAGTACTCCGATACATCTTATGAAAAGATATTGATCTAAGCTAAATGCACTAAACTTAGATCAGTCGGCTGTCGGCTGTGGCTGACAGACTGATTCTGGCTTAGGGCATTTAACTAGAGCAAGATCTTACTATAAGAGACGGTTTTAATAAACCTGATAGTAAATATATCAAAAAGAATATTAAAACAGATAAGGCCGGCTGAAACTCTGGCACTGTCTCTAAACATATACATCTAGCCGAATAGATCATAGAAGCTCTAAAAATGACTTAATAGATCAATATTGATGCGGCATTAAGTATAAAAAGAACAACCAGATCTACTATAGCTGATGTAAATCCCTCGAGACGGTGGATATCGCATATAACCTAAGCCAACCCTTAGACCTAGCTCTGTCGGCTACTGATTCTTGACAGAAACAAGCCGATGTCAAGACAGATCTAAGCATTGTTCTAGATTATATGTGATATATGATAACTAGCGCAACATAAATCATCGAATTTAGAGTATCATAGCGATCGCAACACAAATTTCAACGAGATACACCACTAATGATAAACATTAACCTTAAGTCAGAGATCAAAACGATGCAGCCCGAAGCCGGATCAATTGTTCGTCTGAAGAAAAAGGAGGCGATGCACCGAAGGTTGTATTGAATGTGTGTTGATATGAATTTACAGGGATCTCGGGTCCTATTTGTACCCAAGAATAACATTATCCATGTGAACCACGGTCTCTATCTAATCTACTATTTAAAATACGACAATATCCGGGAATATAGTCCGATGCCGCATTACAATAAACAATCTAAACAAACTCCTAATTTACAGATACAATTGCCGTTACAGGACTCTATCCGTAGATGACAATATCTCTTAACGCGCAATTTGGAAACCGAATCTTCTATTTATCTTTAAGCACCTTCGTCGGAAACGGTCTTATCCTCTCCTCTGACTCAGCATCGGCTATCGGCTATCTTTGCCCGACTCAACCTCAGCCAATTGACCTTGTAGCCGATCGCACCGTAGCCGACTCGACCTCTGTTCTTCCAATCCGATTCCGTTTATATCTCGGCAGAGACTTAGGGATTTGGTTACCAAATTTAGCTGTTAACATATGCCCCCAAGTCCGTGATAAGATAATATCGCAGATTTGCCGCTTTTCCAAATTCCCGCTCTTTTCGACCTAAACCGTTTCGGCTGCCAAAAAATATTCTTTAAATACCGCCTTTGTGGCCACCACACGTGTCACATTACCACAAATCAACAGCCACCTCAGCAATCCTTTGAGTTCTCCGGCGACCTCCCCGGCGACCTCGGTGACCTCGGCGAACTCGGAGCCCCCGTCTTCCCCAGCGAACCCTAAGAAGCGGCAATCACCAACAATGGCTTCCTCAAGCGCCCGCGCTGACGCAATCCCCACGGAGTACCCCGAGGTCAGTTTCTCATCGGCTCACATCCTCCGCTTTGTGCAATCTGATTTTTCTTCGTCTTGTTGATTCCATTATTCCTTCTTGCTATTTGTAGCACCTATCCCACCAAAGTGCGATCCCTAGTCTTCTTCATCCCGACCAGCTACTATTAGGGCCGATTGGTAACCTAGACCCTATTGAGTTCATCAACGCTGAAACCAATCGGATCCCCTTTAGGTTTTCCTCCCCAGACTTATCTTACTGGTCAGGGACCTTTAAATCCTGTCCTTCAACAGACAAATCTTGGCCATCCTGGTATGCTAGAATGTCGGCTAGCAAGCAAGCCATCTGGAACGAGATAGGGATCAGCCAATGCTTAGCTCTGACTTTTGCCGACATGCCGAAGGATGAACCACTGCTATCGGCTGCTAGCTATTTTTGGTCGGACACGCTGAACGCGTTCCTCGTTAGGCAAGGACTGATGACACCAACTCTTATGGACATAGTCATGCTAACCGGTCTGGACATAACATCGGCTGTTTCCCCCTCTGACCTGAATATCAAATGCCACCACAACTTCAAGACCAAGAGCATCGGCGGCTGGAGCGGATTCATATCAATGAACATGAAGGACGGCCCAGTCTCCGACAGGGAACATGTAGCCTTCTTGATGATGTGGCTGGAGAAATTCACTTTCCGCGGATCGAGTTGTGGGCCAACCACCAACTGGCAACATGTAGCCGAAGCATTAGTAGAGAAAAAGAAAATCCCCCTGGTAAAATATATGCTCGGCTACTTGTATCAAATGTTGAGTGGTGTGCCAATGAAACTAGCTTTAAAACAATCTATCAACACCGGAGGGCCCTGGTGGCTGCTTCAGCTGTGGCTCAACCTGCACACCCATAAAGTTGCAAATCGGCCAAGCCTGTTTGAGGCCGATTTCCCCTAGCCGAGCCGAAGCACCGTGACGGCGAAGAGATAACCATTGGGCGTTGCATGTCATATGGAGAAGCTGCTTCCTCTTACTCGGGCTCAAAACTGTCAGCTGAATACTTCAAAAATATGTTCAACAACTTCTACAACGGATTCTCAGCCAATTCTACTATTTGGTTTGCATATGATAAATTCAGCAAATTCGAACTGCCAGACGATCTTCGGCTAGACGAGATCAATTCTCCGAAGTTTGACAAGCCGAGAGAGATCTTTACCACTGCCATCTCTCCTTGTATCCTGCCGATCGGCATCCACCAAGGACGAAACATTCAGAAGAGCTATGAGTTCTGTCATCCGATGGTAGCTACAAGGCAACTGGGGCTAGGTCAACTGCAGATTGGGCT
Source organism: Oryza australiensis (assembly GCA_019925245.2). Taxonomy (NCBI): domain Eukaryota; kingdom Viridiplantae; phylum Streptophyta; class Magnoliopsida; order Poales; family Poaceae; genus Oryza; species Oryza australiensis. The sequence continues at coordinate 696,416 of JAIFGZ020000724.1, read as the reverse complement.
GTACTATTCAGACAAAATCCAAACCAGAGGCATTATTAACGGCGAAATCATGATGCTTCGGCTATTAAACCTTCCAAGCCCTCCTCTTTGCAGCTTCGGGGTCATCGAGCTAGCAGTCTCAAGGACAAGTGCCTTCAGTCGATGGTGGGCAGAATAGAAATCACACATATTCCACCAATCGGCTTCTATGTATCTTACCACCGTCGATCCGGACATGATTCCATCGGTAACCCATTCTTTTCTAGTCCTTTTTTCTTTATCGGCTATAATATACATATCTTATTACTCACGCCTTTGTCCCTGCAGAGAACGATGTTTCTCCTCCCCGGGCCAGCTGATCAGGAGCGGCCATCAGTTATGGGCCCGGCGTGTTGCCAAGCGGCTGTGGGTTGGCGCCATCCATAATCGGCTTCAACGCGCCGAAGGTGTCAACCCTCCTCCATGGTCAAACCCGTGAGCCCCTCCATCGGCAAAAAAGGGAAGCGCCGTCGGCTATCGCCCCACTCCGGTTGCGGTGAAGAAGAAACCCGCCAAGAAGCGAAACCAAACCCGACCGACGATCTACCCCCATCGACCCGGATGTCGACACCGTGCTCAATGAAGAGGTTCAGGACGAGGAGATGGAAAAAGCCCTTGATGAAGCAGCGGCCGAATCAAGCTCCTCCGACAAGTATGCCCAAACTCCATCGACCGGCGAGACCTCTGTGCAAAAAACGCCAAGTCCACCAAAACGCTCCGTCCATCCGACGCCGGTAAGCGACTTTAAATTCTTTCGGCCCCTTGACTTCTTTATTCATACTCGTCTTACTATACCCTTTGCATCGGCAGAGGAAGAAGCTAGCCACCAGGAAGAGAACGGCTCCTCTCCGTTCAGTTTTAAGTTATCTTGACTCTGCATGCTTTCTTTTATTAGCCGATCCTTAACCTTGTACCCTTCTTAGCCTGCCCGCGCCCCGACACCTGCCCCCAGGTATCCAGTGAACACACTTCGTCGGCTGCAGGTGATAAGAATGTGTTAACACTGAAATTTGGTAATTTAGTCCCTAAGTCTGCAAAGGCAAAGTGGAATCGGATCGGCTGGTTTGGTGTGAAAACAGAGGCCGCATCGGCTGAGGAGTGATCGGCTGCGAGTCCAATCGGCTAAGGTTGGATCGGGCAAGGGCAACCGATAGCTGATTCCAGGTCCGGAAGAGATAAAACCGTTTTTGATGCAGCAGTTTGAGGATTAGTAGAAGATTCAGTTGTTAGTTGCGCGTTAAATGATATTGCCATCTATGGATAGAGTCCTGTAACGACAATTGTATCTGTAATTTAGGAGTTTGTTTAAACTGTTAGTTGTAACACCGCATGGGTCCTGCTCGGGATAATGTTGTGTTTTAAATGGTAGTTTAGATAGAGTCCAGGGTTTGTACAGATAATTGTATCTTGGGTATAAATAGGACCCGAGACCTTCTATAAACATATTCATACAATCACAATCAATCAAACCTTCGGCGCATCGCCAACTTTTTTTCTTCAGACGAGCACTTTGTTTGGCTACAGACTACATCGTTTCGATCCCCAGATCTAGGTAAATGCTTGTCATTAGTGGTATGATCTGTTGTTTCTAATGCTTCCATCGTAATGACACATTAGAGTCGATGAGTTTATACTGCGCTACTTATCATATAGCGCATATAAATTAGACTAATGTTTAGATCTATCCTGCCATTGGCTAGTTCTGTCAAGAACTTGCAGCCAATAGGGCTAGATCTAAAGGTTGGCTGGTTTATATGCGGTATCCACCGTCTCGAGAGATACAAATCGGCTGCAAGAGATCAGATTTTTCTTTTTATACTTAATGCTGCATTGGGTTCGAACTATTAAGTCGTTTTTAGAACTATCAATGATCTGTTCGGCTAAGATTTATATTGTTTAGAGACAGCGCCGGGGTTTCAGCCGGCCTTATCTGCCCTGATATGTTTTTTAATATATTTATTATTAGACTAGCAATTGTGCCCGTGCGTTGCAACGGGTGAAGTCGAGGCGCGGCGCGGATGGGGACGGGCGGGAGGGGCGCAAGCGCGGCGCGGGAGCTCCGAGCAACGATGGGAAGGAGGAGCGCGCGACACGACGCGGGCGCGGCGCGGATGGGGGTGGGAGGGAGGGGCGTGTGGAGGGAGGGGAGGGAGGGAGGGGCGCGGGAGGTCTTTTTTCATCCAAGCCCTCCCTTTCTTTTAGAATTGGGACTGCGGGTTAATTTCAAAAAAAACTCAAGGGGTTTTGCGTAAAATAGCCAGGCAGAACAAAATTTTGGGTGGAAACACTACTTGCTTTATAGATAGTTATAGATATAGATAGCAAAATACTCGTGCGTTGCAACGGGACGACGACATAGGGAGGGAAGCAAGCGGAGGGCGAAGGTCCAGGCGACGGTGCGGGAGCTCCGAGCGGCGACAAGAGAGAGGGGCGCAGGCGCGACACGGATGGGGACGGAAGAGAGGGACGCAGGAGGTCTTTTTTTCATCCAAGCCCTTCTTTTCTTTTTAGCATTGGGACTGCGGGTTAATTTTATAAAAACTCAGGGGGTTTTCTGTAAAATAACCTATTTTTCTTCTTTAACTGGTTTTTTAAATAGCTAGACAGTCTGTGGGTTAATTTCAGAAAAACTCAAGGGGTTTTCGGTAAAATATCCAGGCAAAACAAAATTTGGGTGGAAACACTACTTGCTTTATAAATAGTTATAGATTTGTATTAGGACTGCCTCTTATGTTAAGATCGCATTCTTGTCGGATGTCGCCAGCCGAAATTGGCCCACCATCGATAGCCGAAGGGCCGATTTCCAGGCTATGCGTGATTCAAGAATGATATCTTTCTATAAGATTCATCGGAGTACTAGCCGATCCATTGTTAGCTTTCCAGTATCGGCTAGGTTATCGATTTATATATATATTATCCTTTACTGTATTTAGATTAAATGATTGATGCTGCCTCGGTATAGCCGATCCATTCCAGTCATTTGATTTAAATATATTTTAGGATAGCATATATATGCTCATGGATTCCCTCAGCCGATCCAGTGGGGATCTAACCTAACACTTAACGCATATTCCTTTGTTTTTCTTGTTGGTTAACAGATCAAATCAACTGGCACGCCCTGCACAGCACAGGCAACCGAGAAGGACCTGCACTGGAGTTAAGCAGATCTTCCAAGCCAGCGCGTGAGAGAAATTTCTCATCAACACGCTTCTTGGCACGCCCAGTGGAACTTTCTCTGTCGGCTCGACTTGGACGCATTGATTCAGCCGGCAAGATGATCGACCCCAAGAGCCCCAGCATTTCCCAGGACAACATCGTGCCTGTGAAGATGGAGCAGTTATCGGCTGAACAGCAAGCCGATTATAAGAAGATGGTGAAAGAGCTCCAGGCTAACTACTTGCAATCTTTAACCCAAACAAGATCTGGGGCCGTGCACCAAAAATATAAGTTCAGCATGAATGACCCTAAGGCATCCTCCTCTCGTGAGACAAAAGGCAAACAGAAGATGGAGGAACCGACCCAGGAACAGGATGATTCGGCTGTATATTCTCTACAAGACCGGATCGACTCGGCCGTCCACCACGCGTTGGTCAACCAAAGTAGCATCCTGGTCAACACTCTCAATAACATGATCACTACTGTGGTCAACGCCACGATAGCCGACCAGCTGCAACGGGGGCCGACGTACTTCACAGACGGCCAATTTCCTGGTTACAGGACATTGATCACACAATCGGCCGATCCCACCACTAGCACAACAAGGGCCGCCAGGAGGGGTCCTCGGTCAACCAAATGCAGGTGAATCGGCTGTAAGGCCAGCAATTACTATGCTGAACCGACAGCAGTCGCTGCCCCAAGATCGGATTGCTAATATGTTCAATGACAATCGGCAGTTAGAGCCGATTGATCCAGATAGACGATACAACACCGGTGGCCGACAATTGTTTCCAGGACCACCAACGCTACCACCGGCGCATCGGCCGCCTCCCGCTGATCATCACTACCAGTACCAAGGAGGCCGTCAAGATCATCATTACAAGCCTCAGACGCCGCCACCGCTGTATTGGCAAGCACTCGCGCCGTATGACCCATACGAGCCGATACAGCAAGACAACCGGACATGGGCCGATCTGATTGCAGATGTCATGCGCGATCAATTCGGCCTCAAGCCGAAAGACTCAGGGAACATGTATCGATACCCCTATCCAGAGCACTTCGAACGGATCCCGTTGCCCAACCGATACAAGATCCCAAATTTTTTGAAGTTCTCAGGGCAGGACAACGTTTCAACTTACGAGCATGTTAGCCGATTCTTGGCACAATGCGGTGAAGCATCGGCTACAGACGCCTTGAAAAAGTCCGATTGTTCCCTCTTTCTCTTTCAGGATCGGCTTTTACTTGGTTCTCCTCGTTGCCCTACAACTCAATTCAGAGCTGGACCGATCTTGAAAAACAATTCCACAGCTACTTTACTCCGGCAACCACGAGATGAAGTTGTCGGACCTCACCAGCATCACGCAAAAACACAACGAATCGGTCCAAGAATACATCCAACGCTTTAGGGAGATGAGGAACCGATGTTACAGCCTGGTGCTATCGGACGCCCAGCTGGCCGATTTGGCCTTTCATGGTTTGATCGCGTCGATCCGAGAGCGATTCTCTGCGCAGGACTTTGATAGTTTAGCCCACTTGGCGTAGAAGGTGACGACCCACGAGCAGCGATTCCAAGACACCAGGAAGGCCGTCAAAAATATAACCCAGATCGTCTTCGAATCAGACTACGAGTCCGACGACAATGACGCAGAAGTGGCGGCAGCCGAATGGGCCAAGAATAAAAAGGCCATCGTCTGCCAATGGCTGCTGAAAACGGCCAAGGAAGAAAGATACGATTTCGACATCACCAAGGCCGACATGATTTTCGACTTGCTACTCAAGGAGAAGTAGATTCAGTTGCCTGAAAATCACGTGATCCCGTCGGCCGAAGAATTGAAGAAAAAGAAGTATTGCAAGTGGCACAACTCCACATCTCACGCCACCAACGACTGCAAAGTCTTCAAGCAACAAATCCAATCGGCAATTAAGGCCGGGAAGCTGAAGTTCGCCGATTCAAATCGACCGATGAAAGTAGACGGCAATCCTTTCCCGGTCAACACGGTCTAAGCCGGCCCCAGGCAAGCTGATCGACAGAACAGAATGGCGCACGGCTTAGTCAATACATCGATTGGGGCCAAGGAAAAAGACGAGCAGATTGGATGTCACACCGCGCCGATTAATATGGTGCGCCCAGTTATCAGATTGGCTGACTGACGGCCGATCCATGAACGTAGCCGATACCGTCATCAGTACCGGTCTCGGTAGGAAGAGGCTTATAATGAAGCACCTCGTCGGCGCGAGCCAAACACCCAAAGCCAACGATACGAGGCAAACCGCGACAGTGCCGATCCGCATTGGCATTGTGATTTTTTCAGGTACTGCTGGGAATCCGGCATGAGACTGCCAACAGTGGACGATTGCCCAGCATGCAACGACCGCCATGACGACGAGCACATGAGCTCATCGGCTGCAAGCCCAACCCGGTTCGTCCCCAGAGCCGTTCAGCTAAACCAAAGGCGGCGGTCTGTCCATGATCGGCTTGGCTCGATCCACGAAGACTTCTTCGTCGGTGAAAACCGCGATGGCAACAACCGCGACGACGAAGAGGCCGACGATGAGGAATCGGCCAACCCCCAGGGGTGCCCGTCCAATCTCTTCACAAAGACGCAGAAAAGAAGGGTTCAACGGCTTAAGCGTGAAGGGAAAGAAGACGAAGTTCAGCAAATGATTCACGAACAGCGCCGTCGGCAGGGCAAAATCAAAAGGCGATGGGTACCCAAAGAGAAAGCTGCCATAGCCAACGAAGAGCAAGCCGAGGAAAGCCCAGCCGACCAAGCCAGGAGGGCAGCCAAAGGGAAAGGCAACATTTCTGCGTCGGTTAACATGGTGTTCGTGCTTTGCCACCGAGTTCGGCGCTCCCGGCCGATGCGAGCACCATTGAGGACGACCCGGCGAAACCGGCAATCTCACTGACACTGTCTTCGACAAACCCGAGGAAACCAAAAATTGGCACTTAAAGCTGTTGTACGTTAAAGGATTTGTCAACGGCAAGCCGATTTCCAAAATGCTAGTTGATGGGGGAGCTGCAGTCAACCTCATGCCCTACGCAACATTCTGAAAACTAGGCAAGGGAGCCGAAGACCTGATAAAAACCAACATGGTGCTCAAAGACTTCGGCGGCAACCCATCGGAAACCAAGGGTGTCCTCAACGTTGAACTGACCATCGGCAATAAGACCGTGCCCACAACGTTCTTTGTCATCGACGGGAAAGGGTCTTACAGCCTGCTGCTCGGGAGGGACTGGATACATGCTAACTGCTGCATCCCGTCGAAACTTGGTTTCGGCAATGTAATTTCTGGGGTCGCAGTCAAGATCGCCAAGCACAATGGGTTAGAAGGAAAGAAGATTTAGACAAGTTCAGGCCCTCTCGTGAGGTAATACCCTACTCCTGTTTCGGTGGATTCGATCCGCCGAGTGTCTTTATTGATCTCGTGATCTAAGGTCCAAAGCTAAAAGCTAATCTAACTTCTGATCTAGCATAGGATTATCCCTCAAGGGACGCCCCCTACCCCCCTTATATAGTCTTGGGAGGAGGGCTTACAGATCGGAAACCCTATCTTACTCTAAGTCGGTTTCCTCAATCTTACCAAACCGTGACTATAGGTCGATTGCCTTATCCCTATCGGCAATCGTAACACCCAAGTCATGTTTAGTTTATAAATATGGTAGGCGCAATCTATCCCTACCTCCAGTCGGATAAGCTTGCCATGTAGATACCTGATTACCATGATCTCCACAGTAGCCCCCGAGTCCTTTTCAGTCGACGAGACAGCTCAGCTTCAAACCAAAACAGTATACGACCAAAAATCTCTTTGGCCGAGTGCTTCTGGCGCCGAATGATTCCATCGTCTCTGCCTGAATCTTCCCGAGTGGCTCCAAAGACTGTGAAGGGCTGCATAACATCTAAAAAATTATCAGAAATAAATATCTAGGTGCATCTCCTATGCACCTAATTAGGTGTAGCCCCCGACTATGTGGTTAGTCAAAAACAGACTAAGCATATAGTCAAGAACTATAAAAAATCATTCTCATGCAGATGCTTAGCTCAAGCTAAAGCAACCTCATTACTCGGCAAGCTTGTGCTTATCCGAGTGAATTTGCCCGAGTCATCTCAGAACAAATAACCCAACCAACCCTCGTGGGTGAAAAATACTCGGTAAGATCATGCTTATCCGAATGGATCTGCCCGAGTCATCCCAGAACAAATATTTTAATTGTCCCTCATGGGAAAATGAGCTCTTTCAATCGTATGAAAAATATGACCAAGTTATTAAATAGCTCTTGCCATAATACTGGTCTTAATCTATAAAGATCTTCACCAAGGTGGAAAAATAGCATTGACATAATCACTTAATCAAATGCTAAAAACCAAACACCCTTGTCATCAAGGCGGCTATAAAAAGCTTAGCGGTTGGTCACCTTCCAAGTTGCATCGTGCTAGCTTCTCATAAAGTCAAGCAAACCGCGGTATGAAAGGATTTTCAAAGTACGGGGCATTCGGACACGTGCATATTGCCAGGGCAAATCTGCTTAAGCTCATCCGCTTAAGTCCCTAAGGACACGCGTCGGGCCACACCTTAACTGGGCCGCAAATTCTCTCGTGGGCTCGGCCCAATCACAAGAAAACCTAGCGCAACCCTCAAATCTTTCTATAAAGGCTCGAGGTCGTCCCCGCCTCTTCATCTTCCAAAAGATTCCTCTTTTTCGCAACACTGTTCACCAGTTTCCTGCGAAGAACCCTAGACTCGCGCGCTCCCAAATCCATCCATCCAAGAGCTCGCTTCTTGCCACAAACAGCTTCCACAGCCAATCTTCCATGATCTCTTGCTCAAATCGCCATCTTTTCCGACCAGATCCACTTCCTATCCACACCACACTCATGGCGGAGGAAAAGAGGATCCCGTTTGACCAATGGGTCACATCGGATGTGAGGGAATCTACCCTCAAGGAGATGGTGAAGCACGACGTGCTTCCCCCAAAGGAGATCATGGGGTGGCGCCCGGCGGCGGGTGAGGACTTCCCAACCCCGAACACCGGTGAGCTCGTCGTATTCACCTCTTTCTTCTATTGCGGGTTCAGCCTTCCCACCTCCGAGTTCTTCCGGGGGCTTTTAGATTACTATGGTCTCCAGCTCTACCATCTGAACCCCAACTCCATGCTTCACATTGCCCTCTTCATTCATGTATGCGAAGCATTCCTTGGCATCCTCCCCCACTTCCAACTGTTCCGCCGCATGTTTTATCTTAAACCACATCCGAATAAAGACCACCCATGCGTCGTTGGCGGGGCAGGTTTCCAACTCCGCGGATCTCTCCGCAAGGAGTACTTCTCTCTTCCCTTAAAATCTTCCAATAAGGGATGGCACGCGGACTAGTTCTATATTAGCAACCTCGAACCCAGCCTGCCAGCTTTCGTCGGTCTTCCCCCTGTCCCCAGGCCAACTTGGAGCACTGTTCCAGTGGCCCAAGATTGGGACGAGGCCAACAAACTGCTTGCAAAGATCCTGGCAATGAAACAGAATGGTCTTCGCAGCGAGCAGATCACTCGGCACTTCATTCGGTGCCGGCGGCTCCAATCAAGGAGAGGTCAAAGCCGGCCTTCGAATACGAAGGCGGGAAGGACCCCAATCGGGAAGATCCAGATCCACTCGGCTACGAGATCCCGAAGATCCGGATGTACAAGATCTTCTCGACTGAAATTGCAGTTGAGCGGGCCCTCATTCTGCCTGTTCTCCCTTTCAGCATCCATCGGCCTCCTCCTCCGGTAATCCGACTGACTGCTTCATAATGTCTTTGCAATCTTGATATCTTGTCTCTTAGTGTTGCGCGAACTTCTCTTACAGGAAAATGCTTCTGTTACTTCAAAGCCGTACAAGGTGTCCCACGATGACGCGCCGCGTCGCCCAGCCAAGAAGCCGGCTGGCGGGATTAAGATCCAAAGTGATCCAGTCGGAAAGCGGGCGGCCCCGAATGAAGATACAAACAAGCGGGCGAGCAAAAGGAGGCTCATCATTGAGGACTCGGACGACGACGTCCCGGTTCCTCCAGTCGAGACTCCTCCTCCAAGGCGATCGCCGAGGACGGCGCCGAAGATCCGCCGGTCGTCCAGGTATGCTCTATGACTGAAGTCCAAACTTTTTCGTTGAAAGCTTTCTTTGTCTTTACCCCGGCTGTAATCATTATCGCAGGAGGTCCTAGGACATAGATCTTGCCGGGAAGGGTGAGGGGCCGGCCCCTGCCGCTACTCCCGAGGGGCCAAAGCCTGCAGAACCGAAGCCTCGGAGCCCGTATCCGAGCGAGAGCGCTTCGGGCAAAAAACCTTCGTCTCCGAAGAAGGATGTTCCAAGGAAGGATCCCCCGACCGCCAGCCGGGATGTCCCGACTGGAAGCCAGTCGACAGCCGGGAAACCTCAGGCCACGACTTGGCCAGCCCCGACTGAGGGTCACTCGGCGAAGAGCCAGAGGAAAGAGGCCAGCCGGGCTGTTCCACCCAAGCGCACCGCCACTGAAGCCGGTGAGTCTTGTATCAGAATCTTCTCTTTGCTCTTTTAGTTTGAATCTTTCATGTCCTCATTTGTTCTTCCTATCTGCCAGCCACAGTGGAGGAAATCCCCAAGCTACGGTCTTCTGAAACCTGGGTTCCCCCGATCAAGATCGAGTGGCGGGACTCGGAAGGCCAGAGGCAGGGCATCATCCTGGATAGGCAAGCTGAGAGAGAAGAAAGGGATGCCCTTGTTGAAAGCTTGAATGAAGCGACTCGGCTACTCAACGTAAGCCTTAGTCCTTTTCTCTTATTGAGTTATCATCCTTTTCCAGTTGGTCACTCTTCGGATTTCACGCGCAGAAGGAGTACTGCCGTTCCATGGCGAAGTCCGAGGTGTTGGAGAAGCTGGTTCCTCACCTGAACTCCTTAGAGGACGTTCAGCGAAAGCTAAAAACCACTCAGGAGGAAGCCGCGTCGAGGGAGGCGGCTTTAAGGAGAGAAATCACGGAGCTTCGAGAGGCGAACCTCGACCTCCGAGGATCAATCGGGAGTAAGCTCGTCTCTCCGAGTTTCTTCATGATTCTCATGTTGACCCCGGTTGCTGATGACCTTCTTTACTTGTAGAAAATTCGTCGGAGGTCCATTCGCTCCAAGTTCAGCTGGAGGTAGTCAGCCTCGACAAAGCCGAACTGGAGGCCGAGTTTGAAGGTAAGCCTCTTCGAAGTAACATTCCTTGTGCTACTTTATTCCTGAGTGCTTTGCATGACCAGATGCTTTTGGCAGCTTACAAGGTTAAGACCCGAGCTCAATATGACGTCTTGCTCGAGCGGGTCAAACGAGCCGGGGAGGTTCGGGAAGAGGTCGCCAATGCTGTCGCGCCACTCTTGCAGTCCTTATTTCATCAAGGGGTCGGGACCAGTTCGCTAGAACCAGTAGAAATTTTTGACAAGCTGCGGAGGGCTCCTGACCAATATCTAGCGAACATCACTGAGGCCGCCAACATGGGGGCTGGTCTGGCTCTTGCACAGACCAAGTCCCTTTACCCCCGAGTGGATATCCACTCGGTTGGAGAGGGCTTCGCTGACAGGACCACAGATGAGCAGGCCTTGGATATGCTGAGTGAGGCACAGGAGTCGGCAAAGAAGATTTCCATTGACGTAGTAAATAACTTCCGGATTTGATTTGTCTTATGAACATTGGCTTGTAAATATCGTATGATTGTGATGCTCTGGCACGGTGTTGTGATATATTTAGTTTATTTATGTTAATGCCTTGATCCAAGTTTTTGTGTGAAATTTCTTGAGTAATTTTCGTTTGACTGTCACCAAGCCTAGGCTCGATTAGGTCGTCAGAAAACTCTCAGTCCTAAACACTAAACTCAAATCAAGGAACATTAAACAATGATAAACCAAATCATGCACAGAGGTTGATGAGGAAAACTCATGCTTTATTGACATATGTATAGCCCCCGACTGCTAACTCAAGAAGTCATCTTGCTTGAGGTTGGCGGTCAAGGAAAACATGAAACTTTAGTCAAGTTAAGCATAAAATCGTCGAAGGTGCTCAATGTTCCAAGAGTTCTCCACCATAGATCCGTCTTCACGCTTTAGTCGGTATGCACCGGGCCGAGTCACCTTAGCGATTATGTACGGTCCTTCCCATAAGGGGGATAACTTGTGACGGTCCTTGGTGGTCTGGATCTTGCGTAGAACTAGGTCGCCAACAATGAAAGCTCATGCCCGAACGTTGCGACTGTGGTATCTTCTGAGCCCTTGAAGGTATTTGGCCGACTGGATGAGGGCTGCCTCACGGGCCTCTTCCAATCGGGTGAGGTCATCCACTCGGTCGGGGTCGTAGCGTTCATCGTTGAAGCTGCGAACTCGGAGGGATTCGTACTCCATCTCGTTTGGCAACATGGCTTCTGCGTCGTAGACCAAAAAGAAGGGAGTTTGGCCGGTAGCCCGACTGGGTGTGGTCCGCAGCGACCATAAGACCGAGGGAAGCTCTTGGACCCACTTGCCCGCGTAAGGGTTTAGGCGATCGAAAACGCGGGCCTTTATGCCTTGGAGGACCATGCCGTTGGCTCGTTCGACTTGTCCGTTGCTTTTGGGATGGGCAACTGATGCGTAGCAAATCTTGATGCCGAAGTCCTCGCAGAATTCCTTGAAGATGCCTCTAGTGAATTGAGTCCCGTTGTCAATTATGATTCTGTTTGGGACGCCGAAGCGGTGCACAATGTTGAGGAAAAAGTATCGTGCCTTGCCAGCAGTAATTGTGGCAACCGGCTTGGCTTCAATCCACTTGGAGAACTTATCGACTGCGACGAAGAGGTGTGTGAATCCTCCTGGAGCTTTCTTGAAGGGGCCGACCATGTCCAAGCCCCATACCGCGAACGGCCGGGATAGTGGGATTGTTTGCGGCTCTGGGCGGGACATGGCTCGTCGGGCGAAAAATTGGCAGCCTTCGCGGTTCGTACGACTTTGTCCGCGTCGGAGACCACGGTAAGCCAAAAGAAACCTTGCCTGTAAGCTTTGCCGACCAGAGTACGTGCTGTCGCGTGGCTTCCGCATATGCTCGAGTGGATGTCTTGAAGTAGCTGCCTCCCTTCCTCAGGTGTGATGCATCTCATTAGGATTCCGGAGGGGCTTCTTTTGTATAAGTCGGAGTCAACCATAACATATGCTTGGCAACGATGCCAGACGTGTTTTGCTTCATCTCGGTCATCCGGCAGCTCTTGCTGGGTTAAGAATTTGATGAGCGGCGTCCTCCAGTCGACGTCAGTCATGGCGACTTCGTTCGCAGCTTGCTCGTTGGAAGTTGTTTTTGCCGTGATGGTTGGTTCATAGAGGTGCTCGACAAAGACGTCTGTTGGGGCAGCTTTGCGCTTGGACCCGAACTGTGCCAACTCATCGGCTGCTTCGTTGTTATGCCTCAAGACGTGTGAGAGTTCGAGCCCGTCAAACTTGTCTTCAAGTTTGCGGACCTCTTGCCGGTAGGCCTCCATAGTGTCGTTTAGACAGGACCAGTCCTTCATTACTTGATTGACGACCAGCTGGGAGTCGCCTTTCACGACGAGCCGACGTATTCTGAGTGAAACTGCGAGACGCAGTCCATGTAGCAGGGCTTCGTACTCGGCAACGTTGTGTGAGGCGGAGAAGTGGAGGTGAAGGACGTATCTTAGCCTTTCCCCGGTTGGGGAGATTAGCACAACTCCTGCTCCCAAGCCGGTGATCCTCTTGGATCCGTCGAAGTGCATGGTCCAGTGTTGGAGGTCTTCCCGAGGTACGTTCTCTTGTTGCTCAGTCCACTCGGCCAGGAAATCCGCCAAGGCTTGTGACTTTATGGATGTCCTCGCCTTAAAAGTCAAGTCCAATGGCATCAGCTCTAGAGCCCACTTGGCGATGCGCCCAGTCGCCTCCCGGTTGTGGATGACGTCGCCGAGTGGAAAAGAAGTGACGATGGTGACCGAGTGACCTTGAAAATAGTGTGCCAATTTCCTCGCGGTTATTAGAACATCATAGAGCAATTTTTGTACCTGAGGATAGCGAATTTTGGCTCCTGCCAAAACTTCGCTAACAAAGTAGATCGGCCTCTGAATCTTCTGGGCCCGTCCTTCTTCTTCGCGCTCGACCACGAGAACTGTACTAACCACTTGGTGAGTGGCTGAAGCGTACAGCAGCAGAGGTTCCTGGGGCTGAGGCGAGGCCAGGACGGCGTTGTAAGGAACTCTTTGAAATCTTCAAAGGCCTTGTTGGCTTCCGCAGTCCACTGGAAGTCGTCTGTCTTTTTTAGCAATCTGAAGAAGGGCATGCCTCGTTCGCAGAGTCGAGAGATGAAACGGCTTAGCGTCGCAATGCAGCCAGTGAGCTTCTGGACGTCTTTCTGGTTACTCGGGGGCTTCATGCTCAAGATGGCGTTGATCTTCTCGGATTGGCTTCAATGGCGCGATGTGACACCATGAAGCCGAGCGGTTGCCGATGGAACGCCGAAAGTGCACTTCTCCGGTTCAACTTCATTCTGAAGGCTCGGATGTTTGCAAAAGTTTCTTCTAGGTCAGTGATCAGGTCTTCTTTCTGCTTGGTCTTGATGACGACGTCGTCAACATAAGCTTCTACGTTCTTGCCGATCTGCATCTGGAAGCATCTTTGGATCATGCGTTGGTATGTGGCGCCGGCGTTCTTCAGGCCGAAAGGCATGGTGATGTAGCTAGGCCCCAAACGGCGTGATGAACGATGTCTTCAGGCGGTCGGACTCTTTCAAGCTGATCCGGTGATAGCCCGAGTAACAATCCAAGAAACTCGGGAGTTGGCAGCCGATGTTGAGTCAACGACTTGGTCGATGCGAGGCGGCCCGAACGGATCTTTGGGGCGAGCTTTGTTGAGGTCGGTATAGTCAACGCACATGCGCCATTGCCCCGTCTTCTTGCGGACCGGGACGGGTTGGCTAACCGTCGGGATGAAGGACTTCTTTAATGAAGCCGGCCAAGAGCTTTGCGAGCTCTTCCTTGATAGCATCTTTTCGATCTGCGCGAATCTACGTAATCGTTGTTTTATCGGTTTGGCGTCATCTTTGACGTGCAAAGAGTGCTCGATCACCTCCCTAGGAATTCCAGGCATATCAGATGGTTTCCAAGCAAAAACAACTTTATTATTTTGAAGGAAGGTGACGAGCACGCTTTCCTATTTGGGGTCTAGTTCAGCGCCGATTACAGCAGTTTTCGAGGGATCCGATGGATCAAGGGAGATCTTCTTGGTCTTGGCGTCGCCGGATCCTGATTTGGCTATCTTCTTCGCGGGGACCTCGCCCTCTGCCGAAGTTGATGCAGCCAATCGGACTTCTTGTTGACCGCGTAATCTCTCGCGAGATTGGGCCATGTCGCAGCTCTCCTTATCGCAGGTGAAGGCTTGCTTCACGTCGCTGTGAAGAGTGATGACGCCGTTGGGACCCGGCATCTTCATGCAGAGGTAGGTGTAATGTGGGATCGCCATAAACTTGGCAAGCGCAGGCCTTCCGATGATGGCGTGGTATGCTGTCTCGAAGTCGGCCACCTCAAAAGTGACGTTCTCCGTTCGGAAGTTCTCTCGAACCCCGAAGGTGACAGGGAGGGAGATGTGCCCGAGTCTAGTAGATGATAGCCCCGGGATGACTCCGTGGAAGGGGGCTGAGCTTGCCTTCAATTCTGCCCTCGGGATCTACATCTCGTCCATGGTCTTGGCGAACAGGATGTTAAGGGCGCTGCCCCCATCGATGAGGACGCGCTTGAGCCTGATGTTGCGGACCACGGGATCTAGGACGAGTGGATAGCGTCCCAGATGAACCACTCGGTCGGGGTGATCCAAGCGGTCAAAAGTGATGGCCACCTCCGACCATCGCAGGTACTGAGGGACTTCGGGTTGAGCCGCGTTGACCTCTCGGTCGGTTAGCTTCTGTTTCCTCTTGGATTCATAGGCTAGCGGCCCCCCGAAGATGTGATTGAGCTCTCCCACAGGGTCTTGGAAAGGTTCGGCGTTGTCAGCCGCATTGTTCTTCTTGGCGCCCGATGGACCAGCCTCGTCATTCGGCTTCTTGTTGAGTTGCGCCGCGTCTTGCTCGCGAAGTTTGTAGATGAAGCGATCCTTAGCCGCGTGCTTATGGTTGGGATGGTGAGTGCACGGGCGTTCATGATGGCGTCGTAGGCGGCGACTCGGGGCGGCGTTGAGAGTTGGAGGTTGCAGCCACTAGGTCCTCGGATCGGCGTTTGCGATCCTTTTGGGCCTGGTTGTTGCTATTGCCGTTATCCTTCTTAGGATTCCGGCTTCCTCCTGCCTGCTTATCTTCCCTCCTATCGGGCCGGTCTTGACGGGCAGCCTTGATGGCGTCGTTGGACTTTGTGTAGGTGTTCGCCGTCTCGAACATCTATTTCACCGTCTTCGGTGGCTTGTGCCCGAACTTCCCGATCAACAGCTCATCACGGACTCCCTTCTGGAAGACAGCGATGATGATGTCATCGGTGATGTTGGGGATCTTGTTGCGCTTCTCGGAGAAACGGCGGATGTAATCCTTCAGAGGCTCGTCCGGCTTCTGGATGACGTTGTATAGATCGAAGTGTGTACCGGGCCTCTCGAAGGTTCCCTGGAAGTTGGCGATAAAGTGGTCCCTCAGCTCGCTCCACGAGCCGATTGAGCCTCTTGGCAGGCTCGTGAGCCAGTTTCTGGCTGAGTTAGCGAGGGCCACAGGCAAGTAATTGGCCATGGCCTTGTTGTCACCGCCTGCTGCGCGGATGGCGAGGGTGTAGACGGTAAGCCATGACTCAGGGTCGGTCTTGCCGTCGTACCTTTCAATTCCTGTGGGCTTGAATCCACTCGGCCAGTGCACTCGGCGAAGCTCCCGAGTGAAAGCTGGCACTCCGTCGTCGCCGCTATCGGGTGATCCCCTCCGATCCTCCCGAGTGCGTCGGTCCCGCTCCTGGTAGCGGCGATCGAGGACTTCCCGTAGATCACTCGGCGGGGTCTTCGGTTGGCTGGTTGGGTAGTTGGAGCTGTTGTTGTGGCGGATGCGGCGGTGGACGGGTGGACGTCCGTATCGTTTGCCGCGGGAGTCGGCCGTTTGCTCCTGGTACTTCTGTGTGGACTCGCGGGGTGGGCCTCTTGGCCTTGTCGTTGACTGATCTGGCTCGGGCCTCTTATAGTCTCCTGGCCTTAGAGGCGGGAGTCGGCTTTTGTCGGGCGTTTCAGCCACAGATTCAGTCGGCCTTTGTACCGAGGTGGTGGGGTGGCCGTTGGCTGTGGCTGCGACGATGGTCTTGATCTTGTCGAGTATCGGAGTCACATTGGCGGGTGCCGTCTCCATGACGGTGTCCAAGAGAGTGAGCGCGGCAACAGCGTTACGCGTGGCGTCTGGAAGATGTTGGTGTTGCGAACCCGCGTTTGGAGGATGGCCTCCGGGCGGATCGTCCGGCCGCGCGTAGATCCTGCTTCCTCTTGTCAGCTTCGTCCTTGCGTAGCTTCTCCTCTTCGGTCGTCTTGCGCTCGTGCTCAATCTTGGCTCGCTCTTCTTCAGCAAGCCTCTTGGCCATGGCTGAGTCGGACTCGTCCGGCTCGGCCATGAGGACATCAAAGCACTTCGGCTCATAGTCCTTGCGGCAGTCGGAGTCATCGGCTTCGTCAGAGGGGATGCCATAGAGGTCGTCGAAGCCGGCGGAGCTAAGGTGTTCATTGAGCTCTGAAGATGAGCAGGAGCCGAATGACGGGAGGATGACGGCGACCTCCCTTGATCCTGGGTAGCCCGGGTTTGGATCGTTCCAGTCCGAGTCAGAGCTTGGGGATGCGGGCTCCTCCGAGTGGGTCAACCTCGACTCGGGGGAGAGGAGTTTGCCGTAGATTTCGGCGGCGTTTGGTAACCCGAACGGCACCGAGAGGTCTTCTTCCGAGTAGATCGTCTCCGTCGGGGAGACGAGAAGATCGGTGCAGATTTCGACGGTGTTCGGCAATCCGAACGGTGCCGAGTGAAGTCCTTCGTTGGAGCGAGCAGATTGCATCTTGATCTTGAGGATGTCGTCGAAGATCTCGGCGCTATTGGGGAGTCCGAACGGCGCCGAGTGGGTCTTTCCTTCCGACTGGTTTGAATCCGAGTCGAAGGAGGAGTCGTCGAAGAAGTTGGCGGCGAAGTCGCCGAATCCTGAAGGAGATCCCATCACGCTTGTCGGCGAGATTGTTGAAGAAGTCTCAACGCGCTGTCCCCTACCTGGCGCGCCAACTATCGAAACTTGGTTTCGGCAATGTAATTTCTGGGGTCGCAGTCAAGATCGCTAAGCACAATGGGTTAGAAGGGAAGAAGATTTAGACAGGTTCAGGCTCTCTCGTGAGGTAATACCCTACTCCTGTTTCGGTGGATTTGATCCGCCGAGTGTCTTTATTGATCTCGTGATCTAAGGCCCAAAGCTAAAAGCTGATCTAACTTCTGATCTAGCATAGGATTATCCCTCAAGGGACGCCCCCTACCCCCCTTATATAGTCTTGCGAGGAGGGCTTACAGATCGGAAACCCTATCTTACTCTAAGTCGGTTTCCTCAATCTTACCAAACCGTGACTATAGGTCGATTGCCTTATCCCTATCGGCAATAGTAACACCCAAGTCATGTTTGGTTTACAGATATGGCAGGCGCAATCTATCCCTACCTCCAATCGGATAAGCTTGCCATGTAAATACCTGATTACCATGATCTCCACACATCCCTTCTACAATGCATCAGAGCCTGATCCAATGGGACGGCGACAAGATCAAAATCGTACCAGCCGACAGGTCAGTTAGTGTCGTCAGTGCCGATTTACCGCTTTGGGAAATCGAAGGCATCGATTGTTTAGCTGGGAAAATCTGGCAAGCTGATTTTCTAAATGTGTCCAATTCCACGATACAGCCGATTGAAAATGACGAGCTGCAACTGCTGCTTTGAACAAGACATGGTGGAGGGCTCAAGCGTTCTCGGCATGGACACCGCGGACGAAGACGATGGCAAGCTAGGGCAAGGGTTTACATCGGCCGACGAATTAGAGGAAATCGACATCGGTTCTGGTGGTAAGCCGAGGCCGACGTACATTAGCAAAAATTTGTCTCCTCATTGTAGATCCCAGCTTATTGAGTTGTTAAAAGAATATAAAGATTGTTTTGCTTGGGAGTACTTCGAGATGCCCGGCCTCAGCCGATCGATAGTGGTCCATCAGTTGCCGATTAAGGCAGGCTATCGGCCGTTCAAACAGCCTCCCAGGAGGTTTAAGGCCGATATGTACGATGCAATTAAAGCCGAAATCACTCGGCTATACGACGCGGGATTCATTCGGCCTTGCCAATACGCCGAGTGGGTCTCAAACATCATCCCAGTGTTGAAGAAAAATGGTAAACTTAGGGTGTGCATCGATTTCAGAGATCTAAACAAGGCAACCCCTAAAGACGAATACCCAATGCCGATAGCCGATCTGCTTGTCGATGCTGCTTCAGGCCATAAAATTATCAGTTTTATGGATGACAATGCAGGGTATAATCAAATATTCATGGCCGATGAGGACATCCACAAGACCGCTTTTCGGTGTCCCAGCGTAATCGGCTTGTACGAATGGGTAATAATGACATTCGGCTTGAAGAACGCTGGGGCAACATATCAACGGGCCATGAATTACATCTTTCACAAATGATCGGCTCGCTAGTAGAGATATACATTGACGATGTGGTTGTCAAGTCAAGGGAGATAGAAGGCCACATAGCCAATCTGAGACAAGTGTTAGAACGGATGAGGAAGTACGGTCTGAAGATGAATCCTCTTAAGTGCGCGTTCGGCGTATCGGTCGGGCAATTCTTGGGATTTCTGGTCCATGAAAGAGGAATTGAAGTTACACTAAGAAGCATAAATGCTATCAAGACAATTCAACCTCCGAACAACAAAAAACAACTCCAATCATTGATCGGCAAGATAAACTTCATCGACGGTTCATAGCCAATCTCTCGAAAAGATGGAGCCGTTCACACGCTTGCTTGGCGAAAGCCGATCGACATTCACATGGGGGCGAAGCGAGCAAAAAGCGTTGGACAACATAAAAGATTATCTAAGCTCCCTCCAGTTTTAATGCCTCCGCAAAAGGGAATACCGTTCAAGCTGTACTTATCGCCGATGACAAATCAATCGGCTCTGTCCTAATCCAAGAGGTCGACGGCAAAGAAAAAGCCATCTGCTATCTCAGCCGACGGTTGCTAGACGCAGAAACAAGGTATTCACCTGTGAAGAAGCTATGCTTATGCCTCTATTTTTCATGTACGAAGTTAAGGCACTATCTGCTATCCAACGAGTGCACAGTAATCTGCAAAGCCGATGTAGTTAAGTATATGCTATCGGCTCCAGTGCTTAAAGGAAGAATTGGGAAGTGGATTTTCGTGCTAACAGAATTCGATTTGAGGTATCAGGCAACAAGGGCAGTCAAGGGGAAAGCCATAGCCGATTTCATTGTGGAGCATATAAACGACTCAATCGGCTCACTAGAAATTATGCCTTGGACTTTAACGTTCGACGGCTCGGTTTGCACCAATGGCTGTGGCATCGGCTTGGTCATTATTTCGCCCAAGGGGGCAAGCTTCGAGTTTGCTTTTGCCATCAACCCCCACGCTACAAACAACCAAGCCAAGTACGAAGCCGTCCTTAAAGGATTATATATACTCAAGGAAATTGAAGCCGACGCCATCGAAATAATGGGAGATTCATTGTTGGTCATCAGCCAATTATCAGGAGAGTATGAATGCAAAAACGATGCACTGATGGTCTATTATCGGCAATGCCGAGAATTAATGGACGGTTTTCGGCTAGTTACTTTGAAACATATCCCCAGAGAGCAGAACACAGAGGCCAATGACTTGGCTCAGAGGGCATCGGGCTATCGGCCGATGCTGAAAGAAGTCGACATAGACGTTGCCGCCATTACAGCCGATGATTGGAGGTTTGAAGTTTACAACTATCTCAAAAACCTCTCTCAATCGGCTACAAGGAAGCTACGATACAAGGCATTACAATACGTGTTGCTCGATGAAGATCTATACTATCAGACGATTGACGGCGTGCTACTCAAGTGTTTGGGAACCGATCAGGCTACAGTGCCATCGAAGAAGTACATGAAGAAATCTATGGCACACATCAATCGGCCCATAAAATGAAGTGGCCGCTTCGCCGAGCAGGGTATTTCTGGCCGACGATGCTGGAGGATTGTTTCAAGTATTACAAGGGTTGCCAGGATTGTCAGAAGTTTGGCGCCATACAACGAGCAGTAGCATCGGCTATGAACCCAATTATTAAGCCGTGGCCGTTCAGAGGATGGGGCATCGATATGATCGGCCAGATCAATCCACCCTCAAGCAAAGGACATAAATTTATCCTGGTGGCGACAGATTACTTCACAAAGTGGGTGGAGGCGATTCCCCTCAGAAAAGTGGATTCTAAGGACACAATCGAGTTTGTCAAAGAACATATCATCTACCGATTTGGCGTTCCACAAACAATAACAACAGACCAGGGATCTATCTTTGTATCGGACGAATTTGTTCAGTTTGCCGACGGCATGGGGATCAAGCTGCTTAATTCTTCACCGTACTACGCACAAGCCAACGGACAAGCCGAGGCCTCAAACAAAAGTTTGATCAAATTGATTAAAAGAAAGATCTCTGAGTACCCTAAACAATGGCGCAGCCGATTAGCTGAATCATTGTGGGCGTATCGGATGGCATGCCACGGGTCAATTCAAGTCCCTCCGTACAAGCTGGTCTACGGACATGAGGCAGTGCTGCCATGGGAAAGTGTCGTCGGCTCAAGGCGCATTCAGCTATAGGATCAACTCACAGCCGATGATTACTATCACCTGATGGTGGACGAATCAAAAAATTTAGTTTTATCCAGGATGAGGGCCTTGGAAAAAGTCACAAAAGATAAAGAACGAGTAGCCAGACGTTATAATAAAAAGGCAGTGCCTAAATCTTTTGAGGAAGGCGAACTCGTTTGGAAATTGATACTGCCGATTGGATCTAGAGACAACAAGTTCGGCAAGTGGTCACCAAATTGGGAAGGACATTTTAAGATCCACAAACGCGTCTCTAAAGGAGCTTACATGCTAAAAGGACTGGACGGAGAGGTATTTGGAAGGGCTCTTAATGGAAAATACCTAAAGAAATATTACCCAAGCGTATGGATCAACTCGTGATTCGGCTCTGGTTGCTTAAACCAATTTACGACAGCTGATGTCTTGCTTTAACAAGGCATCGCCTTTAGGCATTTTTATGCAACGTTTTTTGCCAAGTTTTCTACGATTGGTTAATGATTGGCCGATAGGGACGGCAATGATGCGCGAACGGCTCGAACTCACAATTTTATCGACACCAAAGCTATCAACAAAACTTGGGGGACATATACGTACACGAGCCGATTGCAAAGTTGGCCGTCAGGATTTTTGACGTACACGAGCCGAGAATTGGGCATCGGGATTTTTGAAAGATTTTTGCAACTTTTAAGCCTCGTAATCGGCGGTCAAATAAAAGCGTTGGAAGGGATTTGGATCGACGGCCGTGATTCAAGCGGACACTAACGGTTGTGGTGTGGTCTCGAATCGGGACACGAAGCGATACGGGCGGGCGGGCCGATTTCAGCATGAGAAATTCAAGACACTACGCGCGGCCGAAAGCCGATCTTATCTACAAGCATAGCGGAAAAAAATTGGTAAACTATATTACACATAAGTTACAGCCGATTACAAGTACGAGCGATTGATTAAAGTCCAATCCCAGCACAAGAGCTTGATAAGTATAATACAAGAGGCAAGCATGATTTCGAATATTAGAATATTACAAGTTCATTGTTTTAAGAAATCGGCTATGGCCGACAACGCCGTCCGCCTGATCTGGTCTATCTCTTCAATGGTCCTGACGTCGTCGGCCTCGGACCCTGCCACCGGCCGGATGCCCTTCACCAAGTCTCGCAAGTGTGCCACAGCCGCCTTGATACTTTGGCGTTGAGCTTCGATCTCGGCCGGCAAACCAGCCATGCATGTACTCCTTATGGACATTGATCTCGTTCGTGACTTGAACGAGATCGGCCATCAACTGATCTTGGTGTGCAAGGAGTTGCTTTAGCTTGGCCGCCGGCTCAGTCTTCAGGCGGTCGAAGGCAGCTTTTCGGCTCTCAATCGCGTCCTTGGTCGACTGGAGGATGGCCGATCGTGCCTGGTTCTCGCGGCGATCGGCTATCCGCTGCCGTGCCCGTTCGTACTTGAGCCGATGGGCTTCCATGAAGGTGGCCGGCACAATGACGTCGCTAGAGCTTCCGGCAAGCCTTGAATTTCCCCGAAGCGCGCGCATATCGAACCGCTGTCGACCACCAGCGCATCCAGCGAGGCCTCCAGCCGTTTGCCGATGTTGGCTAGGGTGGCCCTCAGGTCCTCAGCCGGCGTCACCAACGACTCTTTGCCGATTTTGCCGGACTCCTCGAACTCCGACAGGTCAAAATTAAGGAGGTCGGCTATGTTTTGCGGGAAAGAGAGATGATCGAAGACATTAAGTTGATAGAAGCCGTCGTCGGTTTCGGTCGGCCTACCGTGGGCACCGGAGTTGGAGCGATCGGCTCGGCTATTTCACCGCCTGCAGCCGTCGGGGCCTCTTTGTAGATGTCGTTGCCGCCGCCCGCGGCAGGCGCAGCATGTTCACCGGACGCCTGGGGGCAGCCGACGGAGATCGTGGGGGCTGCAAAAGAAGAGTTAGCGGACAAATCGGCTAATTACTACAGGTCAAGTGGCAAGAGACGATTACCGATGGCGCGGAGCGTGAAGTGCGGCCGGCCAATTTCTTGACCAGAAAAGAATGGTTCGGTCAGATGCAAGTGATATCATCATGAAGCCAAATTTGGCGAAGTGAGGGCTTACCGGCCGATTTTTCGCTGGGGGACTTAGGACCGGCGGGACGTCGGCTGGAGCATTGACCGACTCATGGCTCAAGCTCCCGGGTTCAGCCGTCGCTCCAACAGCCACCGGCATTTCCTCGCTGGCGACAGCGTCGAGGAACTGCGCGACGGCCGGGTCTAAGGGGGGAGACTATTGGCTGACGCTGCCGGCTTCTTCCCTTTCAGCCTCTTGGGGGCAGGCGCGGCCGACGGCCGACGGTGCAGCCCTTTTCTTCTGGGCGATCGGCTGGCGCACCTGCCCTCGCAGCAACGACGCCAACTTCGGCGCCCCCCCAGCCGATGGCCGACGGAGCGAGGCCGCCCCCATCCAGAACACCTAAACGGTATTCGATGGGACACCCGGAATCGCTCACCATCGGCCGCTCCGTCTCCGTCTCCTGCAAACCAAAGGGCAAATGTTAATCGGCTATATCAGTCGATGATAATAAAAAGAAAATCATTTGGGACTTAAAGCTTACCGAGGGGATCTCCTCAGGCAGGAGGAGGTCGACGTAATAAGACGACCGCTGGTGGAAGATATGGCGCTTGCTTTCAGTCCACCATTGGTCATAAGCGGCGCTTTTCTTCAGCGCTAGTGTCACCACGCCGACGTCGCCGAGAGGAGGGCCGGCTATATTCAGCAGCCGATCCATTATCAAGTCCTGGCTTACCACTCCTCTCGTCTCAATCTTATCGGCATAAAAGAAGCCGATGGGCAGCTGCCCAAGACCGAACTGCCTCGCCGCCGACACCGGCTAGTAGAACTCGTAGCTCTTGGCCACTGATCGCCCTGATGCATCCCGGTCGGCAAGATGCAGGGGGACAGAGCGGCGATGAATAACTCCTTGCACCTCGGGTTGTCGACTGAGTTGATGTCTTCCCAGTTGAAGTCGGCCGGCAACTCAAACAGTCCCCGGTCCCGGTAAAAGTACCAGGAGTGGTTCTCGCGAGACAGCCTGTCATAAAGGGCGATGAACCATTCGGCCAGCAGTTCAGCCAATTGCTTTGAACCTATGTGAGCGGCTGTTGCTTCTCCGTAGCTCATACACCTGGTGGTGGTGATCTGGTTGCCGTCCTCATCTTTGATCGGCTCCAGCCTTGAGAATACGGCGTCTGTCAGAGGGAGCCGACCGGCTACTCTTTGAGTTACCAGCACTAACCAGATCTGAAGGAACCGCCAGGGGCCGCCGGTGGTGATCGGGGCGTTGGCGGCTATCTTCACGGCGGCCTGATGCAACATTTGATATGAATAGCCGAGGAGGTACTTCCCCAGCGAGAGCTTGCCCCCGTCAGCCAGGACTTCGGCTACAACCTGCCAGTTGGCAGTTGGCCCGTAGCTCGATCCACAGAACACAAAATTTTCAAGCCACATCATCAAGAACGCGACATGCTCCCTGTGGCCGACGGGTCCGTCCTTCATGTTCTGGGCAATGAAGCCGCTCCACCTGCCGATGGCCTTGGTTTTGAATTGGTGCTGCCCCTTTCGGCTCAAGTTGCTGCGGTTGGCCGATGACTCGATGTCCAAACCGGTTGTCATGTACACGTCGGCCAGCGTGATGGTCATCGGCCCCTGTCGAAAGATGAAGGCGTTGAAGCTATCATTCCAGAAATACATTGCAGCCGACAGAAGCGGCTCGTCCTTCTCCATGTTGGCAATGGACAGAGCCAACCACTGGGCGATCCCGGTCTCCTCCCACTGTGTGTATTTGGCCAATCGCACCCTTTTGTACCATTCAACCCAGGCTGCGTCGGTGGTCGACCATAATTTGAATGTCCCGTTCCAGTGGGCGAGGGATGGCTTGTTGGTGTTGAAGGGAATCCTGTTGGTTTCGGCTATAATTACATCGGCTGGATCCGTGTTGCCGATGGGGCCGAGAAAGTACCTTTGTGCTTGTGTCAGATTTGGGATGAGCACTTGATGTGACAGGTGCTACAGTTCAGAAAAGAAAAAAAGGGGCGCTAATCAAGAACAGTTGCATATTACAGTTCGAAGAAGGAAAAAGTACTAATCAATAAAAAATGATGAAGGAAAATGCTACTCAAAAATGGTCGAACGTAAGATTGATGCAGCATGGTTGGAAAGGTAAATCCGAACGGAGAGGGAGTTCTGGATCAAACGGGAGTACCTCAGGGAACTCGGCCATGGCGGCGGCCGGAACGGCAGCGGCGGTCGGCGCAGCGGCTACAGCTGGTGTGGCAGTGGTGGCTGGCGCGACGGAGGTGCTTGATGCGGCGACGGTGGAGGCCATCGGAGTGCTTGGGGGTGAAGATGCGTCTGGTCCATAGAGCACGACGGGGTTTGACGAACGCCGGTGGGATCACCGAAGAGGAGAGAGAGGGCAAAAGGCTTGTGTGCGAAGGAGACTGAGTGCGCTTTGAAGGCGTAAGCGTTTCGGCCGAGAAGAGTGGATACTTAAAGGGCACTTGGGAAGAAGCCGAAGCGGTTTAGGTCAAGAAAAGAGCGGGAGTTTGAACAAGCAAGCAAATCCATAACACTTTGTATCACGGACTTAGGGGGCATGTGTTAACACTGAAATTTGGTAATTGAGTCCCTAAGTCTGCAAAGGCGAAGTGGAATCGGATCGGCTGGTTTGGTGTGAAAACAGAGGCCGCATCGGCTGAGGAGTGATCGGCTGCGAGGCCAATCAACTAAGGTTGGATCGGACAAGGACAGCCGATAGCGATTCCAGTGCCGGAAGAGATAAAACCGTTTCGATGCGGCGGTTTGAGGATAAGTAGAAGATTCGGTTGTTAGTTGCGCGTTAAACGATATTGCCATCTATGGATAGAGTCCTGTAATGACAATTGTATCTGTAATTTAGGAGTTTGTTTAAACTGTTAGTTGTAACACCGCATGGGTCCTGCTCGGGATAATGTTGTGTTTCAAATGGTTGTTTAGATAGAGTTCAGGGTTTGTACAGATAATTGTATCTTGGTATAAATAGGACCCGAGACCTTCTATAAACATATTCATACAATCACAATCAATCAAACCTTCGACGCATCGCCAACCTTTTTTCTTCAGACGAGCACTTTGTTTGGCTATGGGTTGCATCGTTTCGATCCCCAGATCTAGGTAAATGCTTGTCATTAGTGGTATGATCTGTTGTTTCTAATGCTTCCATCGTAATGACACATTAGAGTCGATGAGTTTATACTACGCTACTTATCATATAGCGCATATAAATTAGACTAATGTTTAGATCTATCCTGTCATTGGCTAGTTCTGTCAAGAACTTGCAGCCAATAGGGCTAGATCTAAAGGTTCACTGGTTTATATGCGGTATCCACCGTCTCGAGAGATATAAATCGGCTGCAACAGATTAGGTTTTTCTTTTTATACTTAATGCCGCATTGGGTTCGAACTATTAAATCGTTTTTAGAACTATCAATGATCTGTTCGGCTAAGATTTATATTGTTTAGAGACAGCGCCGGGGTTTCAGCCGGCCTTATCTGCCCTGATATGTTTCTTTTAATATATTTATTATTAGATTTGTATTAGGACTGCCTCTTATGTTAAGATCACATTCTTGTCGGACGTCGTCAGCCAAAATCGGCCCACCATCGATGGCCGACGGTTGATTTCCAGGCTATGCGTGATTCAAGAATGATATCTTTCTATAAGATTCATCGGAGTACTAGTCGATCCATTGTTAGCTTCCAGTATCGGCTAGGTTATCGATTCATACATATATTATCCTTTACTGTATTTAGGTTAAACGATTGATGTTGTCTCGGTATAGCCGATCCATTCCAGTCGTTTGGCTTAAATATATTTTATGATAGCATATATATGCTCATGGATTCCCTCAGTCGATCCAGTGGGGATCTAACCTAACACTTAACGCATATTCCCTTGTTTTTCTTGTTGGTTAACAGATCAAATCAACTGGCACGCCCTGCACAGCACAGGCAGCCGAGAAGGACCTGCATTGGAGTTAAGCAGATCTTCCAGGCCAGCGCGTGAGAGAAATTTCTCATCAACAGAATGCCGATGATGAAGCTACATCGATCCCAGCAGTCCAAGTAAGTATTACAACTATCTTCCCCGCAATCGGCTCCGTGACCTCTATCCATGCTGTAACCGTTATGTGTTTGGCAGAGCGTAGCCGATCTCCTGGGCTTCGACCTGTCAGAGTTCATCGACCCAGATGAGACAATTAACAGGGCCCTGGTGCCGCTTGATGAAGATCTGAGGACCACGCTAGCTGACATCGCTAATCGGCTGGAGGGCTCATTGGATGCGCTGGTAGCCGATTGCGGCTCTGTCCGTAATCGGTTCGAAGAGATCCAAGCCAGGCTTCTAGACGAGTTGGCTGATACTATCGCGCCCGTAACCTTTCTTGAAGCGCATCGGCATAAATACGAGCGGACAAAGCAGCGCATAGCCGATCGTCGAGAGAACAAATCACTAGCTGCGACCATCAAATCCAACCAAGAAGAGATCAAGGCGAAGAAGGCCAAGTTTATTCCGAAAGGCGTTCGTCATTCTTCTATTAATTATGTTGTCGTTCTTGTTCATGGCAACTGCAATCATGTTGAAATCTCCTGTGATCATCCACCGACCTCGGCAACAACTCCTAACTTGTGACAACTCTTCAAGGAAGAGCAGTTTCTCTGCATCCGACTGCGGCCCATAAACCGATGCTAAAAACCAAGGTCTCGGCAAAAACCCAATCTAGCTTCACGGTGATCGACCAACGCCCAAGATGTGCAATCACCCCATGAAAAACATTTCCTTTCCGAGGCAATTATCACACCTCCTTTGGTTTGTTCATTGCGGTAGGGCAACGAAATTATCAAACTCGACACCACGAGACTTCCATAATAGTAGAGACATTGACCTCCTCGAGTTTTGATTCTTGCAAACAAATAATCAAGACCCCACTAGATCTCACGGACTCCCTAACATGACTTCTTTTAGCAGCATTGTTCAATCCTCTTACATTCCAGCCCAAGAGGCTAAAGCAGAAAAAAAGGCGAAGACATAACTGCTCTCTCCCGACCTCCATGGATCCCCTTCATGCTGGCGACGCCACGATCTCCGCTCCATCACTGCAACCATCAAAACCAAGTGGTCGACCTGAAATTTCCACATCTAGCAGCGCCGCGAGGGCGTCGGCGTGTTGTGGGGAGAGAGGCTTTTCGAACAGATTCAGGTATCTCTTGACTGAATCGCTCATCGCCTCTTCTTCGTCTTGAATGATGCCTAATTTCTTCATCACCACTTTCTGTGCTTTGGTGATAGCATGGCACCTGGCCCCTCATCCCTAAAGCTGCAGCCTTGGGCTTCGCCAAGGTGAGAAGTTGAGTGGGACGGCATGGCGGCGCTTGCTCTGTTTTGCGATCGCGGGCGGCGCAGGCGCTGGGGTGGGCACGCCTAGGAGCGACACCTTTTGTGGCTATGAAATTTCGTCAAGGAAGCACTGTATATGATCCTCTGCTTCGCCACACTGTAGCCATTCACCGTTATTTCAGTGTCGGTCGAGGTGCCGGCACCGCCGAGGGAGGGAGGAGGGTGCGGTCGCCGAGGGTGATAGTATAACTTACCGTTCAAGCCTCCTGCTAAAAAACCCTAAAGAACACAGAATTAGGAAGATGGCAATTCTCGCTTGAGCACCGTGGTCGCTTCCTCTAGTATAAGCAACGCAAAATTAGCAAAATGATTTATGTGCTGAATGACTCCGGCTAGTATTTCTTCGAACCAATTTGAGTAGTAAAAGTCACGGAGCTTCCTAAAGTGCTTCTCCACATCTTGCCTTGACTTTGCCCATTCTTCTCTTTGGATCACCGTGGTCGCATCATCCCTTTTGTTCTAATACAAACAGCGACCGCCGTAAGCACCCAAGTAACGTGGAGCGAGAGTCCGAAGCCTGCGAGGGTGTAGTCTTTTCAGTTGTGGCAGACTCCGCCCATGAGGCGCCGGTGGACGAGGCATTAATGTGGGAGATCCTGAGCAGCACGAGTACAACGGTACGACAGGCCGTTTTTTACATGTGTCCATGGTGTGGCCGAACGCGATAGCCACCGTCGTATGCGCCCAAGTCGTCAGTCGTGGAAGCCTGCGACTGCGAGGGTGCAGTCTTTTCAGTTGTGGCAGACTCCACCCATGAGGCGCCGGTGGACAAGGCGTTAATGTGGGAGATCCTGAGCAGCACGAGTACGACGGCGCGATAGGCCATTTTTTACATGGTGTCCATGGTGTGGCCGAACGCGACAGCCACCGTCGTAGGCGCCCAAGTCGTCGGTCATGGAAGCCTGCGACTGCGAGGGTGCAGTCTTTTCAGTTGTGGCAGACTCCGCCCATGAGGCGCCGGTGGGCGAGATCTGAGCAACACGAGTACGACGGCGCGGCTAGCGAGCACGGCGTCGACATTTGGCGGCCTTGGAACACCAAAAAAAGGCTAGTGACTAAACACAAAAAAAATCTTGGACTATGCAACACCACAACCCAAAAGCTTTCCTTCTTGCTAGATGCGATAGACCATCATCTTCACCATGGAAAGAATCCCCTCTAGCAAACATACTCTCATTGCTTATAGATGACTTATATGTCATCTATATGTTATAAAAAATACAAGGATAAATTAATATGAAATATACAAGAATTAGTATTCAAGTTTAACTTTTACAAGGTGTAACAACGTTAACAAATATATTAGTGAATGTGTTTTAAATAATTTCAATTTAATTTATTCTTTCTTATAACTTATAGACATCGATTTTGACTCTTCCGTGTTTGTAGAATGATATCATATTAATCTATCTTATTAATTTCTTTTAAAAATTGATAACTATTTAGGTGCGGAGTTGCTTTATTACTTATGTGGGTCGTTTGGTTTGGGGGAGTTTTTAGGGGTATTGAAAGTTTAGATGGATGTGTTTATTAATTGTTCTGTTTAATTTAAAGATATAGGAGTTTTGGTGGGATTTGTAAGATGCCCATTGAAATTCAGCAAACTTACTTAATCTAGGAATAAATCGTGGCACGGAAAATTAATTCAGAAGCACAAACTGTACTTATATGCATTTCGGCAAAGCGAAGGGAATATGTCAGGAGTACTTATATGCATGTACGGCAAAGCGAAGGGAATATGTATGGGACACAGACTCGACAACTAGGATGAAAGCGGGGACAGAAAAATCCTATATCGACCGACACTGAATACCGAAAATCTCAACTGAATATCATATATTGTATCGATCGACACGAATACCGAAAATCCCAACCGAATATCGTTTCCGTTAGAAAAAGGAATGGGAACGAAAAGTTGAAGTGTCGTATTGACGGATCCCGTATTTGTCAGAAAATTTCCACGAAAAATTTCTGTTTATCAGGTCTTCTCAACCAATTTCAGCCCACACATTCTACACCCCACCTGGGCCGGCCACCCCCTCTTCGGCCCAGTAATGTGTGGCCCGTTCGGCGACTCCCTTCCCAGTGAGTCCTCCGGCCCGGTCAGTAGTAGGGAACTGAATTTTTGGCATTATTAATTTTTTTTAAAGATTTACAAAAATAACTTGCGGGTTTCGAAAATTACAAAACTAATCTCCTCCCGCCCTCTGGGAGGGCGTGAATGGAAAAAACGCCCTCCCAGAGGGCGAAATATCCGACGTGGTAGACGGACGTGGGGGCCGTCGCCGCACGTGGTGGCATTTTTGTAGGCGGCCCCTTACCGCCCTTGGTAAGGGCGTTTTCACGTGCACGGGGCCGCCGCAAAGGCCGGCCGCCTGGCAATTTTGCAGGGCGGCCCCCTTCCCGCCCTTACCAAGGGCGTTTTTCACCGTGCACGGGGGCCGCCGCAAAAAGGCCGGCCGCCCGGCATTTTTGCAGGCGGCCCCCTTCCCGCCCTTACCAAGGGCGTTTTTCACGTGCTTACGGGGCCCATTCCCGCCCTTCCAGAGGGCGTTTATTGCCTAAACCCTAATTGCCCCAATCGACATCGACCCACTCTCTCTCGTGTTGTTTGAGATGTAAAATGTTATCGTTGTATTTTGTGCTAATATAAGAAATCCATTTGATTTGTGGTATTGTTGCAAATGAAACCGTCTTCGTGATTTGTCGTATTGTTTGAAATGTAAATGTTATCGTCGTAAGGATGCAAATGTAAATATTGTTGCAAGTGTAAATGTTCGAGGTATCGTACATATGTTGTTTGCATTACCTATGAACATATTGTTTTAACCAAGTTAACTTAGTTGCAATGGTTAAGCAGTTGTTTGTCACAGTGTTACATAACCCATTAGGTACGGATGATACAATACAACTAACTCATCCCCGACGAGTCAAGGCTCGGCTACCTACGGAACCGTTCAAGGGCGATAAGCTTGTCATCAATTTTCTCTTTCCTTCTCGACGTTGTACTCCTTTTGAGTTTCACATTCAATTACTTTTAGGCCGTTATATTGGGGAATGACATTGTCGATCCACCTAGTGAATCCACACATTCTTTGAATGCCCTGGTAAAGAAACACATGTAATCAGTTAGAGAGCCACTAGAGCGGAGACGTTTGCATAATTGATAAAATGAGAGATGTACAACGAAGTCGTTGTCTAAGTTGGGGCAAATGAAATATCTCCGACCATATGTTCGTGGTTCAAATGAGGTAGCCATCTTGCAACGATCCCTACAACCGCACATAGGACGCTCCGACCATTTAGGGAAACCCAGTGGGTTGATCCTCCAAGCTAAGCTTGCGATTTCGACGCGACGTTCATACTCCATCCAAGCCTGAATGAATTGTTCAGTCGACTCAGGTTGTGTTACGGTCTGACCGATCGAAGCAGGTTTAACCGTATCGATCCAATCTTCGTATGGACACTGACGTACATCCTCCTGGTTGCACATTTTTTATGGTCGGAGTTAAAAAATGGAACAAGCGAAAAGGTTAAAGAAAGAAAAATTATACTCACGACAAAATCGTCATCCGCAATCTCGGGACACACGAAGCATCTTTGTCCTCTAGTTGCTTATCTTATGGATCTTACCACCGGCAACGTAGACCACGGTGGCATTCGGACGTTCCCGCCATGTGGATAGTGCCGCTGATCCATAGGCCGTCCCAAAGCTTGCGCGAACTCGACGTTGGTACTCGGCCTTCCGTTGAAGGTAGTCGACCTTGTTTCGCTAAGTGGGTAGTAACGTGTTCCGTCGGTTCGTGGGTTCTCCGTATCTATCCACTCAACGAAGTTGCACACCCAACGATATGCCCGCATGAGGTGTTAACACGATGTACAATCAAGTTAGCGTTTTCGCGTGAAGATTTTGTAGATGAAAGCGGTGCGGTTAAGCCATACCGATCAATGTTGGCGCATTGGAAAAATCGTCTCCCCGGTTTCGCGAGGAGGGACGACGTAAGTATGCAGCCATCTCAACAATGGCATAACGGACGGTCAAACCATGGTGGAATAAAACCGCTCAAAGGATGGAGTCGCCGGTGGAGACGCTCAAGGAATGGATGATATGAAGATCTCATTGCGGGAGTAAATGTAGAAAAGAGAATGCAGATTTGAAGTGCTCGTATTCGGATCTAGGCAATATATAGTGCAGGGAGGTAAAGGTTCACATCTATGTATCGTTTATGTCGTCACGGGCAACTGATCGAGACGTATCGTGTAGGATTGTCACGGGGCAAAAGTTGATAGCGACGTATCGTGCGGGACTATAACGGGGCAAAAGTTGATAGCGACGTATCGTGCAGGACTATCACGGGGCAAAAGTTGATAGCGACGTATCGTGCAGGACTATCACGAGCAAAAGCTGATAGCGATGTCTCGTGCAGGTCTAACTGGGCAGAAATTTTTTTTGTCGTTAGTAAGAGTATCATGCAGCGAACGATACGGAAGGATCTCGTGACATGTGAGTGCGACGAACAGACATAGATATATACAAACATCAAACATAAAATAAATATTTACAAATTGTACAAACTGTTGCACACAGCAGCTACTGACGAGGCCTCTTACCCCTATCCCTCCTAGGCTGTGCTCGACGTGCCCCCGTGAGTATGTCGCTGTCTGGGGCACGCCATGACTAGCACGGACATCCGGCGCGGGCGTCTCTGTGGCGGGTCCCGGCTCGTGGTAGAGGTGCTCCACCGAGCCGAGAGGAGGCGAGAACGTCCCGATCCGGGTCCTCCAGTCGTCGAGTCGTTGCCCGTACTGACCCCCTCGTCGCCTCCCCCGGACCCGCCCGCCTGCGTCGACGAAGCCCCCGAGCGGAAAATCCCCGCCGAGTAGAATCCTCCTGTATGTAAGCAATGTCAAGCATCAGTGACTTAAACTAACACGAGTGAACTAATCATCGGACAACGCTTGCTCACCTCCGAGTGAGGGACGAGG
This sequence comes from Oryza australiensis, assembly GCA_019925245.2. NCBI lineage: Eukaryota > Viridiplantae > Streptophyta > Magnoliopsida > Poales > Poaceae > Oryza > Oryza australiensis. The sequence goes on along the minus strand of JAIFGZ020000724.1, from coordinate 662,983 downwards.
AACGGAGGATCCGCTCGCTCCAAAGCTCGCAGTCTTGGCCGAGTAGCGAAAGGCCGAGGATCGACGATCCACTCGCGCCGCCGTATCCCCGCTCGGTAGCGTCGGACCTAGGCGACATTCAGTTTGTTAGATCACGTTGTAGGGTTGACACAATGAAAATGAGTGGAACTAACTCGTGGAAGCACCGGCGTCGTGTGGTGACCATCGGAGCTTGGACCGCGTGGACGAGGACCTGTAACACCCTGTGGAGGAACCGCGTCGACGGCAGAACGACAAGAGAAGATCCGCAAGATCGAACGTGCCGTCGTCTGCATCCGCTGGAAGGTCATCCTTTGTTCCACCTCGTTCAGGTGAATGCCCGCATCCAGCCTCAGCATCACCGAGTCGATTTCTGCATTCAATGCCCGTGCGGCGTCGGCCTACAAAAATCAAATCAAGTTAGGTTTTTCGCTCCAATAAAAAACGTAATGACGTACAAAGGCTTTAATGCCGAGAAATCATGACGTACCCCAACGAAGTAGTCCTGGTCTCGGTGCCTGGGGTAGGTGTCCGTGACTACTGCCTGGTGTTGCTGCTACGTGGCCGGTGTGAAGGTAACTCGCGGACGCATCCGCGGTAGGTACCACCAAAGGTAGGCGGTGTAGTTCTCCTCGGAGTGGGCGTAGATCTCGTCGATCACCTCCTTGGTGGCTATCAGCCAGTCCGCCACGTATTGCTGCATACGTGGTTCCCGGAGGAGCCTCCTGCTGTCCCCATCGAGACAACTGTGTACACAGCAAAGGTCGACTATAGTTCCATTTAATTTGACACAATAGTAGTACATTTGAAATAGAAATACTCACGGTGGTCCTGGTGGGGAACGGCAACCGCACGTCTACGGAAACCCCGCGCGTCCGAACCCTCATCACTCGGCACAGGCGGTGAGGCTCGACGGTGATGTCGTACACCATCGGGATCAACGTCATCCAAGAGGCCGAGTCGCGCGTGCACAACGTCGAGAGGCCTAGAGGCGCCCGAGCTGCGACCGCCCGCTGCGCGTGTACGGCTCCCGGACAACGTCGTACGGCTGAGACACCCAACTCGAACACGAAGTCCGGGTAGCTCCGTCTCACCCGAGCGTGGGCGTAACGACGCTGCGAAAATAAAATAATCAAGTTGTTACAAGTTTTGTTCAACACAATTTAAATATTTGAAAGAAATATGACTTTGTACTTACGTTGCGTCGAAACCAGTACGAACCCATCGTAGGCCCGTCGGCCGGGTTCTCGCGGCGGCGCTGCGTCGTACGGAGAGGTGTCGATGACCGGTCGGCCGATCACGAACCGCTCCGCAGCCCACAGTAGTAAGAGAAGGGGACACTGTGAAGATCGCTCCCGGATCGTCTTCGTGCACGCGTCGCACAGCCACGGTAGGTGGCTGCGAGGATCGCGAACCCCAACTCCACCGAGGCACGAAGCCTATCTCCGCGTCGCTATCGACCGGGCGTAGTGGATCGGGCCCTCTCTGCGGTGTTCCCGACGTGTTGGTGAACATCACCCACCGAACAACCAAAGAAGGTACGCCTCCAACGAGCGTCGCACGAGTACTCGTCGGCGTCGGGGTGGAGCTTGTCGGCCTACAAAGGAGGAAGACCATGTTAACAAACATCAGATGTAATGAAAAATACCGAAGTCTTCAAGTTAACTTACTATGAACTGCATAATCCAAGTCTTCGTAGGCCGGTGGTCGCGTAAGGGTAGATCGACTGAACAGCTGGGAGCCCCGGTAGCCTCATCACCTGAGCAAAGCGTGCAGTGATGTCCTCCCTCCATCCACCAACAACATCCACAGGCCCGACACTCTCGGCTAGTGGTAGCCCTAGCAGTGTACGAGACGTCCCGCAGCGTGAGCCATCTCCCCACAAGGAAGATGGAAGGTGTGTGTCTCAGGACACCACCGATCCACCAAAGCAGCTATCAGGGACCGGTCCACATCCCACCGTCTGGCCTGGTCGTGCTCGTGGGCACGCGCCTCAACAAGTCTGCAGAGAGCGATCAGGCCAGACTCACGTAACCTGCATATCATACACTTAGTGTAATATTAGTATCAAGTATAGTATTCTTGCAATAAGTGATAACAGTTTGATCGTACCGCTGGACGTGTCGCGGATCGACACGCAACAACTCGTGCGACGGCCGTGGACGAAAGGTGGTCAGCTGAGCACCCTGCACTGCCGACAAGTACGACCTGTGCACCCTGTCCACCTGTCTGCTGAAAAGCGCTGGTGTATCGTCCGCCATACCTGCATGAATACATGAAGCACACAATAAGCAATTTATAAGACAAATCGAAACAACATGAATACATGACATAAATGGTCCATTATATCTCAACATAAAAAAAAGTGCACGTCTTAATTCAAACTAACAAACACAACATATAAGTATCACAACAACAATAAAACAGTTTACGTCTCACAATGATAAATATTACACGCACGACAGAGGGCAACAACATGACAAATATTACAAATATCTGATCACCACTACATTGAAAAGGAGCAAACAAAATAATCAAGCCATTGCATCTCCAGAGGACGACGTAGTCGCTGCACGAGCACGTCTAGGACGTGGTCGCCTCGTTGTTGTTCCTTCTCCAGATGGACGGCTACAATCGGAGGGCTGTCCGGAAAGTCCTGAACCTTCGACGGTTGAAGAGATTGAATTCTTCGGACATTTTTTGTATGTATGTCCGTGCTCATCGCATTTGCTGCAACGTAGGGTCCTTCCCCCGGCCTCGGACTCGTCCATGTCATTTCTGATGCGTCTCGACTGACGACGTCCCTTTTTCATCCTTAACTTCGATGGATCTGGAATGTAGAACACTTGTGGCCGCAGTGTTGTGTACGATCCAGATATCCCAAAACCATATATCTCCTCCTTCCACGTATGAAAAATTGATTCTTTCCGTAGTACGGTGACACATAAATATCCGGAACTATGCCACGCCCAGTGCGCAAGGACGTGTGAGAAAGGCGAGATGTCTAAGCTTCGGCTTCATACGCAGCGCTACAACCACCATCCGCATGAAGCACACATTCCCGCACGCTTGAACACGGTTGATGCCTCGCCTTCTCCCGTCGACACACATGATCTCGCATCAAGAACTTGGGTTCCTTGGGGTATTACTCGTGCTTCATAGCCTTCAGAATTTTATCTTGCATATATTTCGTCACCACGTTGCCAAATACAATTTTGTTATCGACCATTAAAGGGGATATTTTCTTAAATCTATCCCTAAAATATGCCTGAGTGCCATGAAGGATAAATTCCACAATACCCACCAATGGAAGCCCCCTAACTCCTCGCATCACCCAGTTGTACACCTCGGCCAGGTTCGTTGTCATTATACCATATCGAGCTCCGTCAGTGTCATACAACAAAGACCACTTTTCTTTCGGTTCATTCTCTATCCAATGGGAGAAATTACATATTGATGGTGCAGACCTCCTTCTCATTGTTGGCGGGTCATTATGCAATGGACCAAGAGGTACCGCAGGCTCGTCAACTGTGGCAAACGAGATTGCTCGTCGGTTTGCTTCGTTGTCGCTCATCCAACCTTCTCCACATCTCATTGAATTTTTCTCTTGATTTTGACCACATAGCCTCTTGAATAGATCCATCGGTGCTTGTTCTTGAATTGTTTGTAGAAATTGGCTCCCATATGACGCATGCACCACCTACTTCGAACATCATGCCACCTAGCGGAAGTCCCCTCTCGGCCAACCATTCGAAGATAGTCGATTGCCCTCGGCATGCCGGCATGACGATCATGTATGAGACAAACATTGGGCCTCATACGAACGACTTGGCATCGAACTCTCTCCAAGAACCAATACCACTTTCGGTGTTCTCACTCTCGACAAATGCAAACGCCATAGGTAACACCGGTTGTTCCTATCTGCTCCAATCGCCGTCGATCGACCTCTGTATTTGCTTGTCGAAAGGTTCCATCTATGCACAGCACAGGCGACGGTGCACAAATGCGTTGATGCAAGCACCAATCGAGAAAAAGGCTCTTTGCAGCACGCTCTTGCTCGAATCGGTAAGATGATGGGAATGTCTGAATGTCGTAGTAGGTATTGGGGTTTCTCTGAGCAATGGTTGCTAATAGAGCAGGTAAATTGTCATACGATGCTTCAAATGTGCCATACCTCATCTCCAATATCTTTTGTTTCGCCCTCCAAGCCTTCGCATAGCTAATAGTATACTTGAATTTGTTCTCAATGTGCTTAATAATGGAGCCTGGTTCAAAATCCGTATTTTTAACAACATGGTTGTACATCTCACCGGCAACAAACGCCGAGGTGATGTTGCGGTGGTACTTATCTACCCCCGGCAACAGACATGTGTGCTCACCAACAATGCTCACTTTCCAATAGTCACTCCATTTCCTCTTGTATGCATGAACGCGCCAAGGACAATCATCTTTCATACACTTCACATCATACACATAGTTCGTAGATTTCACCACCCTAAACTCTCTATGCAAAGATACCGCCCAATGCTTCACTGCCTCTTTCATGTCTTCCTTATGAGCATACCTAGCACCCTGGATGACCTCGTTATCTTTGTATTCAAATGAAACATGTTGCCCTTCCGAGATAACAAGCGAGAGAAATCAGCTTGTTCCCAATCGACGGCATGACATCTTCTTCCTCGTCCGATGATTCATCGCCCTCCACCTGCTCATTTTCAGAATCCTCCCTCTCCATTTCTTCAACAATTGCTTCGATTCTCTCCCCCTCGTCCGCCACGCCAATCGCCTCCTCTAAGCTTGCTTCATTGCTTGGACCTTCGCCATACTCTGTTTGCATTGTATTAATGCTATCGATTTCGTGCAGTGCCACAAAAATAACAAGGGGCCAGGACCTTTCAAGTGCCATGTCCACACGTCTCCACGACTCAGTGTTATCAATAGGCATAAGTTCTCAATAATATCCTTCTTGCACGACTTACTACAACGGATAGAGACATTGTGTTCACTCTTGTATCCACTTTAAATCCACGTAGCAACCAACTATACACCGACTCAAATGTTTTCTCGCCTGGCCTATCGATGCCCTTTGATTTCATCCTAAATTCTGACAAATCTACACCTTCTGGACCGTATCTAACGTTGCCTTCACCGTGAACTATCTGAAATATGATCTTACTTGCCATAGTGCCTGACAAACAAATTGAAACTGAGTTTATTCCATACTACGAATATATTGCCTAGATGATTCATGCCTAACTTAATTTCTTTAACAATATGTTCTCTCGGTCTACATCTTAAATTTTCCCAAATCGATTTGTTCGTTCCATCTACCGCCAATCGTAACTCGTTCATTTCAATTTGCCAAAATTTATAAACTAAATTCAATTAAATCGTACTTTATATCTAAACATATTTTGATCATCAACAAAATTATACGTACGATTATCTATAGTGCTTACCATCTACTCACATAATTTACACTTAGATCCAAACACATTCTACCTAAGTTCATCTATCTATTCTACGTATGTTAATGTCCATTAAATTATCCTTGTTGATCTATCTATTCTACCTATGTTACTATCGATTAAATTATCTAAATTGATCTAAATTAAACCATCTGTTTTACAAATCTATAACAAATTATTCAATACCTATTCAAATATTACAAATTTATATTTTTTCTAATATTTTATTTACATACTAACTAACTAACAAAATAACGACGGGATATTGCATTTACCTCCAATGAAGTACGCAATCCAGCAGGCTTCGCCGCGCTCCTCCTCTTCCTCACCTCTCTCTGTTCTTTTTCGGATTTGGGAAGGTGTAAATGAGGTTGAAATGATTGAGAGTCGGCTTATATACTGTGGGTAAAAACGCCCTTCCGAGGGCGGGAAGGGGGCCGCCTGCAAAATTGCCGGGCGGCCGTGGCAATTTGCGGCGGCCCCGTAAGCACAAGAAAAACGCCCTTGGTAAGGGCGGGAAGGGCCGCTGCAAAAATGCCAGGGCGGCGGCCTTTTGCGGCGGCCTCCGTGCACGAAAAACGCCTTTACCAAGGGCGGGAAGGGGCCGCCGCAAAATTGCCGGGCGGCGGCGGCCTTTTTGCGGCGACGCCGTGCACAGTGAAAAACGCCCTTACTAGGGGCGGGAAGAAGCGCCGCAAAAATGCCACCGCGCGCGACGGCCCCCACGTCCGTCCGCCACGTCGGATATTTCGCCCTCCGGGAGGGCGTTTTTCCATTCACGCCGGGCGGGAGGAGATTATTTTTGTAATTTTCGAAACCCACAAGTTATTTTTGTAAATCTTTAAAAAAATTAATAATGCCAAAAATTCGTAGGGAACTAGGGTTCCTCCCAAACCTAAGTCAGCCGCCCCCAACCCCGCCACACACACCCCAGCGCGCCGCGGCGGCGGCGCACCCCGACCCCGGCGACCCGACCCCCTACCCCCCCGGCCTCTGCCCGCCGCCGCACCTCCCCACCCACGGCAGCCGCACCGACTCCGGCCGACCCCGCCCAGTCTCCCACCGCCGCCAAGAATCCACCGCTTTCCGTACGAGTAGCACAGGCCGCTGCCCGCAAGCTCGTCCGGTCCTGCTCCGACATGCGCACCATGGACGGCGACGCAGAGGGCGTGGTGAGTGGCGAGATCTCGGTTGCATTTTGTTTCCTGGTATGGAGGGGAGTGGATCTTGGGTGTAAAGGCTAAAGATTTTTGATGATGCAGAAGTTCGGGAGGCGCGGCGGCGACGGGCAGGTCTGCCAAATCAACGGCGACGGCGTGGGAACCACGGAGAACGAGGACGTCTTCGTGGCCTGCGACATCTGCCGGTTCGACTGGAAGCGGCTGAGGCGTGAGAGCTGTGCAGTGCGGTCTCGATTGGGAGCGGTGGATGCATGGCCAGTGGCAGCTGTGGACGACGTCATGGAACCTAGCTGCACCGGTCGGACGCGTGCTGGTGGACGGCAGAGCTCAGGTGGACTGGGCTGAGGTAGGGAGATTACTTCCATAACTATCCTTTTTCTGCTCAATTAACACACCTCCAAACATCACTAGAGGTGCCTCAACTTCAGAAACGATGTTGAAATCATTTGAATTTTTGATATGTTGTTGGAACAAAAACTAGATTATTAATTGGGAGCCTGGATAGATCTTTGCAGATTTGTGTGGCCTTGTAGCACATGACTTGTTTGCTGGAATGCCTTAAGCGAGAACTATGTTGCCTTTTCGGATCGTTTGAATATTTTTCTTTCGAATTTCAACTCAAAATTATTTGCTTCAGGTTATTCCTCCAGTAATGTGCGGGGTAATGCCACGTCAAGCTCCTTTCACATCGTTTCTTATTTCTTGTGTACAGCCAGGTTACGAGCCATCTAGTTAACTAGAACAATAAATTAAACAATCGATTGGTATCATTAATCTTATCTAATACCAATTGAACAGACAACCGGCCATATACCACCATTTTTTCTGTCCTCAAGCAAAGAAAATACTACTTATGTTTGGTAAATGATGCCACATTTTGAGCTTGGTCAAGAGTGCATTTGTTGAATTGTATGTGCTTCCTTTCAGGGAGCCCACCGATCAGTGGGGAGGAAGGCGATGACACTGATGCTAATGATGCCTGTGACTTCAACTACCCTATGTCTGGCAACGAGGACCAGAAGCAGAAAATCGCTGACAGGATGCACAGTTGGTGACATGAATTATATTACGTTGTTCAAGAAATAAGCCTTTTAGATGTTCAATAAGCGTACTTTCTTGAATTGGATTATATAGATCTCAGGAGAACATCCTGGAGCTTCAGACGGCAGATAGTTGATGTTTAAGATGACATATTCTGTACTGTTCATCGTACAGCTAAAATTTTTACTAAGATAGATATTTCTTCTTTGTTCTTTTTGTCAGAGCCCAACTGACAAGGAGCAGATTGATATTCAAGGGGACATTATTTTTTGTTGTGATATGAAAATCATGTGAATATTACTATGATGCTATAATGCTATAGTATTATGGATATTGTTAGTGCCAATTGAAATTTGGATATCACTGTGAATATCATTATATGCATAGATTGATTAATTTACTATTGGGCTAGAAAAGAAATCTAGTTCAAACTGAAATGGGTCTCTAAATAGGCTAGGCCTCCTATTTTAAAAATTTTATATTATATTTTAGTAAAAAACATGCCTTCAAATGGGCTAAGACTAATCCAAAATGAACCTTCAAATGGGCTAAGCCCAATCCAAAATGAACCATTAAATATGCTAAGTCCAATCCAAAATGAACCATTAAATGTGTTAGGCTCAAAAACGGGTCATGAATATAGCACTTCTATTGACTCATGAATTATGACAATTATATTACTTCATCTCCCACGTCATTTGCCATGTGGTTGCGCTATAAGACGTCGTTACAAAACGCGTCTATATCATGTTTTGTATATATATATCTATAAATTGTATCTATATTTCTTAATACGCAATGAAGCGTTACATTATTACGTAACTACATCACTAAAGATGTTTTATATATGTGTTTGTAAAATTATATCTATATTTTTACATATGCATATAACGTGTTTATAAAATGTCTCTTTCTTTCGTAGCAACGTTTAAAGAATTCATATCTATGAGGCCTGACGTGCTACGTACGAAGACGTTTCTAATACGCTTTATCAAAGCATGTCTACATTGACATAGAGATGAAATAAAATGAGTCAGCTACAGGATGGTTTTTCTAGTTAACGATGAAATCGTGATCTGGAAAGCGGCGGGAATTTTCGCCGATAACAGTGGCTAATTCAGTTTGCGGGGGGAGAGCTAGTAGGTCTGAGCGCCCCGGTTGATCCTACTCTGTTGAGCAAATTGGATATAATAACATGTGGAGTAGTTGAACGCGTGAAAACGTACGGCACGGCGCACGCAACTCAAACGGAGGAGAGCCAACCAAGCAGATCGCCGGTGCTCTCAGCAGCTAGACGTACGATGCTCGTGCATGAGCGCATGCAACAGCAACAACAGCAGGGAAAGCCGCTGTGTGAAGAAGAGCATTCTTGTCCATTGCAAATCCAGGTGATGATTGATCGATAGATGCCTTTGTGCCTGCCAAAATAAATGCTCGGGGCTGCATCTTCTCCAGCAGCAGCTTTTAATCTCACTACAACACGTGCACGTGTGTTGCAACAGGACATTTAAATTATATGAATACTACTCTTATGTCATGCCATTGAGCACAAATGTAGAAAATGAATTGATTAAATCAATCTGCTTCGAATTTCAAGTAAAACAAATAATTATCCTAGACTAGAATATATGTGTTGTAGACGTTATCACATCTCAACTTGAACTGAGCAATCAAGAATTACATACATAATTGTGTATCTAAAATCTTCCTATACGCCATGGCCGTGCATTGCGCGAGTCAATCTTGTCTAGAACTAAATACATAGCGTTAGTTGCCATCAAAACGTTGCCTCCTAATAAATCATACCAATCTGAGATTACATATTGGGAGGTCCTATTTGGAACATAATAGTGGATGCAATAGAGATATACAATCTCACAACAAACTCTTATTACCAGATCAGCATCCGGGTCTCCCAGTCGAGGCATCTCCTTATAATGATAGTATGCACCTGAAAGGACATATGTTTTAGAAAGATAACGCAACACTCAAAGTTTGTTCCGTAAGAAAAATATCAGCACCGAAAGATATAATACGAAATATATCAAGCGTAGGCCAAGACGAAGCAGTCAAGCCTCTCAAAAGGTTTGCCAATTAATTTGCAGCAGCGAGCGATCAGGATATATAAATATTAAGAAATTAATCTTTTCCAAAAAGAAGAGAAGACCTATACGCACAAGGCAATTATTAGAGATTTAACTGAAGGTTGTATAATTACTTAAGTCATTTAAGTAGTCCGTTTCTAGAGGGAGACGTAAATTTTCTCTTCTTTATTTAATGAGATAGGTCTACTTGGGTCAATTCGGTTAAAAGAACGAGAGGTACCTAACAAACATTTGATCGGCTTTAATATCCCTAAAATTACTTATCCACCCATTTGATGCAACTGCGATATCGCTTCTATCATTTAGGAAATTATGCAGTATATCATGACGTTCCAACGGATATATATACTGATCAAGCAGCCATAGGTAAAATTTAGTTGAGGAGAAATTGTAACATGCAGTCTACCAAAAACAGGAAAAAAATCGCGATGACAGAAATTGTAAAAGAAAATTTCAATATTAAAATAAGTCTTTGTCATTGATATATATATATATATATATATATATATATATATATATATATATATATATATCGTTAGATGTGGGGTTTCTAAGGGTTGGTGATGGTAATGTCTCTTGTTACTGCGGGCGAGCAGGGTAGAGAGAAGAGGTTGGCTCGCTGTGAAGGAAGAGAAAGGCACAGGGCAGATATGAGGAGGCATACCTTTGGGAATGAAGTGTACTTTGGCGGCGGTGGCCGGTGGTTGCCGGGGATCCGATGATGTAGCGGATGCAGAGGGGAGGAAGAAGCCCCGGCGCTGATACCTCGTCTCACGTACGGGAAAGCAATGGATTCTTCTGTTTCTGTATTTATATATAGATATAGAGTTGAGACAAATGGTATATACACCCTACCTCAACTTAAACATCCACCGTTGATTCTCAAAGAGTAGATTAATTAGAAACAGAATCTAACCTATATATACATACCTAACCCCTACTTAAAAGATTGCGTCCGTGGCGCGTCTTGTTCGTTTAATTCGTTGCGAAGAAGTTGGGGTTTGGGAGTCCAAGCGTCATAGCGTTGCTCTTTCTTTCCGTCGTCGGCCCTTGGTGCTGCCGAGTCCATGTCGTACATATTCCCTTTGCTTTGCCGTACATGCATACAATTACTGTTTGTGCTTCTGAATTAATTTTCCATGGCACGATTTATTCCTAGATTAAGTAAGTTTGCTGAATTTGAATGGGCATATCAATTTATTGATACAAATCGGTTCCAGCAAGCTGGGAAAGAAGTTGGAGTGTGGGAGTCCAAGCGTCATCGTGTCGCCCTTGGTGCTGCCGAGTCCGTGCCCCGTACATATTCCCTTTGCTTTGCCGCCATTTCTCCATCATCGATCGGTAGCATGCATATATCATGGGAGGGAGCCCGACGGCGGCGAGCGGCGACGCGCAGCGCGACGGAGTGCAAATGCATGCAACCAGTCACCAATTTGCCTAGTGCAAATGTCTGTAACCAGTCACCAATTTCATCACCAAAACACAAGAAGTTGTAGATCATAAATGGAAGTATGTTTAACAGAACATTCAGACTTAAAAATCACTGTTCCATCAGGGCAGAGGATGTCTGGAAAATGATGTACTAAGGTGAATGCTGTAAAATGGTGCAGGAATTAAAGTTAGCTTAGCACATCAGGAAACAAATTTTATCAGCAGCATCAAAAGGAAACATAATTAACTAGCACTAGCTCTTTGAGTATGCAAGCAGCAGAGTACCAGATAAAAACAGAGCAACCTGATCGACAAAGAGAAATAAGATTCTGTAAATGCTCAAACGAACGCAGCATCATGCCATCATATCGACACTGAAAATGCTTTCTAAGATCTCATTGCAACCAGTAACTAGTCCAACTACGTGAACCATAGTTCGCCATGTCATAACATGACATTAATCATACTAATCCTACTAGTTACACCAACTGACGCAATCACTGCCCTTCGCCGTAGCGTGAGCAGATGGAGAAGTACTAGAGATCGCCGAAGACGCCACTGGTTCGAGGAGGCGAGGGCGACCGCGGCGGAGAGGTTGGCGATGCGCGAGTTGATGCGGACGTCGTTGTGACTAGTCGGTGAAAATCAACATGACACATCCCACAATGAGGAAACCCATGAATACCAAGGTCCCAGTGGATATAGTAGTACTGTCGATCGAGGGAGGCGGAGGCGGGGTTGCAGTGGCAGGTGGAGGTGGAGGCGGAGGCGGAGGCGGTGGCGACACAGGAGGAGGAGGAGGCTGCCTCGCGGTGGTCGGCGGCGTGGGAAGAGCTGGGTCGGAGCCCAAGCTGTCGGGCTCGCAAGGTAGGACCGGACCAATCCTGGGCTCCCTCCAGGTCCCTTGGTCGTCGACCGCCGCCGCCGCAGCCGCCGCCGTCGCCGCGCGCGCCACGGTCGTGAAGCGGGCGAAGCTGTCATTCTGGAGCGCGAAGTAGCCCGGGCCAACGTGGTGATCGGCGGAGGAGGCGTCGTGGGTGGAGGGCGCGGTGTCGTCGTCGAACTGGAACGCTGAGGCGACGTTGCGCTCCCTCATCTGGTTCTCAACGGCCACGAAATACAAGGTCGTGATCTTGGCGGTGCTCTGTGTCTGTAGAAGCTCAAAATCTCCCGAACGAGGAAGGACAGAGCCGCCGCGATGATCGTCGTCGGCGGCGGAGGCGGAGGAGTGGACGTCGTCATCTGGCGTGACATCAAAGGTTTCGAATGGGATGGAAGCGCCAAGGAGGTGCTCCCTCCAGCACTCCTTGGAGAGCTCCGCGCGACACCATGCCGAAAATCTCCGGCTGCTTTGCTCCTCCAAATCTCGGACCACCGTCTTGAGCTTCTCCTCCTACAACTCAGGCGACTCCTCCTGATTCAGAACCACCTTCAACTTGTCGATGACCAAGGTCCCCTGATTCTTTAGGTTTGTCATGACTGCTTCCCACCACGGTCCGGAGGGCGGTCGGAGCGCCATGGATGGTGGGCGGGGCCCGGAGGGCGGTCGAAGCGTCATGGATGGTGGACGGGGCGGGGCAGAGGGAGAAACGATGGGGGAGGAGGAGGAGATATGGATTGGAAGGGGAGCGATGCGGAAGAAGGAAGGAGGAGAGAAGAGAGGGTAGCTTTATACAGCTCGCAGGCGGGGCAGGGCGGGGCGCATGCGCATTCGAATGAGAGAGATGACCTCGTTGGGCTAGGCCCAACAAACCATTGTCTCCCTTCTTATTGTGCAAGTTTCTGCAGGGACTCGGCCTAGATTTTTTTTTTGGCAACCAAGTCGCAGGCACAGGTGCTAGGTGCTCAGCTGGCACGTGGAGCGGGCCCAGAAGGACACGTGTCGCGTGGGGGGGGGACTGGGTGAACGGACGACACTAGCGCCACGTTGGCAAGGAAACATACTTGGTGTATTCATTTTAGGGCCTGTTCGCATGTATCGGTCGAGCATCGGTCGTTCGACAGTATTTTTAACTGCAATGGCTTAAGTAGAAACATGCTTTATGTAGGAAGCTTATAGGCCCATGGTAGAACACGCCTTAGATTATTACGCATGCGCATGTGCACATAACGGGCCGGTGCTAATGTGCTATAACAAATTAGAACACAAACAAACGTTGGATCCATGGATCGATCCATCCATCATTTGGTCACCAATATAATCAAACAAAATGGTTCAACTTCAAACATAACCATAATTAAAAGGAATTTTTATTCAACAAGCTACTTTTTCCTGTACAAGCTATATTAAACAGTCTTGGGGGAGAAAGGATTGTCCTTATTATACTGCTTTTTTACACGCAGATTGCTTAATAACGAATTTTTGGCATTTTTAATTTTATTTTTTTAAATATTTACAAAACTAATTTCTGAATTTCGAAATTTACACATCTAGTCTCCTCCCGCCCTCTGGGAGGGCGTGACTGGAGAAAACGTCCTCCCAGAGGGCGTATTATCCGACGTGTCAAACGACCGTTGGGTGCCGTCTGCCGCGCGGAAGGAATTTTACAGGCGGCCCCCTTCCCGCCCTTGGTAAGGGCGGTTTTTCACTGTGCATGGGGGGGCCGCCTGCAAAAAGGCCGGTCGCCTTGGCATTTTTGCAGGCGGCCCCTTCCCACCCTTACCAAGGGCGTTTTTTCACTGTGCATACGGGGCCGCCCTGCAAAAATGGACGGACGCCGTGGCAATTTTGCAGCGGCCCCTTCCCACCCTCCGGAAGGCCGTTTTTTCCATGCGCAGTATATAAGCCGACATCAATGATTTTGCCCTCATTTACACCTTCCCAAATCCAGAAAAAGAACAGAGAGAGGTGAGGAAGAGGAGGAGCACGGCGAAGCCCTGCTGGATTGCGTACTTCATCCGAGGTAAATGCAATATCCGTCGTTATTTTGTTTGTTAGTTAGTATGTAAATGCAATATTAGGAAAAATATAAATTTGTAATATTTGAATAGGTATTGAATATTTTGTTATAGATTTGTAAAACAGATGATTTAATTTAGATCAATTTAGATAATTTAATCGACAAACATAGGTAGAAGAGATAGATCAACAAGGATGATTTAATGGACATTAACATAGGTAGAATAGATAGATGAACTTAGGTAGAATGTGTTTGGATCTAAGTGTAAATTATGTGAGTAGATGGTAAGCACTATAGAAAATCGTACGTATAATTTCGTTGATAATCAAAATATGTTTAGATATAAACTACGATTTAATTGAATTTAGTTTACAAAATTTGGCAAATTGAAATGAATGAGGTACGATTGGCGATAGATGAAACGAACAAATCGATTCGGGATAATTTAAGATGTAGACCAGAGAACATATTGTTAAAGAAATTAAGTTAGGCACAGAATCATCTAGGCAACATATTCGTAGTATGGAATAAACTCAGTTTCAATTTGCTTGTCAGGCACTATGGCAAGTAAGATCATATTTCAGATAGTTCACGGTGAAGGCAACGTTAGATACGGTCCAGAAGGTGTAGATTTGTCAAAATTTAGGATGAAATCAAAGGGCATCGATAGGCCAGGCGAGAAAACATTTGAGTCAGTGTATAGTTGGTTGCTACGTGGATTTAAAGTGGATACAAGAGTGAACACAATGTCTCTATCCGTTGTAGTAAGTCGTGCAACAGAAGGATATTATTGGGAACTTATGCCTATAGATAACACTGAGTCGTGGAGACGTTATGTGGACATGGCACTTGAAAGGTCCTGGCCCCTTGTTATTTTTGTGGCACTGCACGAAATCGATAGCAGTAATACAATGCAAACAGAGTAAGGCGAAGGTCCGAGCAATGAAGCAAGCTTGGAGGAGGCGATTGGCGTGGCGGACGAGGGGGAGAGAATCGAAGCAATTGTTGACGAAATGGAGAGGGATGATTCTGAAAATGAGCAGGGCGGAGGGCGATGAATCATCGGACGAGGAAGAAGATGTCATGCCCATCGATTGGGAAAAAGCGATTCCTCTCGGCTTGTTATCTCGGAAGGACAACATGTTTCATTTGAATACAAGGATAACGAGGTCATCCAGGGTGCTGTATGCTCATAAGGAAGACATGAAAGAGGCAGTGAAGCATTGGGCGGTGTCTTTGCATAGAGAGTTCAGGGTGGTAAAATCTACGAACTATGTGTATAATGTGAAGTGTATGAAGGATGATTGTCCGTAGCGCGTTCATACATACAAGGGGAAATGGAGTGACTATTGGAAAGTCAGCATTGTTGGTGAGCACACATATGTTGCCGGGGGTAGATAAGTACCACCGCAACATCACGTCGGCGTTTGTTGCCGGTGAGATGTACAGCCATGTTGTTAGAAACACAGATTTTGAACCTGGCTCCATTATTAGACACATTGAGAACAAATTCAAGTATACTATTAGCTATGCGAAGGCTTGGAGGGCGAAACAAAAGATATTGGATATGAGGTATGGCACATTTGAAGCATCGTATGATAATTTACCTCGTCTATTAGCCACCATTGCTCAGAGAAACCCCAATACCTACTACGATATTCAGACATTTCCATCATCTACTGATTCGAGCAAGAGCGTGCTGCAAAGAGCCTTTTTCTTGATTGGTGCTTGCATCAACGTATTTGTGCACTGTCGCCCTGTGCTGTCCATAGATGGAACCTTTCTGACAGGCAAATACAGAGGTCAGATACTGACGACGATTGGAGCAGATGGGAGCAACCAGGTGTTACCTATGACGTTTGCATTTGTCGAGAGTGAGAACACCGAAAGCTGGTATTGGTTCTTGGAGAGAGTTCGATGCCAAGTCGTTCGTATGAGACCCAATGTTTGTCTCATACATGATCGTCATGCCGGCATGCTGAGGGCAATCGACTATCTTCAGAATGGTTGGTCGGAGAGGGGACTTCCAGCTAGGTGGCATGATGTTCGGAGTAGGTGGTGCATGCGGCATATGGGAGCCAATTTCTACAAACAATTCAAGAACAAGCACCTGATGGATCTATTCAAGAGGCTATGTGGTCAAAATCAAGAGAAAAAATTCAATGAGATGTGGAGAAGGTTGGATGAGCTGACAACGAAGCAAACCGACGAGCAATCTCGTTTGCCACAGGTTGACGAGCCTGCAGTACCTCTTGGTCCATTGCATAATGACCCTCCAACAATGAGAAGGAGGTCTGCACCATTAATACGTAATTTCTACCACTAGATAGAGAATGAACCGAAAGAAAAGTGGTCTCTGTTGTATGACACGACGGAGCTCGATATGGTATAATGACAACGAACCGGCCGAGGTGTACAACCGGGTGATGCGAGGAGTTAGGGGGCTTCCATTGGTGGGTATTATGGAATTTATCCTTCATGGCACTCAGGCATATTTTAGGGATAGATTTAAGAAAATATCCCCTTTAATGGTCGATAACAACATTGTATTTGGCAACGTGGTGACAAAATATATGCAAGACAAAATTCTAAAGGCTATGAAGCACAGAGTAATCCCCCAAGGAATCCAAGTTCTTCGGTACGAGATCATGTGTGTCGATAGGAGAAGGCGCAACATCAACCGTGTTCAAGCTGCGGGAATGTGTGCTTCATGCGGATGGTGGTTGTAGCTGCACTGTATGAAGCCGAAGCTTAGACATCTCGCCTTGCTCACACGTCCTTGCCGCAGCTGGGGACTGCGGCATAGTTCCAGATATTTATGTGTCACCGTACTACAGAAAAGAATCAATTTTTCATACGTGGAAGGAGGAGATATATGGTTTTTGGATATCTGAATCGTACACAACACTGTGGCCACAAGTGTTCTACATTCCAGATCCGTCGAAGTTAAGGATGAAAAAGGGACGTCATCAGTTGAGACGCATCAGAAACGACATGGACGAGTCGGAGGCCGGGGGAAGGACCCTACGTTGCAGCAAATGCGATGAGCACGGACATACATACAAAAAATGTCCGAAAAATTCAAAAACTTCAACTGTCGAAGGTTCAGGGCTTTCCGGACAGTCCTCCGATGGCAGCCGTCCATCTGGAGAAGGAACAACAATGAGGCGACCACGTCCTAGACGTGCTTGTGCGGCGACTACGTCGTCCGCTGGCGATGCAATGGCTTGATTATTTTGTTTGCTCCTTTCAATCTAGTGGTGATCCGATATTTGTAATATTTGTCATGTTGTTGCCATCTGTCATGCGTGTAATATTTATCATTGTGAGACGTAAACTATTTTATTGTTGTTGTGATACTTATATGTTGTGTTTGGTAGTTTGAATTAAGACGTGCACTTTTTTGTAATGTTGAGATATAATGGACCATTTATATCATGTATTCATGTTGTTTTGTTTTTTCTTATAAATTGCTTATTAATCTATTCATGTATTCATGCAGGTATGGCGGACGATACACCAGCGCTTTTCGGCGAGACAGGTCGACAGGGTGCACAGGTCGTACTTGTCGGCAGTGCAGGGTGCTCAGCTGACCACCTTTCGTCCACGGCCGTCGCGCGAGTTGTTGCGTGTTGATCTGTGACACGTCCAACGGTACGATCAAACTCTTTTCATTTATTGCAAGAATATTATGCTTCACACTAATATTACACTATGTGTATGATATGCAGGTTACGTGAGTCTGGCCTGATCGCTCTTTGCAGACTTGTTGAGGCGCGTGCCGACGAGCACGACCAGGCGAGACGGTGGGATGCGGACCGGTCTCTGATAGCTGCTTTGGTGGATCGGTGGCATCCTGAGACGCACACCTTCCATCTTCCTTGTGGGGAGATGGCACCGACGCTGCAGGACGTCTCGTACCTGCAAGGGCTACCACTAGCCGGAGAGGCTGTCGGGCCTGTGGATGCTATTGGTGGATGGAGGGAGGACATCACTGCACGATTTGCTTAGGTGATGAGGCTACCGGGGCTCCCAGCTGTTCAGGCGATCTACCCTTACACGACCACCGGGCCTACGAAGACTTGGATTATGCAGTTCACAGTAAGTTAACTTGAAGATTTCGGTATTTTTCATTATATCTTATGTTTGTTAACATGGTTTTCTCCTTTGTAGGCCGACAAGCTCCACCCCGACGCCGACGAGTACTCCGTGCGACGCTCGTTGGAGGCCTACCTTCTTTGGTTGTTCGGCTGGGTGATGTTCACCAACACGTCGGGGAACATTGTAGAGAGGGGGCTGATCCACTACGCCCGGTCGATAGCGGACGCGGAGATAGGCTTTGTGCCTCAGTGGAGTTGGGGTTCAGCGGTCCTCGCAGCCACCTACCGTGGGCTATGCGACGCGTGCACGAAGACGGATCCGGGAGCGATCTTCACAGGCTGCCCCCTTCTGTTAGCTTTGGGCTGCGGAGCGGTTCGCGATCGGTCGACCGGTCGTCGACACCTCTCCTTACGACGCAGCACCCGCGTTCGAGAACCCGGCCGACGGGCCTACGATGGGTTCGTACTGGTTTCGACGCAACGTAAGTACAAAGTCATATTTCTTTCAAATATTTAAATTGTGTTGAACAAAACTTGTAACCACTTGATTATTTTATTTTCGCAGCGTCGTTACACCCACGCTCAGGTGAGACGGAGCTACCCGGACTTCGTGTTCGAGTTGGACCGTCTCCAGCCTTACGACGTTGTCTGGGAGCCATACACGCAGCAGGCGGTCGCAGCTCGGGCGCCTCTAGGCCTCTCGACGTTGTGCACACGCGACTCGGCCTACTGGATGACGTTGATCCCAATGGTGTACGACATCACCGTCGAGCCTCACTGCCCAGGCCGAGTGATGAGGCAGTTTGGACTGCGGCAGGGATTCCCGGTAGACGTACCGGTTGCCATTCCCCACCAGGACCACCAGTGAGTATTTCTATTTCAACTTTACTACTATTGTGTCGAATGAAATGGAACTATAGTCGACCTTTGCTGTGTACGCAGGTTGTCTCGACGGGGACAGCAGGGATGCTCCCTCTAGGAACCACGTATGCAGCAATACGTGGCGGACTAGCTGATAGCCACCGAGGAGGTGATCGGCGAGATCTACGACCACTCCGAGGAGAACTACATCGCCTACCTTCGGTGGTACCTACCGCGGACGCGTCCGCGAGTGACCTTCACACCGGCCACGCAGCAGCAACACCAGGCAGCAGTCACGGATATCTACCCCAGGCACCGAGACCAGGACTACTTCGTTGGGGTACGTCATGATTTCTCGGCATTAAAGCATTTGTACGTCATGATGCTTTTTTATTGGAGCGAAGAACCTAACTTGTTTCGATTTTTGTAGGCCGACGCCACACGGGCATTGAATGCCGAAATCGACTCGGTGATGCTGAGGCTGGACGCAGGCATTCACCTGAACGACGTGGAACAAAGGATGACCTTCCAGCGGATGCAGACGACGACACGTTCGATCTTGCGGATCTTCTCTTGTCGTTCAGCCGTTGACGCGGTTCCTCCACAGGGTGCTACAGGTCCACGTCCACGCGGTCCAGTACCCGGATGGTCACCACACGGCGCTGGTGCTTCCACAGGTTAGTTCCACTCATTTTCATTGTGTCAACCCTACAACGTGATTTAACAAACCGAATGTCGCGTAGGTCCGACGCTACCGAGAGGGGATATGGCGGCGCAAGTGGATCGTCGATCCTCGGCCTTTCGCTACTCGGCCCGGCCTCGAGCTTTGCTTTGGAGCGAGTGGATCCTCCGTTCCTCGTCCCCTCACTCACGGGAGGTGAGCAAGCGTCGTCCGACGATTAGTTAACACTTGTTAGTTTAAGTCACTGATGCTTCACATTGCTTACATACAGGAGGATTCTACTCGGCGGGGATCTTCCGCTCGGGGGCTTCATCGTCGCAGGTGGGCGGGTCCGGGAGGCGACGAGGGGGTCGGTACGGGCAACGACTTCGACGACGGAGGACCCGGATCGGGCGTTCTCGCCTCCTCTCGGCTCGGTGGAGCACCTCTACCACGAGCCAGGACCCGCCACGGAGACGCCCGCGTCGGATGTCCGTGCTAGTCGTGGCGTGCCCCCAGACAGCGACGTACTCTCGGGGGCACGTCGAGCACGGCCTAGGAGGATAGGGGTAAGAGGCCTCGTCGTAGCTTCGTGTGCAACAGCTTGTACAAATTGTAACTATTTATTTTGTGTTTGATGTTTGTATATATCTATATCTGTTCGTCGCACTCACATGTCACGAGATCCTTCCGTATCGTTCGCGCATGATACTCTTACTAACGACAAAAAAACTTTCGGCCCAGTTAGACCTGCACGAGACATCGCTATCAGCTTTTGCCCGTGATAGTCCTGCACGATACGTCGCTATCAACTTTTGCCCCGTGACAATCCTACACGATACGTCTCGTTCAGCTGTTGCCCCGTGATAGACATAAACGATACATAGATGTGAACCTTCACCTCCCTGCACTATATATTGCCTAGATCCGAATACGAGCTCTTCAAATCTGCATTCTCTTTTCTACATTTACTCCCGCAATGAGATCTTCATATCATCCATTCCTTGAGCGTCTCCACCGGTGACTCCATCCTTTGAGCGGTTTTATTCCACCATGGTGTGACCGTCCGTTATGCCATTGTGGAGATGGCCGCATACTTACGTCGTCCCTCCTCACTAAAACCGGGGAGATGGTGCATACTTACGTCGTCCCTCCTCGTGAGTATAATTTTTCTTTCTTTAACCTTTTCGCTTGTTCCATTTTCTAACCCCGAACATCAAAAATGTGCAACCAGGAGGATGTACGTCATTGTCCATACGAAGATTGGATCGATACGGTTAAACCTGCTTCGATCGGTCAGACGGTAACACAACCTGAGTCGACTGAACAATTCATTCAGGCTTGGATGGAGTATGAACGTCGCGTCGAAATCGCAAGCTTAGCTTGGAGGAACAACCCACTGGGTTTCCCTAAATGGTCGGAGCGTCCCATATGCGGTTGTAGGGATCGTTGCAAGATGGCTACCTCCTTTGAACCACGAACATATGGTCGGAGATATTTCATTTGCCCCAACTTAGACAACGACTTTGTTGTACGTCTTTCATTTTATCAATTCTGCAAACGTCTTCGCTCTAGTGGCTCTCTAACTGATTACATGTGTTTCTTTACCAGGGCATTCAAAGGAGGTGTGGATTCACTAGGTGGATCGACAATGTCATTCCTCAATATAACGGCCTAAAAGTAACTGAATGTGAAACTCAAAAGGAGTACAACACCGAGAAGGAAAGAGAAAATTGATGACAAGCTTATCGCCCTTGAACGGTTCCGTAGGTAGCCAAGCCTTGACTCGTCGGGGATGAGTTAGTTGTATTGTATCATCCGTACCTAATGGGTTATTTAACAGTGTGACACATAACTGCTTAACCATTGCAACTAAGTTAATTTGGTTAAAACAATATGTTCACAGGTAATGCAAACAACATATGTACGATACCTCGAACATTTACACTTGCAACAATATTTACATTTGCAACAATACGACGATAACATTTACATTTCAAACAATACGACAAATCAAATGGACGGTTACATTTGCAACAATACGACAAATCAAATGGATTGGTTACATTAGCAAAAAAAATACAACGATAACATTTTACATCTCAAACAATACGAGAGAGGGTCGGTCGATGTCGATTAGGATAAAAACGCCCTTTCAGAGGGCGAGAATGGCAAAAAACGTCCTCTGGAAGGGCGGGAAGGGGGCCGCCTGCAAAAGAGCGAAAAAACGCCCTTGGTAAGGGCGGGAAGGGGGCCGCCTGAAAAATGCCAGGGCGGCCGGCCTTTTTGCAGGCGGCCCCGTGCACAGTGAAAAACCACCCTTACCAAGGGCGGGAAGGGGGCCGCCTGCAAAATTCACCGCGCGGCGAGACGGCACCCAACGGTCGTCTGCCACATCGGATAATACGCTCTCTGGGAGGGCGTTTTTTCCAATCACGCCCTCCCAGAGGTCGGGAGGAGACTACATGTGTAAATTTCGAAATTCAAAAATTAATTTTGTAAATCTTAAAAAAATAAAATTAAAAATGCCAAAAATTCGCTTAATAACTGAAATGGAAGAAGACACGGTAAGAGTTGGACTGTTTTTATAGGCAACCCCAAGGATGAGAGACAGGCCAAGGCCCAAAGGCGGCCCACCTGCTAGCGGAGGAAAATACCCGGGCCGCGAGTTCCTTTCCAACTTCCAAGCCATTCGGCAGAAGCTCTCGAGGGGCTCTCCTCCATCTCGCTCTCATCCCCACCGCCGCGTCCCACTCCCACCGCCACCACCACTTGCCGGCCGTCCCCCTCCACCCGCTTCGCCACCACTGCTCCGTCGCGAACACGCCCAAATCGAGGCGGAGGAGGGCCAGTCGCTGCACGTGCTCGACCCCTTCGCCGCCGCGCCCGCCGGGGCTCCTTCTGCGGAGGCCGCCATCGCTGCGGTGGAACCGGCGGGCAACCCTGACGCTGATTGACTCCCCGCAGCAAGCAGCGGCCGCACCGCCTCCTCCTCCTCCTCCTCCCTTCGCCAAGCTGGATCTGGACTCCACGGCACAGTCGCAGCCGCGGGAGGAGGGCGTGGAGGGTACGGGTCGGCGACGGCTGCTTCGCCACTCGATGAACCTGCTGCGGCTACGACCACGACGAGCTCGCGAGGGTGCTCTCCTTGCTGGGTAAAACGAGATGCCTCGGTGGCGCCGCTCCTCGCCAACGCCAACTCAGCGGTTCTCGCGGCGGCGTGGCCGCGTCCTACAGGAGCACATCGCTCTGGCCACTTCCCTACTCCGAGCTCGGCACCGCCCCCACCCCTCGGCTTCCCCGGGCTTCTCCCTCAACCTCGCCTCCAAGCGGGGCCCATTCGCCATTCACCACGTCAGGCTCTACGCCGACGGCGTCGAGGTCTCGCTCCCTGAGCTCTACAACGACGGGCGCTACGTCGTGCACGGCTTCCTGCCACTGCCCACCTCTCTCCCACGGCTCGCAACATCGCCACCACTACCACCACCACATCACCGCCGCCTCCGTGGTGCGCATCATGATCCGCGAGGCCATCGACCGTCTCCGCGACAGCGGCTACGGCTTCGTGGCGCTGGCCATGCGCGTCAAGTTCGCCAAGCTCGAGAGGTTGGTTGGCGAACATGACGGTGTTCACGCTCGACGACCAGGCCATCTTCGTCGGTGGAGGCCACGACTACGTCTCGGCGCGCGGTCCGCTTCCACGTCTTTCCCGGGCACCGCCTCACTCACACCGACCTCCAGCGCCTCAAATCGAGGCGTTGGGAGCATCATGCCGTTCCCGCGCCTCCACCTCGTCAACCTCGCTGCCGCGGTCGCTCCCGATTTGCGGCACTGGCGCAGCGCGCCTACTCGTCGCCTCCCTCGCGTTGTCCAAAGGCCTTAGGCCACCACGGGCCCCGACACCCCGCCCTCCTTGGCGTACTGGATATCCCGGCACGGGCGCGGGGAGGGGCGGAGGGTGCCGGCTGCTGAGGGCGGTGTACCACCCGCGGAACCGCAACCTGCTCTACTCCACCTCGACGCCGGCGCGGCGCCCGAGGAGCGGGCGGGGCGAGACCGCGAGAGGGCGTGGAGGGACCACGCCAACGTCGACGTCGTCGGCGAGGGCTACGCCGTCGCCGTGGACCGGACGGGGTCGTCCGTGCTCGCTCAGGGATCGCCCACAATAGCCTCCCTTGCTCGTCCAGCGGCGCCGCATGGGCTGCGTCTGTGACATCGATCCTCGTCTCGCGCGCCGACGGACCCCTTCGCGTGCACCCTCGCCGGCTGCACCACCCACGGCTTCGGACTCCCGCTCCATGACGATGCACGAGCTGTGCGTTACTTGGGTGGCTGGGTCTTCTTCGCCTTCGGTTCAGGGTGTTGGAGATAGTGGAACCGCCGCCGGGGACTCCCATCGACGACGACGAGGCCCCATACGCTTGGATCGAGCTGGAATCGCTGGGTGGGTGGATGCCGTTCGTCGCGCGAGGCTGCTCCAGATCGTACAATGCGGACGACTATCTGGCCGCCGAGTTCAACATGGGCGTCTACTTACTTCCGGGAGTATCCCTACAGAGACGACAGGTGGTTGCCAGCGGCGGCGGCGGATCCCCGAGTGGTCAAGTTCTTGCGTCCTAGTACAGGTATATATGCTTGCTGTCAATTTGTTCGAGATGTGCTTTGGATTGCAGTTGTATTCTGTCCCTTTCTCCTCTTTGCTGCAATGATAATGTAGTTGCAAGTTCAGTCCAGATTTGATGTCGTAATCGTGGATTGCTACAGTTGCTACAAATGCTGGAGTTTACTTATTAAATTCTCCTTTTTGTAGCAGAAAATGTTTCCAAGTCAGAAATCTGAATGTGTGTGATCCGATGGATTGCATCAATGCATGCCGTTCATCATGTGTTGCTTGCAGTGATTTGTTTTCCTGATAGAAGCATGTTTTGCATCAAATGGATTTGCACTGAATCTTAATTGTTCGTAAGATTTTAGATGGTTGTTGCTTAATTACCAGAGGCAACTCAATTAAAATTTGACAGTTTGGTAACAACGACATCGATGCATCAATTGCGGATTCTATACCGTGCAGACTGCAGCTCAACAAACAAAGATTCGGAAATAGGAAAGGAAATTCCACCGCACAATTGGGTACCGTGCTGATTTCGGCGAGGGAATAGGAGGACCAGCCTGCAAAATTGCAAAACTAGCACGAACATGGCAGTTGAGGTGAAAGGCTTAACTGCATTTGGGTTCATCCACATTTCTTTGCATAATTGAGGAGTAAACAGCCCAACAAACTCGAGCATTGATCCAGAAAATTAAACAACCTGCAAATTCCTCATGGGAAATTTCGACGTGAATCAAGCTAATTGCACATAATTGTCACCGAGGATCAACCTGCAAAATTGTAAAAATAGCATGAAGTGGGGGGAAGTTTTTGGTGTAAGGCTTACCACATTTGGGCCCAAATCTCTGCATATTTGGGAAGGGATAAGTTCACTTTGATTGGTTAATTGGTGTCTGAAAATCTGAATGTTCAGTCTTTGATTGGTTAATCAATGTTTTTTAGTACACACGTTTGCTCTTTCATCTCTTAATTGGTATCGTATCGGAAATCCAAATGTGCACATTTCGGTTTGTTGATTGAGGTGTCTGTATCCTGTATCCAGAGTCTGTCGAATGTTCATCTGAAATTTACTCCTGTTTTTATCATGGTATCCCATAGTTTTGTTTGAAAGTGCAAGCAACCAATCTCCAACTTGTTTAGCCTAATATTGCATCCCTCTTTAATTTAAAGGCTCCATCTGACCCAAAAGATAGCTCTTGGTAATCGTTCCCCATGATGGACAAGAACATGAAGTTCAACTAGAATAGCAAGGTCAGTGCGGAAGCCCGGTCCGAACACGGTGACTACGTCGGCGTAGTACGAGACGCTGGTGAAGCGCCCCGGTGACCTCGAGGAGAAAGGTGGCAGCGCTCAAAGATGACATCCCCCGCGCGCCTACCGCCTGCGTCTGAGGGAAGGGAGAGGGCAGAAGGGGAAGGAGAGGTAGGCTGGGCTGGAACAAAAAATCAAGTTAAACTAGCCACGTAGACGTTACGTTAATCAAAATCGTCATTCAAACCATCAAGGGACCTTGTTTGCACGAGCTTTGAAAGTTGAAGGATACAATAACATCTCCATGAAAGAGCTAAAGTAAACTTATTTTATTCGAATGAACAGTCCAATTAACTCCAAAAGAATAAGTATCTAACTTCCCTTAACTATTACTATTGGTTGCATCGTATGCTTTAACCGTAAAACCTGCAAACCGATGCAAGTTGTCTTCTTCGATTGTTGAGAAGACGGTTTCGACCGACATGATAGCTTTAACCTCGTGAACAGGTTGAGTCTAACTTGTCTTCTTCCTCACCTCTCCTCTCTCTCTTTCCTCACTTCCCTCTACCTCCTCTCTTCCCCCGACGCCCACGATGTCGCCGAAGAAAGGCAGCATCATCGCCACGAACGCGCATGCCGCGACGTACGCTCCGCCGCGAGAACCGGCTGCGCGCCGCGTCGGCAAAGCTCTTCTCCATGATCTCGTACGCCTCCTGTGAGTAGACGAGCGCGATGGCGAGCAGCTGGAGGAGGACAAGCACGACGTCGAGGCCGAGCAGCCATGTGGGGAGGGGCCCTCGTCCGGCATGAGGCTCTGCAGGACGTTGGACCGCACCTTGTTGCCGAACGCCCAGTAGCCGGTGATAGCCCAGTAAACTGGAAAAGGAGACCATTAAACAAATCAGCAGTTAACACAAAGGATGAATTGAGAACAGTTTACAAAGAAAGAAAAAAAATTTAAAAATTAAAAATTATCTGTTCTCAAGCCGAATATATATGGTCTCCAAACTGGAAAAAGAAGACCATTAAACAAAACAGCAGTTGACACATAGGATAAAGCAGTTGACACATAGGATGAATTGAGAACAGTTTCCACAGAAAGAAAAAAATTAAAAATAAAAAATTACAGTGTTGAGGGGCTGTTGTGAGAATCGAACTCGCGACCTCTCACACCCGAAGCGAGAATCATACCACTAGACCAAATAACTCTCGGCATATTACCCGCTACCCGAACCCAAAAAACCCGGACCCGGATTCGAAAAACCCGAACCCGCAGTACCCGAAGTATAGATCGGATAGTGAATACTATTACCCGAATTTAATTTGGGTAATTCGGATAACATCACGCGGTACCCGAACTACCCGTAGTCATGGATAATTTCAATAATCAGTATGCTTTTGAAATATGCTATTGTGCCCAAAGTTGAACCATCATTTTTTATTGCCAGTATGGACTATGAACGACTGGAAAAGGATTGCTGCCATACGACACTGGCATATGGACTCTGAACCATCATTTTGTTCTTATTTGTGTGATGGCAGGCAACGGCTTGATGCCTTAAACTGTTGATTACTTGAATTTGCTTTTGTATTGATTTTGTGTCTTTCTTTGTGAATGTGTCGTACTGTTAAGTATGAGTTGTTGGCACCTACAGTTGCTTCAAAACTTGAAAGTATCAGTTATTACTTATTAATTATTCTGTCCAGTTCTATTCCTATGCAAAAGTTGTGTTGTTTGAGTGTATACTGTGATTTTATATATTTCGGGTAAATTGGATATACCTGAACCCGAAATTGCGGGTACCCGATTTTGTGGCTAGTGTTTTTTAAGGCTGTTATCGGGCAACAATTCTCATTACCTGAATTTCTCAAAACTCGAATTACCCGACCCGAACTAATCGGATAACCCGAACGCCCAGAGTTAAGACCAAACACCCTTTCTGAAATTATATGTATGTAAAATTAATTTGTACAATTACTGTTGCAGCCTATTATTGTACCGTAATTCCAATGTGAATATCATGTAGCTGCATTACTCAATTTCAAAACATGTGATTATTTCTGCTAACGATTATATTCATCCATGCCAGTTTCAAGCGACCGATATAATGAACATGTCATGTCGGATATATAACTAACTACTGCCATTAGTGAGAGTGTTAGACAATCTGCGTTTGGTTCACAACAATGCAGACACCAGCAATTATATGGGCGATGTGAACTTGAAATCAGGAGGCCTGGGTTCTCAAATCTAAACACTAGTTGCACATATATTTCTGAATCTTTTTTTTTAAAAAAGCCAAAAGCTGCGCTTCATATGTATTAACAGAGCAGAGTTAAAACAGCGGAAAAAAATTCTGAATCTTTAATCACGTGCGTGGCCGTGCTGGCGGCCGGCGGACCCCCATCTCCTCGTCCTTGCCTGCGCTCCGGTAGATCCGGCTTCCTCCTCGGCCGCCCGTCTGCCTCTTCGTGGCCTCCCCCGTGCTCCCGGCTCCCCGCCCAGCGGCCTCTGGAGATCTCCTCGGCGGTGGGCGCTCCCTCGGCTTGTCGCGGCGTCCTGCGACCCCCACTGCATCACCAAGCAGCAGATCCAGCAGACTCCGATGGGCGGTACAGCTACACAGAGGCGGCTCGAGCTGACGCGTGCGAGATTTCAAATTCATCGCATCAAGAAGCTCCCTTCCTGTCGGCATTTACGCCGAGCACACGGCGCAGTTACCACGACGAGTGGAGAGTTATTTCGCAAGGAGGAAAGGAAGCTGGCTATGATGCTACCCCAGCTAGCCGTCGTGTCGACGAGGACGGAGGAGATCCGGGGTGGATCCGCGTCCAGGACAAGCGTGCGCGGAGGAGAGTCGCAGCCGGTCAGAGGGCGCGTTCTTAGCATTCAAGCGGCGCTCACCGGCCGAATTCAAGACGACAAGATATCTACTGCGACGAGACGCGGCGCCACTCCATTAGCAAGTTTCGAGACACATTGGCAGGGAAATGCTTCAACTGTTTCGCCAGGGTCACTTCGCCGCTCAATGCCATGACCCGGTCTGATGTCTGCTTTGCCGTCGTAATGGGCATCGTGCAAGCTCCTGCCGTGCTCGCGCGCCTTTAAATCCGGTGCGAGAAGCTCTTTCCACCGTGCCCACCGTGCCACCCGTTCCACCATTACAGAAGCTCAATCAGAGAGCCGGAGAAAGGGCAGTCCCATTGCGGCCGACGAGCATGTGGTTCATCCTTCGGCATGTCGGCAAAAGTCAGAGCTAAGCATTGGCTGATCCCTATCTCGTCCCAGATGGCTTGCTTACTAGCTGACATTCTAGCATACCAGGATGGCCAAGATTTGTCTGTTGAAGGCCAGGATTTAAAGGTCCCTGACCAGTAAGATAAGTTTGGGGAGAAAAACCTAAAGGGGATCCGATTGGTTTCAGCGTTGATGAACTCAATAGGGTCTAGGTTACCAATCGACCCTAATAGCAGCTGGTCGGGATGAAGAAGACTAGGGATCGTAATTTGGTGGGATAGGTGCTACAAATAGCAAGAAGGAATAATGGAATCAACAAGACAAAGAAAAATCAGATTGCACAAATTGGAGGATGTGAGCCGATGAGAAACTGACCTCGGGGTACTCCGTGGGGATTGCGTCAGCGCGGGCGCTTGAGGAAGCCATTTTTGGTGATTGCCGCTTCTTAGGGTTCGCCGGGGAAGACGGGGGCTCCGAGTTCGCCGAGGTCACCGAGGTCGCCGAGGAGGTCGTCGGAGAACTCAAGGGATTGCTGAGGTGGCTGTTGATTTGTGGTAATGTGACACGTGTGGTGGCTGCGAAGACGGTATTCAAAGAATATTTTTTGGCAGCCGAAACGGTTTAGGTCGAAAAGAGGGGGAATTTGGAAAAGCGGCAAATCCACGATATTATCTTATCACGGACTTGGGGGGCATGTGTTAACAGCAAAATTTGCTAACCAAATCCCTAAGTCTCTGCCGAGATATAAACGGAATCGGATCGAAAGAACAGAGGTCGAGTCAGCTACGGTGCGATCGGCTACGAGATCAATCGGCTGAGGTTGAGTCGGGCAAAGATAGCCGATAGTCGATGTTGAGTCAGAGGAGAGGATAAGACTGTTTCCGACGAAGGTGCTTAAAGATAAATAGAAGATTCGGTTCCCAAATTGCACGTTAAGAGATATTGCCATCTACGGATAGAGTCCTGTAACGGCAATTGTATCTGTGAATTAGGAGTTTGTTTAGATTGTTTATTGTAATGTTGCATAGGACCATATCCCGGGATATTGTCGTATTTTAAGTAGTAGATTAGATAGAGACCGTGGTTCGCACGGATAATGTTATTCTTGGGTATAAATAGGACCCGAGATCCCTGTAAATTCATATCAACACACATTCAATACAACCTTCGGCGCATCGCCTCCTTTTTCTTCAGACGAATAATTGATCCGGCTTTGGGCTGCATCGTTTCGATCCCCGACTTAAGGTAAATGTTTGTGATTAGTGGTGTATCTCGTCGAATTTAGTGCTTTCAGCGCTATGATATTCTAAATTCGATGATTTATGCTGCACTAGTTATCATATATCACATATAATCTAGAACAATGCTTAGATCTGTCTTGACATCGACTTGTTTCTGTCAAGAATCAGTAGCCGACAGAGCTAGGTCTAAGGGTTGGCTTAGGTTATATGCGACATCCACCGTCTCGAGGGATTTACATCAGCTATAGTAGGTCTGGTTGTTCTTTTTATACTTAATGCTGCATCAATATTGATCTATTAAGTCGTTTTTAGAGCTTCTATGATCTATTTGGCTAGATGTATATGTTTAGAGACAGTGCCAGAGTTTCAGCCGGCCTTATCTGTTTTAATATTCTTTTTGATATATTTACTATCACGTTTATTAAAACCGCCTCTTATAGTAAGATCTTGCCCGAAGCCAGAATCAGTCTGTCAGCCACAGCCGACAGCCGACTGATCTAGGTTTAGCGCATTTAGCTTAGATCAATATCTTTTCATAAGATGTATCGGAGTACTAGCCGATTCACAGTTAGACTTACGATATCGGCTAGGTTGTTAAAACATATAATTTATCCCATTGTATATTTGGATTAAGTGATTAATACTGTTTCGGCATAGCCGATCTATTCTAGTCACTTAGTTTAAATGCACTTCGGGATAGCATATATATGTAAATTGACTCTCACAGCCAATCCAGTAGGATCTAACTTAACACTTAACGCATATATCTTTATTTTTCTTGTTGGTTAACAGATCAAACCAACTGGCATGCCCTGTACAGCACAGGTAGCCGAGAAGGACCTGCACTGGAGCTAAGCAGATCTCCCAGGCCAGCGCGTGAGAGAAATTTCTCATCAACACACTTCTTGGCACGCCCAGTGGGACTGTCTCTGACAACTCGACTAGGACGCATCGATGCAGCTGACAAGATGGTCGACCTCAAGAGCCCCAGCGTTTCTCAGGACAACGTCGTGCCTATGAAGATGGAACAATTGTCGGCTGAACAACAAGCCGACTACAAAAAGATGGTAGAAGAGCTCCAGGCCAACTACCTGCAGTTGTTCACCCAGACAAGGTCTGGGGCCGTGCACCAAAAATACAAGTTCAGCATGGACGAACTCAAGGCGTCCTCCTCCAGTGGATCAAAGGGCAAACAGAAGGCGGAGGAGCCGATTCAAGAACAAGATGATTCAGGCCTGCATACTTTGCAAGACCGAATTGATTCGGCCGTCCACCATGCGCTGGTCAACCAGAGTGGCATTCTCGTCAACACTCTTAACAATATGATTGCCACTGTGGTCGACGCCAAGATAGCTGACCAACTGCAACGGGGGCTAACTTACTTCACAGACGGCCAGTTTCCTGGTTACAGGACACTAGCCACCCAGAATCGGCCAATTTCACCACCAGCACAACCAGGGCCGCCAGGAGGGGTCCTCAGCCAGCCGAATTCGTTCGGATCGGCTGCGAGACCAGTGATTAACCATGCTGGACTAGCAACGACCACTTCCCCAAGACTAGATCGCCAACATGTTCGACGACAATCGGCAATTAGAGTCGGTTGCCCAGATCGGCCTGGATAGACAATACAACGCCGGTGGCCGACAGCTGTTTTCGGGCCCACAAACGCCACCACCGGCAAATCAGCCGTCTCCCGCTGATCATCCGCTCCAGTACCAGTATCAAGGAGGCTATCAAGATCATCACTACAGGCCTCGGACGCCACCGCTGTATCGACAAGCACCCTTACCATATGATTAATATGAGCCGATACAGCAGGACAACCGGACGTGGGCCGATTTGATTGCGGACGTCATGCGCGATCAATTTGGCCTCAAGCCAAAGGACTCAGGAAACATGTATCGGTATCCTTACCCGGAGCATTTCGAGCGAATTCCATTACCTAACCGGTACAAAGTCCCAGACTTCTCAAAATTCTCAGGGCAAGACAACGTGTCGACCTACGAGCATGTCAGTCGATTCTTGGCGCAGTGCGGCGAAGCATCGGCTACAGATGCCTTGAGAGTTCGACTGTTCCCCTTGTCTCTTTCGGGATCGGCCTTCACCTGGTTCTCTTCATTGCCTTACAACTCAATTCAGAGCTGGGCCGATCTCGAAAAACAATTTCATAGCTACTTCTATACTGGCAACCATGAAATGAAGTTGTCGGACCTCACCAGCATCAGGCAAAAGCACAACGAGTCGGTTCAAGACTACATTCAACGCTTCAGAGAGATGAGGAACTGATGCTACAGCCTGGTGCTGTCGGACGCCCAGCTAGCCGATTTGGCTTTCCATGGCCTGATCGCATCGATCCGCGAGCGCTTCTTCGCTCAAAACTTCGACAGCCTGGCGTATCTGGCACAAAAGGTGACGGCCCATGAGCAAAGGTTTTCAAGACACCAGGAAGGCTGTCAATAACATAACTCAAGTCATCGTTGAATCATACTCCGATTCCAGCGAAGATGACGCAGAGGTGGCGGCAGCTGAATGGGTCAAGAATAAAAAGGTCATCGTCTGCCAGTGGCTGCTGAAGACGGCCAAAGAGAAGAAATATGATTTCGACATCACCAAGGTCGTAGGATCTTCGATCTATTACTCAAGGAGAAGCATATCCAGCTTCCCGAGAACCATGTGATCCCATCGGCTGATGAACTAAAGAAGAAAAAATACTGCAAGTGGCACAACTCTACATTCCATGCCACCAACGACTGTAAAGTCTTCAGGCAGTAGATCCAGTCAGTGATAGAGGCCGAAAAACTCAAGTTTGCCGATTCTACTCGGCCTATGAAGGTAGATGGCAACCCCTTCCTGGTCAATATGGTTCAAGCCGGCCCCAGGCAAGCTGATTGGCAGCGCAGAATGACGTACAGCTTAGCCGAAATATTAAAAGGAGTCAAGGCAGAGGATAAGCCGACTGGTAGCCAAGCCGCGCCAATCAACATGGTGCACCCCGTTGCCCGATCGGCTGATCGACGGCCGATCAACACAAAAAGCCGACGCCGCTTCCAACAGCAATCTTGGCGGGAAGAGGCTCGGTTTGGAAGATTTTAACGGCAAGAGCCAGAAACGCGAGGCCATTGGTACGATGGGAGTCACAGCGGTGCCGATCCTCATTAGCATTGTGAATTTTTCAGGCACTGCTGGGAAACAGGGATGAGGCTGTCGACGCTAGATAATTGCCCGGCCTGCAGCGAGCATCACGAAGACAAACATAGAAGCCAACCAATCACCAGCCCAACTTAGTTCGTCCCGAGGGCCATACAGCTCAACCGGCACCGGCAGTCCATTCACGATCGGCTAGGGCCTATCCATCAAGACTTCTTCGACGAAGACGAGAACGATGGCTACTACGACGAAGAAGAAGCCGATGATGAAGAATCGGCCAACCCCCAATGGTACCCTTCTGACCTCTTCACCAAAACATAGAAATGAAGAATTCAAAGGCTAAAGCGTGAAGGAAGGGAAGAACAAGTTCGGCAGATGATCGAAGAACAATGCCGTCGGCTGGGCAAAATCAAAAGGCGATGGATCCCCAAAAAGAAAATCACCACAGTCGACGAGGAACAGACCAGGGAGAGTTCAGCTGATCAAGCAAGAAGGGCAGCCAAAGGGAAAGGCAAAGTCTCTGCATCGGTCAATATGGTATTCATATTGCCAGCCGAATTCGGTGCTCCTGAAGCCGATGCAGACAATATCGAGGACGCCTTGGCCAAACTAGCACTGTCCCCAGATCAAGCAGTTTTTGACAAGCCAGAGGGGAACAAAAATCGGCATCTAAAACCGTTGTACGTAAAAGGCTTTGTTAACGGCAAGCCGATGTCAAAAATGCTAGTGGATGGGAGAGCTGCAGTGAACCTTATGCCCTATGCAACATTCAGGAAATTGGGAAAAGGAGCGGAAGACCTGATCAAAACCAACATGGTACTAAAGAACTTCGGTGGCAACCCATCAGAGACCAAGGGCATATTGAACATCGAGCTGACCGTCGGCAATAAGACCATGCCCACAACCTTTTTGTCATCGACTGGAAGGGGTCTTACAGCCTGCTGCTTGGGAGGGACTGGATACATGCCAACTGTTGTGTCCCTTCCACTATGCACCAGTGTCTACTTCAATGGGACGGCGACAAGATAGAGATCATACCAGCCGACAAGTCAGTAAGTGTCGCTAATGCCGATTTGCCACTCTGGGAAATCGATGGCATTGATTATTTGTCCAGGAAAATCAGGCAAGCCGATTTTCTAAAAGTGTCTGATTCTGTCATACAGCCGATTGGAGACGACGGGCCGCAGCTGCTGCTCTGAGCAAGATGTCGTGGAGGGCTCGAACGTCTACGGCACGGACACCGCGGACGAAGACGATGGCAAGCTAGGACAAGGTTTTATGTCGGCCGACGAATTAGAAGAAATAGACATAGGCTCTGGAGACAGGCCTAGGCCAATGTATATTAGCAGAAATTTATCTTCTC
The DNA here is from genome assembly GCA_019925245.2 of Oryza australiensis. Classification (NCBI taxonomy): domain Eukaryota; kingdom Viridiplantae; phylum Streptophyta; class Magnoliopsida; order Poales; family Poaceae; genus Oryza; species Oryza australiensis. The sequence continues at coordinate 628,368 of JAIFGZ020000724.1, read as the reverse complement.
ATTGTAGATCCCAGCTTATTGATTTGTTAAAAGAATATAAAGATTGTTTTGCTTGGGAGTACTTTGAGATGCCCGGTCTTAGCCGATCTATAGTCGTTCTTCAACTGCCAATTAAGACAGGCTATCGGCCGTTCAAACTACCTCTCAGGAGGTTCAAAGCCGATATGTATGATGCGATCAAAGCCGAAATAACTCGGCTATATGATGCTGGATTCATTCGGTCTTGCCGATACGCCGAGTGGGTCTCAAACATTGTCCCAGTATTGAAAAAGAACGGCAAACTTAGGGTATGCATCGATTTCAGAGACTTAAATAAGGCTACCCCCAAACATGAATACCCAATGCCTATAGCCGATTTGCTCGTAGACGCTGCATCAGGCCACAAAATCATCAGCTTTATGGATGGCAATGCAGGCTGCAATCAAATTTTTATGGCCGAAGAGGACATTCACAAAACCGCTTTTTGATGTCCTGGAGCAATCGGCTTATATGAATGGGTCGTTATGACGTTTGGGCTGAAAAATGCTGGGGCAACATATTAACGGGCCATGAATTATATCTTCCATGACATGATCGGCTCTCTGGTGGAGATCTACATCGACGATGTCGTTGTCAAGTCTAGGAAAATAGAGGACCACATAGCCGATCTAAAGTAGATTTTGGAGCGGACAAAAAAATATGGCCTGAAGATGAATCCGTTGAAGTGCGCGTTCGGCATGTCAGCCGGGCAATTCCTAGGGTTTCTTGTTCATAAAAGAGGAATTGAGGTTACACCAAGAAGCATCAACGCTATCAAGACGATACAACCTCCAAAGAACAAGAAGCAGCTTCAATCATTGATCGGCAAGATTAACTTCATCAGGCGATTCATAGCCAATCTTTCAGAGAAGATGGAGCCGTTCACACCACTGCTTCAGCTTAAAGCCGATCAAGCATTCACATGGGGGGCAGAGCAGCAGAAGGCCTTGGATAATATCAAGAGTTATTTAAGCTTGCCTCTAGTTTTAATGTCTCCATGGAAGGGAATATCGTTCATGCTGTACCTGTCAGCCGATGATAAGTCAATCGGCTCAGTTCTAATCCAAGAGATTGAGGGCAGAGAAAAAGCTATCTTCTATCTCAGCCGACGATTGTTGAACGCATAAACAAGATATTTACCAGTGGAGAAGCTATGCATGTGCCTATATTTTTCATGTACGAAGTTAAGGCATTATCTTCTATCCAATGAGTGCACAATAATATGTAAAGCCTATGTCATCAAATACATGCTATCGGCTCCAGTTTTAAAAGGGTGGATTGGAAAGTGGATTTTTGCCTTGACAAAATTTGATCTGAGGTATCAAGCACCCAGGGCAGTTAAAGGACAAGCTATAGCCGATTTTATCGTGGAGCACAGAGATGACTCAATCGGCTCAATCGAGATTATGCCTTGGACATTGACATTTGATGGCTCGGTATGCACCAACGGCTGCGGTATCGGATTGGTCATTATTTTGCCTAGGGGGGCAAGCTTTGAATTTGCTTTTTCTATCGACACCCATGCTACAAACAATCCAGCCGAATACGAAGCAGTGCTCAAGGGATTGCGTCTTCTCAAAGAAGTCAAAGCCGACGCCATAGAGATAATAGGGGATTTACTATTGGTCATTAGCTAGTTGTCAGGGGAGTATGAATGCAGGAATGACGCGCTGATGGTCTACTATCAACAATGCCGAGAATTGATGGATAGCTTTCAGCTAGTTACACTGAAACACATCCCTAGAGAGCAGAATACAGAAGCCAATAATTTAGCTCAAGGGGCATCAGGCTACAGGCCGATGATAAAAGAAGTCGAGATAGAAGTCGCTACCATGATAGCCGATGATTGGAGGTTTTAGGTCTACAGCTATTTTCAGAACCCCTCTCAATCGGCTTCAAGGAAGTAGCGATACAAGGCTTTAAGATATGCTTTACTCGATGAAGATCTCTACTATCGGACGATTGATGGTGTGCTGCTCAAGTGTCTTAGTGCTGATCAAGCTAAGGTGGCTATCGGAGAAGTACATGAAGGGATATGCGACACGCATCAATCGGCTCACAAGATGAAGTGGTTGCTTTGGAGAGTAGGATATTTTTGACCGACGATGCTGGAGGACTGTTTCAAGTATTATAAAGGCTGCCATGATTATCAGAAATTCGGCACCGTGCAAAGAGCACTAGCATCGGCTATGAACCCAATCATAAATCCTTGGCCGTTCAGGGGAATGGGTATTGACATGATCGGCCAGATCAATCCACCCTCAAGCAAAGGGCATAAATTTATTCTGGTGGCAACAGATTATTTTACAAAATGGGTGGAGGCAATTCCTTTAAAAAAGGTTGATTCTAGGGACGCAATCGAGTTTGTTAAAGAGCATATCATCTATCGTTTTGGCATCCCACAAACAATAACAACAGACCAGGGATCTATCTTCATATCGGACGAGTTTGTCCAGTTTGCCGACGGCATGGGGATCAAATTACTTAATTCTTCACCATAATATGCACAGGCCAATGGGCAAGCAGAGGCCTCAAACAAAAGTTTGATCAAACTAATAAAGAGAAATATTTCTGAGTACCCTAAGCAATGACACAGCCGATTAGCTGAATCACTATGGGCCTATCGGATGGCATGCCATGGATCTATCCAGGTCCCTCCATACAAGTTGGTCTATGGACACGAGGCAGTACTGCCATGGGAAAATATCATCGGCTCGAGACGGGTTCAGTTGCAAGATCAACTTATAGCCGATGATTATTATCACTTGATGGTGGATGAATCAGAAGACCTCGTTTTATCACGAATGAGGGCCTTGGAAAAGGTAACAAGAGATAAGGAACGAGTAGCCCGTTATTATAATAAGAAAGTTGTGCATAAGTCTTTTGAAGAGGACGAACTCGTTTGAAAATTGATACTGCCGATTGGAACAAGAGAGAATAAATTCGGCAAGTGGTCACCAATTTGAGATGGGCCTTTCAAGATCCACAAATGCGTCTCTAAAGGAGCTTATATGTTAGAGGGTTTGGGTGGAGAAGTGTTTGGAAGGGCTCTGAATGACAAATATTTAAAAAAATATTACCCGAGCGTTTGAATCAACTCGTGATTCGGCTCTGTTTGTTCAGCCGATTCGTGTCAGCAGATGTTCTGTATTAAACGAACATCGTCTTTAGGTCGTTTTTACGCCAAATTTTTCCCCTAATCGCTCTACATCGGCTCAGCTTAGTCGACAGAGATACGTGATTTGATAATTTTATTAATGCTGGGAACATCATCAATAAAATTAGGGGGCATATACACTACAATATGATATCGAGGAGACAGGAAGAATTTTTCAAAATTTTTCACGACTTCAAGCAAGTTTAATGTGGTCGGCAAGCATGCATTAAGTGGGGACCAAGTAAAGAAAGCCGATTACAGGAGATAATTCAAAGTAGTTACAAGAGGTAATGAAAGCCGATTACAAGGAACAGTTAGATTACAAGATTTACAAGTTTTTGCCCCAACTGTTACAACCGACTCAGCGTCTAAGGAACTCAGCAATGGCCAAGATCGCTTTACGACGGATCCCGTCGATGTCTTCAATCGCCTTAACATCGGCTGCATCGGTCCCAGGCACTGGTTTCATTGCCTTCGTCAGATCCGTCGGATAGGACACGACCGCCTTGATGCTAGATCGTTCATCTTCTATCTCCTTTGGCAGGCCGGCCACGTATTTGTCACGCCCAGAAATTCAGACCCGAATTTCCGAAGCTATATATGTATTTAAAATCCCTGTCCAGGACCAGCCAGGGTACACATACAACAATTGCTGGTATTGCAGTTCCACGTCTTAAAAAGATTACAAAAAGATTACAAAAGAGCAGCGGAAAAAGAAAAAGGGCCTAAGCCTAAGCTTGACGTCGGCCGCGCGGCTTCGACCATTCCACAGGCAGTTTCCAGGGTGTAGAACAAGCCTACTCCACTTCGTCTTCTTCTTCAGCTTCTGGCTCGGGCTCTCATGAAGGGGCAAGGATGAGTACTTCCACGTACTCAGCAAGTCATGCCGGAAGGGAAGAGAAATGAATGCAAGGAAGACAAGGGTTCGGCTAGGGTTTGCTTGGGCGCAAACAGCAGGGTTTTTTTTTCAAACCAAGGGAATTTTGAACACAGGCAAAACAACAGTAATTTATGTAAATAAAGCATTTTTAAACCAACACTGTCCAACGCTATCCCCACGCTGGGACATGCCCAAACCATCCACTTAAACTAGTCATGTTCCAACAATTTAGGGTGTAAACGTGTGGGACTAATCACGGAGAGCTCGGTCGATCGCCCCATTACCGTGGGCACGACTATTTGAATATATTTACTCTGATCAGAGGTGTACAACTGTACCCGCAAGACACAGCCCCACAACACGGTCTCCCGTGCGCCGGAGTACCACCGCGGTACCCCGGAAAGGGAACTGTGATAGGACCTTTCGTATAACCCCCCTACTAACCAGCGAACCCCACCAAGGTTTCGCCCCCACTCCCGGACCCTAGGAATGGGCAGCCCCCCCGAGTGCCTCGGTGAATTTGGCAGCCCAGCAACCCTTATACCGGGGCCGACTAAAACTCCATCCCGCTCACCCTTGCCGATGGGTCCGTCAGCTAGGAGAGGCAACACTACGGGACCTACCTTACCCATTTTGGCTTGTGGTTTGCATGGTCATTCTCCCGAGGGGTCCCGTGAACCGGTCTTAACTGCCATGGGCGCTACTAACCAAAACCATGGCACCCATAGCCCACCATTTGTCATATTTTAGTTATTACTCCGGTTCACCTGAATCTATAATCATTAATCCTCCGAACAGAAGTCCAGGAGAGATAAATTAAGTGAGAATGACCCAATTTGTGAGCTAGTGAGTCTAAGCCAGGCTAAGCATAACCTAGTCCTGAATCTAATCATATTATTTTCCCAAGTTTGATCAAAGGGTTTGGGGTGTCAAACCTAAGTCATAAACTAAGCATAAGGTGTAATATTTCCCAAGAAATGACAATATAAAATACATGCAATTTCATAGAATAAAACAGGTGTTTTAGCAAAACGGGAGCAATATGATCAATAATGTGGTATGACTTGCCTTGCTCTTCGGCTTGGGGGACTTCCGCGACGACTTCAAAGTAAACCGGGACGGAGGGACTACCGGGATCTACACGGCAAACAAGCACTTCAACAAAACAGGCCAAAAAGCTACTAAAACAGGGAACAAAACTATTTTTAATGGATTCTTGGCATTTTTATGAATTTAATGAAATTTGAATGGGCTAAAACGGAGGTCGGATTGAAAAGATATGATTTTTAGAAGTTTTTCCGGGTTTTTTACTAAAACAAAAAATCCTTAATCGATTTATTGCACAATAAATCCGGAGGAGGCGTCGGCTAGGGCTGACGTCGGCGCCCGAGGGCTAGCGTCGCCGCCGGGAGTGCCGGCCACGGTGGACCGGGTCCACGGCCGGGCCGGGCGGTGCACCACGTGGCGCACACGTGGTGCCGAGGTGGCCACCACGGGGCTTGCCACGTGGGCGAGCGAGGACGGATGGTGCCGATCGGATGGCCGAGAAGAAAGGGCGGGCGCGATCGTCCGGCGATGGCGGCCGGTGGCGGAGGTCGGCCGGTGCCACACGAGCGGCGACGCGGGCGGCGGGGTGACGCGGGTTACACACGAGAGGAACCACGCGTTCTCGCACCCGGCGTTGCGGGTTCGGTCCGAGGGGAACAAGAAGAGTGGCTCACCGCGGGGTCGCCGGAGTTGAGGGAGACGGCGGCGACAGCGGCGAGGGAGACGGCGGGAGCTCGCTAGGAAGGGTGGCCGAGGCGGCGCGGGTGCCGAGAAGAAGGAAGGAGACGACGGGAGCTCGCGGGCGGCTCGGGACATCGGGATGACACGGCCGAAGTCCGTCGACGGGTTTCGAAGCAAGGGCGCACGGCGCGGGGACGACGGAGAGAGGGAGAGGTTTGAGTGGAGGTGTGGGGAGCTCGGGGAGGACGAGAGAGTGCTTAAATAGAGGATGGGGAGGTCGGTGGCGACCGGATAAGGGCACAATTGCTCGTCGGCGCAATTTTGGGGGAAATTATGGCCGGCGGTTGAATCCGGTCATTAAAGCGTACGGGAGCGGTGCCCGGGGCGATTGAAAGCGGCGGGAGAGGCGGGGGAGTTAGGGCGGTGCCTTTAGGGCGCGCGGGAGAGGCGGACGGCCGTGATCCGCGCGGCGAGGTGGTGGCAATGGCGGCGGGCGGCGGAGGTAGAGGACGGGGCGACAGTGGGCCCCACTGTCGGTGTCCAGGAAAGGAGAGGGAGGCGAACCGGACTTATTCGCGCGCAAGAGGTCGGGCCGTGGCCTTCGGCCGGCCCGCGAAGGGAGAGGCGCGTGGGCGGGCTCGGGCCGACGGCTCACGGCCGAAAAGAGCGGGAAACGTACGGGAGGGAGAGAGAAGAAAAACCCGGATTTATTTATTCCGATTCTTATTTTAATTGGTTAAAAATTATTTCTTGTGCTCTGAAAATTCCACTAAAAATCCTGTTAGTGTATTTTGACATGTAGAATTTAAGAAAAATCCCAGCATGCCATTTTCATTTAGCATTTGGCTTTTAAAATTATTTATTCTCTCCAGTTAATTCTAACAATTTTCTTTTGTGATTTTTCTTTTGGATTTTTAAAAGAGGAAAACACCTCAGGGTGTTACAGTATTCTTCTTGGATCGTGATCTCGGTCTCAATCTGGACGAGTTCAGCTACCAGTTTGTCCCGTTGTGCGCGAAGCCGATCAAGTGTGGCAATCAGCTCGGTCTTCAACGCATCAAACTTGGCCTTCTTCGCCTTGATCTCTTCTTGGTTGGATTTGATGGCCGCAGCTAGTGATTTGTTCTCTCGACGATTGGCTATGCGCTGCTTTGCCCGCTCGTATTTATGCCGATGCGCTTCAAGAAAGGTTGTGGGCGCGATAGTATCAGCCAACTCGTCTGGAAGCCTAGCTTGGATCTCTTCGAACCGATTACGGACAGAGCCGCAATCGGCTACCAGCGCATCCAATGAGCCCTCCAGCCGATTAGCGATGTCGGCTAGCGTGGTCCTCAGATCTTCGTCAAGCGGCACCAGGGCCCTGTTAATTGTCTCATCTGGGTCGATGAACTCTGACAGGTCAAAGCCCAGGAGATCGGCTACGCTCTGCCAAACACAGAACGGTTAAAGCATGGATAGAGGTCACGGAGCCGATTGCGGGGAAGATAGTTGTAATACTTACTTGGACTGCTGGGATCGACGTAGCTTCATCATCGGCATTCTTATCACCTGCAGTCGACGAAGTGCGTTCACTGGATACCTGGGGGGCAGGTGTCAGGGCGCGAGCAGGCTAAGAAGGGTACAAGGTTAAGGATCGGCTAATAAAAGAAAGCATGCAGAGTTAAGATAACTTACTGAACGGAGAGGAGCCGTTCTCTTCCTGGTGGCTAGCTTCTTCCTCTGCCGATGCAAAGGGTATAGTAAGACGAGTATGAATAAAGAAGTCAAGGGGCCGAAGGAATTGAAAGTCGCTTACCGGCGTCGGATGGACGGAGCGTTTTGGTGGACTTGGCATTTTCTGCACAGAGGTCTCGCCGGCCGACGGAGTTTGGGCATACTTGTCGGAGGAGCTTGATTCGGCCGTTGCTTCATCAAGGGCTTTTTCCATCTCCTCGTCCTGAACCTCTTCATTGAGCACGGCATCGACATCCGGGTCGATGGGGGGTAGATCGTCGGTCGGGTTTGGTTTCTGCTTCTTGGCAGGTTCCTTCTTCGCTGCAACCGGAGTGGCAGTAGCCGACGGCTTGTCCTGTTTTTGCCGACGGAGGGGCTCACGGGTTTGACCATGGAGGAGGGTTGACACCTGCCGACCCCCGTTTTTGAGGACGGGAATCATTCGTGTTCATAGTACCATATCCCTGGATCGAGTAGTTTGGTACCCACGAATACAGTTCTGAATTACCAGGTGCAAAGTGCATGAATAGTCTTACAACGACTTATTACAATAATAGGCCCGAAGGCAATATCCAATACATAAAGGACCTGTAACATCCTGAAAATCGAAGGAGTAGAATTCGGAACGTGAAAATCGGAACTCGCAAAACTTTTTGGAATCATTGCTTCTTATCGTGTTTTTCAATTTTATTTGCCAATTCAGTTGCGTAAGAATTTCTTGGAATTGCTTTGAAGTGAAGTTGAATTAAACCCCTAAGCTTGAGACCCCTGCTGGGGGAAATAATTTAAAATGAATATATATATATATGAATTTGAAGAGGGGTAAACATATTAATTTTGGAGATTTGCAAAAGATTCTTGAAAAGAATATATTTTGGTTTAAACCCTAACTGGTGGAAGAAAAATAATAAACATTTGGATTTGGGATAAAAATATTTTTGACAAGGAAATATGAATTTAAAAATTAATTAAAGATCCCAAATTATTGATTTTAAAAGAAAGAAATAAAAATAGGAAAAATATATTTTTAAAAATAAAAAGTGGGGAAAAGTTTGAAAATATAATTTCAAAATTATTTTGGAAATATTGAAATTTATTTTGAATTTTTAGAGTGGAAGGAAATGGAAATAGAAAATGGGATTTCAAAATTCGGGAAAATAGAGAAAGTACACTGTTCATGCGTAGGCAGGTGTTCGACGACGTCCTCGCGCCCGTGCGCACGCACACCACGCGTCGCCGCGCCGTACCAAGGCCCGCGCACGCGCGTTCTCGCCATACCGCCGACAATCGCCCGGTGCACGTCGAGTCGCCGCCGTACCGCGCCATGCCGTCGCTCGCGTCGGCCATGTCGCCTCGCCGTCGCCTCGCCGTACCACGCGCGCGCCCGCGTCAATGCCGTCGCCTGTGGCCGCGTCAGTCCACGCCGCGCCGTACCACCGTGCCATTCCGTCTCGTGCCGTAGCCATGCCCACCGTGCGCCGGCCTCACCCTCCCATATTCGCGCGTGCGTCACCCTAGCGCCGCGCCCGGCCGCCGAGTTCGAGCTCGCGTGGTCGGCTATATATATAGCACTCCTCGGCCGAAACTCACAACACAAAATTTGTGCCATACCGTCTCATCTAGCTCCTCACCAATTTTCCCCAAAATCCATTCACCGTAGCGCTAGAATTTCGCAAGAGATCGGAGCCCGGGTCGGAAGAACCCTAACTCGGCCGCCCGGTGCAAACCTCAAAATTCGTCGCCCTCAGTTGATTTCTTCTTAAATTAAAGGTACGTCCACGATCTACGTGCTCCAATCTATATTTCCCCTAAGTCTCCCGAGCCAAATAGCCGCGAAATCACCGACGACGAGCGCCGCCGAACCCTCTGCTTTGGCCGCCGCCGTGCGCACGTCGCCATACCCCCACCGCCCTTTCCGGCCAAGCCGACCCCCTAGCTAGCACCCCTGTGTTCCGTAGATTCTCTAGGACCCCTTGGTTCGGCCGCATTGTCACCGGAGTGCCGCCGCACCGTGCGCCTTCGCCGCCACGGCCGCCTCGACGTCGCCAGACCGCTCCGCCGCCTCCCTAGCCCAGCCGTGCCTTGAAATGGACTCCCCGCGTAATGTAGATGGTGTAGGACTAGCTAGATGCCGAGCTCCGATCCCCCTCGCCGTCGTTCGGCTATGCTGCACCGTCGGCCTCGCCGGGGGGGAGAAGAAGGAAGGATGAAAAGGAAAGAAGGAGTGAAAGGAGCGAGAACGGCTCGCTGGCTCAGTGGTTTGAGCCGAGCCGAGTGAGGGGAAGGGTGCAGGTTCGATCCCCGGCTTAGGCAAATTTTTGAAGATTTTTATTTAATTTTTCTAAGGAGATTAAAAATAAGAAAAGCTTAGTAAAAATCCTAGGAAAATATTTATACTCTTTTAAACTATTCTAAAACTCTATTTACAAAGATTTTGCACCTTTTAAAGGGGTTTATTTATTTACTTTTAAATTTCTTTGCAAATAATTATGAAGTTTATATTTACTTAGACTTTGCACTTTTAATCTAATAAATTTCCAAAATATTTATATATCTGTGTGAGGCCCATTTATTCACTTAGTTTATATTCACAAATCTAGAATCTTTTCGAAGAATTATAAACTATCTCATATAAATTCCGATCAACCCCTTTTGCAACATATACATTCGATATTTAAATTGCTTCATAGAATTCTCCTCGTCCTATTTTAATTAGACCACGACACCAAGTACACAGAAGGATTAAGAATTCAACCAGGAAATCAACATAAACACTCTCGTTACCCTTTTGTCAAATAGACATTTTGGATCATCTGTTATAACGCCGATAAACTTACATTAACTAGGGTTAAGGCCACCCCATCTAAATGAAATCGAAAGAGAGCACAAGAGTTCAAATCATTGCAACTCACTCGTTTCGACTCGGACTTTAGCAAAACCCGATCATTGATCCGTTTACGACCATAGATTCGCCGTAGGTACCGCTTTGGCAATTTATTTGTTTTTGTTGGTTTTTATTTGAATTCTAATCGAATTCAATTGGATCTTTCGCACGTATGTATAGAATCCGAGGAGGCCGTTGAGTACGCTGAAGACACAAGTCAAGAAGGTCGCGAGCAAGGCAAGTCTTCACACCCTTTGAACATATTGATCCCATTCGCGAAATGATGTTATTTTAAACTCTAAACATGCATGCTCTACCGAGTTACCTATACTTGTTGTGCCATACCTTGCTATTGTTTACCTTTAGAATTACTCCTTGTAACTCGCGATGTGATACAAATAACCGAAGCATAACTTCGGTAAACTGCTTAGCCATGCTATACTTAGATTTATGCATACTCATGACTTTATGAAAAAGCTTTGTGCTTGGGCAACTACCTTAGGGGAGGTAGTTGAGATTCGGCATGTGGAGACATGAGCGCCACATGACCATGATGAATTACATTTGATGAAAATTGAAAGTACTAAACAAATGTTTTTAGACTGGGCGGCGGATGATTTGGGTGGATTCCGGAAAAGGCAAGTGCCGACCCTGGTCAATTAAGGACCGAGCCATGAGATAGCGGAAACGAGCCGGTACAACCGTACTTCTCGAATGGGTATAGACCTAGCCGACTAGTTAGCCGAGCGGAGGCGTATCCTCGCATAGATGGTTCTCTATGATGTGGTTATGGGATGAGGATGAGGCTGCGGCCTTTGTTATGAATGGTGGGATTAAACCGATGATAATTAAACTTAAAGATCTCGGAAAGATTTCCCTTACCCGGTGCGCGAACTCCTCTCACCGCTAGAAAAGGACGGCTAGAGTGCATGAGGGCTTAAGTTCATGGAGCGGGTACGCCAAACCGAGGTTATCGAAAGGCTTTGCCGTGGCCGTCTCATGTGTTGAGACGTAGGCTCATTTGTTGGGCTGTCACGGAGTACGGGTAAAGTGTACATCCACCGTAGTGTGAGTGAATCAATCTATTCGAATAGCCGTGCTCGCGGATATTGAGCATCGTGACAAGACTTTCACTTGGCTAGACTTTGAACTTAAAAATGCTGGGATGGGTTTGCATGATGATTTCATTCGCTGGTGGATCAACTTCTCGAGAATGCGAGAAGGGGTGGACTCCCCAGAAAATCATGACGAACCGGAGGCGGGAAGCCATCCTTGGAATCACGATGGATGGTAGACAGAACCGTCGCCGGGTTAATGAACCATGAAATTAAAACTTGTTTTGGCTAGACGATAGGCTTGTGAAAAGAATTGTGAAAACTGGCTTTACGCAAAGATAACCCTAGCCATGTTCTTTGAATAACCCCATCATATGCATCAATTCTGTGTTGACTTGCTGAGTACGGTTGGTACTCACCCTTGCTATACGCACAAACCTCCAGTGATGGAAATGAAGAGCCGAAGACCCCTACGCGTACCACCGGAGGGCGAGGAAACCGACGGCGCATATTAGACCTTAGTCCCGGTCGTTGCTCGTGGCAATGGACAAGCCGCCGCCTCTTTCCGCCGCCTTATCTAAAACTTTGTTTTTATATTGTATTCGGACCATAAGGTCCTGGGGATGAACAATGCCTTCGGGCCTATTTATGTAATAATGGTATTGTAAGACTATTCGTGCATGCGCACTTGATTATCCAAGATCGCATTCGTGGGTACCAACTACTTGATCCAGAAAATGGTACTATGAACACGAAAGATTTCCGACTCAAAATCGGGGTCCACGAGCTGGTATCGAGCCATGCGACCGTAGGCTAAGACCAAATGGCGCCCTACCCCGACTGGTTGGCTAAAGGGAAATATCCCTACATAGGATCGGTTTTAAACTATTATTTCCGAAAATGCAAATATACCTTTTCTACATCTCGTATTTCTTTTTACCAAATGATTATGATAGCTCCCTCCCGCTAACCCTAAGTTGCCTATAAAAGCGATGTCAAACCACGACGGAACTTGGGAAGTCACATTCCGCGGGACGAAGGGTTCGTGGTCCAACTCCGATCCCTACTATGGTGCTTGAGATACCCGGAGCCACCCACCTATCACATCAAAAGGCATGGCTCCGAAGAGTATCCCGCCCGGGAGGCACTGTATCCATAGAAGCCCGTATGGGAAGCGAGACATCTTACTGCTTCCATACCCGCTACCACCGGGACCTAGCAGAAGCGGCTATTCAGGATGCAGCTCGCGAGGCCTTCCTTCGCCTTAATGCGGAACACCGTGCCGAACTCACAATAACGAGTTCGTGCATCATCCTTACCGCGAGGAGGGCAACCTGATGCACCGTGGAGGCTACCCCCGCGTTACAACCCAATAGTCACGCGTCTATCGCGTTGGGCAGAGACAGCAGACGACTGTTACGAGGAGGCCCTTCTCGAGATCAACGACCAGCAGTCACGCCTCAATGATCTGGTCAACAGCCACCAAGGCTGTGGAGACCAGATAAGCATGCTGCAGACTCAGCTGCAGGCCAATGGTGCTCAGTACGAGCAACTCTCGGACCGCTACATGGCCCGAGGGGAGGCTCTGGTGGAGCTGGAAGAGCAGCTCAGGAAGAGCAAACAGCAGATCAACCAGCTAGAGGCACAGCTGCGCACTCATCCTGTCTACGCTGCAGGTACTTCCACTGAGCCTGTACCATCACATCCTGCCCCTGTGCCCGACCACTATTACCATATGACTCCAGCAAGCTTTGATACTTTTCAAGCTATGATGGAGCAAGCTTTCATGTTGAGCACAGAGCCTGCACCATACCTGGTCGACCCCACTGCTGCTACATCCATGGGACCCACCCCGAGCTCCATACCAGTACCATCCGAGCCGGGATCAGGAGAGGGTAACCCCATCCAGATCTGCACCGATACGGAGTCTGAGGCAGAGCCCATGGAGATCAAATGGGAGTCTAGCGACACCGACTCAACGGAGGAGGAAGTTCCCCCTCGTCGCCTGACTCACACGGGAGGCCCCCTCACCCGCCAGACTGCTCGCAAGAGTACGTGGCCACCGAGTCGGAAGATTCGGCGTGACTCCGAGGCCACCACCTCCGAGCCGTGGGGACTTCGGTTTGCTTCACGCAGACCACCCACTTCCGGCGCCGGCTCTTGCGGATGGATGGAGGACTAGGCGGGAGGACCTTCCCGCTCGGCAAAGCACTTCCTATTTACCCCTAATTAGTTGATCTAGTTGGACGATATAGTTATTATTGCTATCCCGGCATGAAGGATCGTGTATGTACGGTCCATGTACCCCCTTATGTAATATGATGAACCTGGGCATCGTCTTGCGATGTCTTAATTCGTATGCTTATTATTATTTCACCTTGTCTATTGATTGAAGATCATTCGAAAGAACTTGAAGAAAAATTTCCCTGCGAACCATAACCTAAACTAGTCCGCTCTCTTAAATTCATCTCCCTTCTCCAGATGGCACATCGTCGCAGAGCCGCGGCAACCAACGAAAACCCACCGGAACCCAACCCCTCCACACTGGCGGAGGTCATGGCATTGCAGACCCAGCTACTCCAAGCGATTGCTAACAATCAAGGAGGTCGAGGAGGATCGAGTCTGGGGGAATTCATGAGAGCTAAGCCGCCCACTTTTTCCACGGCCGAAGAACCTATGGACGCTGAAGATTGGTTAAGAGTGATAGAGAAGAAGTTAACCCTTGTCAGAGTCCGAGAAGCTGATAGAGTTATCTTCGCTACTAACCAGCTGGAGGGTCCCGCGAGTGACTGGTGGGACACCTACAAGGAGACACGAGCTGAAGACGCAGGCGAGCCAACATGGGAGGAATTCACGGCTGCATTCCGTGAGAATTTTGTGCCAGCTGCAGTAATGAGGATGAAGAAGAACGAGTTCCGCAGGCTACGTCAAGGGAACACATCGGTACAAGAATACCTGAACAAGTTCACCCAGCTTGCCGTTACGCCACCAAGTGACTCAGCGGACGAGGAAGAAAAGATAGACAAATTCATTGAAGGACTAAATGACGAACCGAGGGGGACCAATGATCGGGCAGGATCACACCAGTTTCCAAAACCTCATCAACAAGGTCGTCCGACTTGAGCATGACCAAAAGGTGGTGGACAATAACCGCAAGAGGAGGCTCGCTATGGCTCGCCCATTTCAGGGAACGCCACAACGCCCCAAAGGAGCCACTCCGTCTGGATGGAAGCCAAACGTTGCGGCAACCGGACGTCCTTCCACTTCCGACCATGTCAACAGGTCAGCTACACCTCAGTTACGTACGCCCACACCAACCCTAGCCGCTCCAGGAAGAAGGAATGTGAGTGTTTTAATTGGAGAATTCGGGCACTACTCCAATAGCTGTCCAAAACCACGCAACGCCCGCACGCACCGGCGCCAATGCAACACCCGTCCGAGGAACCCCCACCCTCGCGGCGGGACGAGGTCCGCTCGGGACCCCGCTACCCAACGAGGCCGCCACCGGGTTTCGACGTGGCCAAGTGAATCATGTACGGGCGGAAGAAGCACGGGAGGACCGAGCGTATTGATGGGTATGTTCTCTATCAACTCGCACCGCTTAAAGTTTTATTTGATTCTGAGCCTCGCATTCATTCATATCCTCCCAAGTAAGCAAACAACACCACCTACACCAAGTAGCACTTAAGAGGCCTATGTTGGTACACTCACCGGGAGACATAACCGTACCCCATGCCTGCATTAATGTGCCCATACGGATTAGAGACGTGGTGTTTCTCTCAAACCTTATGGTGCTGTCACCCCAGACCATAGATGTCATACTCGGAATGGATTGGTTGACCAAGAATAATGGGATTATAGACTGCAATCGAAGGGAAGTCACTGTATCCACCCCGTGGGGATCACCGATGAGCATAACTATGGATCAAAACCCAAAGCTATGTGAGCAAGCTGCGGGAGTGTTCACCATGCTACCCTTAGGAGGAATGCCCGTAGTACAAGAATACCCGGATGTATTTCCCGAGGAATTACCCGGAATGCCCCCGGATCGCGACGTAGAATTTATCATCGATCTAATGCCGGTACTCCCCCATATCCAAGAGACCTTATCGAATGCCGGCCAACGAGTTAGAGGAACTCAAGAAGCGAGATAAGGGAACTACAAGAGAAGGGATTTGTACGCCCAGCTCTTCTCCCTGGGGAGCCCCGTACTCTTCGTCAAAAAGAAGAATGGGAGTATGAGAATGTGTGTGGACTACCGATCGCCGAATGAAGTAACCATCAAGAACAAGTACCCGCCGCTCGGATCGATGACCTATTCGATCAACTTAAGGGTGCACAGGTGTTCTCAAAGATTGATCTACGGTCGGGATATCATCGTGAAGATTAGAGCCGGAGATATTCCGAGACGGCGTTCTCTACCCGTTACGGCTTATACGAGTTCACGGTGATGTCCTTTGGATTGACCAATGCCCTGCGTACTTTATGAACTCGATGAACAAGGTATTCATGGAATACCCGGACAAATTCGTGGTGGTGTTCATCGACGATATACTTATCTACTCCAAGAACGATGAGGAACACGCGGAGCATCTACGACTAGTACTTGGAAAAGCTACGAGAGCACCATATGCAAAGTTCAGCAAATGTGAGTTCGGCTCAAGGAAGTCGCTTTTCTTGGTCACGTGGTTTCAGCCGGTGGAGTAGCCGTAGACCCCGCCAAGGTCGAAGCCGTTACGGGATGGAAGGCACCCAAGTCGTGACGAAGTTCGGAGTTTCTTGGGCTTGGCCGGTTATTACCGACGGTTTATCGAAGGGTTTTCCACCGTAGCCCGACCTATGACTCAACTTCGAAGAAGGAAAAGAAGTTTGAATGGAATGAGAAGTGACAAAAGCCTTCGACCAATTAAAAGAAAAGTTAACCACCGCTCCAATCTTGACTTTACCCGACAACCAAAGGACTTCGTGATGTACTTGTGATGCATCCCGGCAAGGATTGGGAGGAGTATTGATGCAGATGGAAAGGTCGTGGCGTATGCCTCGCGACGCTTACGACCCCACGAAGAGAATTATCCCACACACGACTGGAATTAGCCGCAGCTTGTACACGCATTGAAGATTTGGAGGCACTATCGATCGGGAACCACCGTGATGTGTATACCGATCACAAGAGCCTAAAATATTTCTTTACTCGCTGATCTCAATCTACGACAGAGGCGATGGCTGGAGTTGATCAAGGATTACGTCTAGGAATCCATTATCATCCGGCAAGGCGAATGTAGTGGCCGATGCGCTGAGCCGCAAAGCCCAATGCAACCACATGGGATTGGGAGGTATGGCCGCGAACTTCAAGAAGAAATGGCCGACTCAATCGCACCCGATTCCTCACGGAGAAGTGAACTCATTGGAAATCCAACCCCTACGAGAACTCAAATAGAGGAAGCCCAAAAAGGGAATGAGGAAACCCAGAAATTAAGGAACGCATGGCCGCTAGACGCGCTCGGGAGTTTTCGTGGATGACAAGGGAATCTGTGGTACAAGAAAAGAATCGTGTGCCCGAACGAGGCGGTTTGAGGGGATTGATCTTAAAGGAAGCCCACGAATCGGCATACTCGTTACATCCCGGGAGCACGAAAATGTACCAGGATTTGAAAGGAGAATACTGGTGGCCCAATATGAAGAGAGATGTAGCCGAATACGTAGCCGTGTGCGATGTGTGCCAAAGGGTGAAAGCTGAGCATCAACGGCCAGCTGGCTTGCTGCAGCCACTCAAGATTCCCGAATGGAAATGGGACGAGATAGGCATGGATTTCATAGTGGGATTACCCAAAACTACGACTGGCTACGATTCCATTTGGGTAATAGTAGATCGGCTCACCAAGACTGCCAGATTTATACCAGTGAAAACTAACTACAACAGTGCCAAGCTAGCGGAACTATATATGAGTAGGATTGTATGTCTTCACGGTGTACCAAAGAGGATCATATCGGATCGTGGTACCCAATTCACATCTCATTTTTGGAGCAAAGTCCACGAGGCACTCGGAAGTCATCTCGCTTTCAGTACCGCCTACCATCCACAGACCGATGGGCAGACTGAAAGGACAAACCAAGTACTGGAAGATATGCTGAGAGCCTGTGCATTGGATTTCACCAAGGATTGGGAGAAATGCTTACCGTACGCCGAGTTCTCTTATAATAATAGCTATCAAGCCAGTTTGAAGATGTCGCCAAACAAAGCTCTATTTGGTCGCCGATGTCGAACCCCATTGATGTGGTCAGAAACCGGTGAACGAACCGTATTCGGGCCCGACATAATCAAGGAGGCTGAGGAAAAGGTTCGCCTAATCCGGGACCGACTACAAGCTGCTCAATCACGACAAAAGAGCTACGCGGACACTCGACGAAGAGAATTGGAATTCAAAGAGGGTGACTACGTGTATCTAAAGGTCTCACCCCTACGGGGAACACAGAGGTTCAAAGTAAAAGGGAAACTCGCACCACGATACGTGGGCCCCTTCCTGATAAGCGCTAAGAAGGGAGAAGTGGCTTATCAATTGGAACTGCCTAAGAATCTCTCCGATGTCCACCCAGTATTCCACGTATCGCAGCTGAAGAAATGTCTATGGGTACCGGAAGAGCAAACCTCGTTAGAAACCATCCATGTCCACAGTGATCTTACCTATCCAGAACATCCAATCAAAATACTAGACGAAGCAGAAAAGAGGACACGAACCAAGTCGTGGCGCATGTACAAAGTACAATGGAGTAATCACACCGAAGAAGAAGCCACCTGGGAGAGCGAAGAATTCCTGAGGACAGAATATCCACAACTATTCAGCAACCGGTAAGAAAATCTCGGGGACGAGATTTATTGTTAGGGGGTAGGTTTGTAACATCCCGAAAATCGAAGGAGTAGAATTCGGAACGTGAAAATCGGAACTCGCAAAAACTTTTTGGAATCATTGCTTCTTATCGTGTTTTTCAATTTTATTTGCCAATTCGTTGCGTAAGAATTTCTTCGGAATTGCTTTGAAGTGAAGTTGAATTAAACCCCTAAGCTTGAGACCCCCTTGGGGAAATAATTTAAAATAAATATATATATATATATATATATATGAATTTGAAGAGGGTAAACATATTAATTTTGGAGATTTGCAAAAGATTCTTGAAAAGAATATATTTTGGTTTAAACCCTAACTGGTGGAAGAAAAATAATAAACATTTGGATTTGGGATAAAAATATTTTTGACAAGGAAATATGAATTTAAAAATTAATTAAAGATCCCAAATTATTGATTTTAAAAGAAATAAATAAAAATAGGAAAAATATATTTTTAAAAATAAAAAGTGGGGAAAAAGTTTGAAAATATAATTTCAAAATTATTTTGGAAATATTGAAATTTATTTTGAATTTTTAGAGTGGAAGGAAATGGAAATAGAAAATGGGATTTCAAAATTCGGGAAAATAGAGAAAGTACACTGTTCATGCGTAGGCGTGTTCGACGACGCCCTCGCGCCGTGCGCACGCACACCACGCGTCGCCGCGCCGTACAAGGCCCGCGCACGCGCGTTCTCGCCATACCGCCGACAATCGCCCGCACGTCGAGTCGCCGCCGTACCGCGCCATGCCGTCGCTCGCGCTCGCCATGTCGCCTCGCCGTCGCCTCGCCGTCGCCTCGCCGTACCACGCGCGCGCCCGCGTCAATGCCGCCGCCCGTGGCCGCGCGCCCACGCCGCGCCGTACCACCGTGCCATTCCGTCCGTGCGTAGCCATGCCCACCGTGCGTCGGCCTCACCCTCCCATATTCGCGCGTGCGTCACCCTAGCGCGCTGCCCGGCCGCCGAGTTCGAGCTCGCGTGGTCGGCTATATATAGCACTCCTCGGCCGAAACTCACAACACAAAATTTGTGCCATACCGTCTCATCTAGCTCCTCACCAATTTTCCCCAAAATCCATTCACCGTAGCGCTAGAATTTCGCAAGAGATCGGAGCCGGGTCGGAAGAACCCTAACTCGGCCGCCGGTGCAAACCTCAAAATTCGTCGCCCTCGGTTGATTTCTTCTTAAATTAAAGGTACGTCCACGATCTACGTGCTCCAATCTATATTTCCCTAAGTCTCCCGAGCCAAATAGCCGCGCGAAATCACCGACGACGAGCGCCGCCGAACCTCTGTTTTGGCCGCCGCCGTGCGCACGTCGCCATACCCCCACCGCCCTTTCCGGCCAAGCCGACCCCCTAGCTAGCACCCCGTGTTCCGTAGATTCTCTAGGACCCCTTGGTTCGGCCGCATTGTCACCGGAGTGCCGCCGCACCGTGCGCCTTCGCCGCCACGGCCGCCTCGACGTCGCCGGCACCGCTCCGCCGCCTCCCTAGCCCAGCCGTGCCTTGAAATGGACTCCCCGCGTAATGTAGATGGTGTAGGACTAGCTAGATGCCGAGCTCCGATCCCCTCGCCGTCGTTCGGCTATGCTGCACCGTCGGCCTCGCCGGGGAGAAGAAGGAAGGATGAAAAGGAAAGAAGGAGTGAAAGGAGCGAGAACGGCTCGCGGCTCGTGGTTTGAGCCGAGCCGAGTGAGGGGAAGGGTGCAGGTTCGATCCCCGGCTTAGACAAATTTTTGAAGATTTTTATTTAATTTTTCTAAGGAGATTAAAAATAAGAAAAGCTTAGTAAAAATCCTAGGAAAATATTTATACTCTTTTAAACTATTCTAAAACTCTATTTACAAAGATTTTGCACCTTTTAAAGGGGTTTATTTATTTACTTTTAAATTTCTTTGCAAATAATTATGAAGTTTATATTTACTTAGAGTTTGCACTTTTAATCTAATAAATTTCCAAAATATTTATATATCTGTGTGAGGCCCATTTATTCACTTAGTTTATATTCACAAATCTAGAATCTTTTCGAAGAATTATAAACTATCTCATATAAATTCCGATCAACCCTTTTGCAACATATACATTCGATATTTAAATTGCTTCATAGAATTCTCCTCGTCCTATTTTAATTAGACCACGACACCAAGTACACGAAGGATTAAGAATTCAACCAGAAATCAACATAAACACTCTCGTTACCCTTTTGTCAAATAGACATTTTGGATCATCCGTTATAACGCCGATAAACTTACATTAACTAGGGTTAAGGCCACCCCATCTAAATGAAATCGAAAGAGAGCACAAGAGTTCAAATCATTGCAACTCACTCGTTTCGACTCGGACTTTAGCAAAACCCGATCATTGATCCGTTTACGACCATAGATTCGCCGTAGGTACCGCTTTGGCAATTTATTTGTTTTTGTTGGTTTTTATTTGAATTCTAATCGAATTCAATTGGATCTTTCGCACGTATGTATAGAATCCGAGGAGGCCGTTGAGTACGCCGAAGACACAAGTCAAGAAGGTCGCGAGCAAGGCAAGTCTTCACAC